>JAQFVV010012778.1:319137-516637 GCA_028023455.1 Epiperipatus broadwayi
ATATAAGTTATAATAAATAATAAAATCCTAAAATAATAGTATTTATGGAACATACATTTTGGGGAAAAATAACATGTTTTTGTTATTGTTTTTGCTCATTTATATTTTTGATGGTGACTATTATTTATTATTATTAATATTATTATTATTATTATTATTATTATTATTATTATTATTATTATTATTATTATTATTATTATTATTATTATTATTATTATTATTATTATTATTATTATTATTATTATTATGTTTTTCATGTAAGCTTTACTGACACTCAAAAAGTGTTACATAAGCTACAGTAGAAAGCAATAGGTCTTAGAAATAAGAGTTTATATTGCTTGTGATAGGAAAACAAACTTCACATACAATAATTGAAAGAAGAATGATCAGTAAACAACATAATATATGTAAATATTTGAAACCAGGCACTCTTCACAAACCCGTGAGCTTAATTGTAAGTAAAGAGGATTTGAACTCAAATTTTCAAGCACCCTTCAACTATCCACACTATCTCATACAACTGATACATATGACCACACACATGTGTAAAATATGTGTGTAAAATAAGGATTAAATATAATTTGTAAATGAGATCTGGAGAAAAATACATGGAAAAACATGATAGTATGAGAGAAAACATATATGAGATTTAGGATTTTGTTTATTGTTGGATTATGTGTTACATAAGTTGCATTGGAAAAACAGAGTATTTCGATATCATTTTGTACATGATATTACATATACAATGATGATTTACAATTGAAATTATGATAAAAAAAGGGATTTAGATAATTGGAAGAATAATAATTGCTTTATAACAAGATAAATCTTTTAAAATAGCTTTACATAAATTATAAAAAAAAATCATTATGAGATAAATACATTAAAGCACATTATGACACTTGGGAGAGTAGAAGTGAGTAGTTCATTAGTATATGGCTATACATAAAATGTTCTTATTAGTTTGAACGCTAAAGGCATTATTAAGTATTATTGTACATGTGTTGGACGTTTAATGTTCATTTGAGGTAAGTTGATGGAGTGATCTTGTAAAATTTTTTGGATGAATGAGATGAATGTACAATGTTACTTTCACTTTTTGCAGGATTTATTCAACCATCCACACTAGTCTGATGTTGGGTCTGTGAATTTATGTATGGTAGAAGACTGAGCTGGTTAATGTTTCAAAATGTTTGGTTGAAATGTTATAAAGAAAAGTTGGAATATGTAGCTGATATAATGATGAACTTGAAAGGTATATGTCTTCAATGACGCAATATATGGATGTAGCATAGTACTAATAAATTTTGGCAAATTGTTGTCAGAATGACAGACATTCACACAAAAGGGGGTAGAAGTCGTGTGTTCTTAACTGTAGATTTTAAATTAGTTTGCATTGGTTGACCTTAAACTTCATATTGGCTTATTCATTAACGGACTTGGGATATATTTGCTATTGCTGACATGGAAATTGTTCTTGAGGATACTGCCATATGTTTATGTATGAGCTAAAGCTGGAAGTATGGTAGAATAAGTTTCGGCATCAATACTAGGTCATGAGGTTGTATGTCAACCATTTTGATTTGTTTCAACGATATAAAAATATTATTTTTTCTTCAAAAAAAAAAAAGCTTTTGTAAATTCAAAGTTATCTTAGAAAAGATGTGTGGCTCATTTAATTGTTAATAATTGATTCAACCTATATTAAATTTACCTAAACTATTGCACATTTTGAGTGATCATTTGGGACTTTAAAGCGGAAATATTTCCTGACTGTCTAACAGTATTAAGTTTTATTTGGTTATGTCAAGTTCATTTTTTTCTGGTGACTTACAAGTATCTTTAAAAACGAATAATATTATGAAATTTGTAGGCTTTGAAATAGAAACTCTTGAATGACGTTTGGAGAGAAGAGATGTTCTATTTTGGCATGATGGTGACTAATGTTACAAAAATAAAACAACATAATTATTTATAACAATAATTTCAATAGTTATACATGAACTATTTTAATAAACAATGAATTCAAGATTATTCTTTATGTGGAAATTAAATAAAAGTTGCGAATATAATTCAATAAATAGTAACAATAACAATTTTATTATTAATTATGGTACATATCAATGTAATGTATGTGCGATTGAAAAGCATTATATTTAACTTTTTCTTTCTCCTCATATTTAAATTCTATTGGTTGAAAAGTTTTAAAAATTATTTCATTTTCCAATATCTTTGTCCAAATGTTGGTAATTTTCTTTAATTCACACCTTTGATTTATGTTCTTGGTCCTTTTAAAAATCTCTATAGCTTTTCTTGCCAATCTTTGGACATATTGTTCAATTTTTACTAGAATATTTGTTTTATCATAATTAATATCATAATTAGTTAATTTTATATGAAAATAAATAGCTGATGAATCTGATTTTTCTCTGACTGCCAGAATGTGTTCTTCACATTATCTATTTATTCTCATATAAAATTAACTAATCACGATATAAATTTTGATAAAACAAATATTAAAGCAAAAAATGAACAATATAACAAGAAATTGCTAAAAGAAGCTACATAGATTTTTTATAATACGTAAGAGCATAAATGAAAAGTGTTAATAAAGAAAATTGGAAGACAAAATAGCTTTTAAAACTTCACAAACAATAAAATTTAAATATGACAAAAAATAAAAAAAATAAAAACAATGATTTTAAAATATATGCACTTTCCTATGATTTGAAAAGAGAGACATTCTAAGGAAGATACTTGTTTTTTTTTTTTTTTTACAGAAACAACGACTATTTAGTTATTTTACTAAACAAAATATCCTGAAAATAATGATAACATGAATTCCTTATATTACCGGCACACATATTTTGCAATCTCATTATTTGTTATGACGTTTATACACATAAACACAGGTATACCCATGTACTTAGAAATTGTCAAGATTGTAGCAGAATAATTGGGGTAACTTTCTCTTTTTTAATTTTCTTTTCATTGAGGTATGTTATATGGGAGCTTCAGTATCTTCGCTTTAGAAAACATTTTTTCCAGATACAATTATAGTATGCCCTACACAGTAATCGTCACTCATTGTTTTTTTCAGCAACTCTTCAAAAAAATTATGACTGATTGTATTTATCAGTAGCTTTGTTAAAACAAATTTGTTCTTATTAGTCATTGATATATTCTGATGTAACCACAACTTCATTTAAAAAAAAAAAAAAAACTTGTTTTCCACCAATCAAAACCCTGTCTCTTACATGACGACATTAATACTATCCAATTGGGTTAATTTTTACAAAAACAATTGACCACTTAATTCATTTTTATTGCAAACAATTTCAAAATATGTCAGTATTTGTTTTTCACTTATTCCAAAAAATAAGATTATATGATAATTCTAATGACTTTATAAAAACTGTTTATTGATTTGGAATGAGATATAGAGAAAAGTAAAAGATAAAAAAACAATTATTTTTTAAAATATAATTTTAAAAAAACGTTAGAGCTGTATTCATTTACTTTTGAAGACACAATACACATAAATTATTACCTATTATATATCTCTTTAAAGGTATAATCGAAATATCTAAATTAAAAAGCCTTTTTCTCTCACTACATTTTTCAAAATTAAATTTAATGCTGGTAATTAGTTAAAATTATTAGGGATGGAGAACAAAAATAATATTTTTGATATATTCTTGTCTCTCTTTTACAACTATTTAAAATATTACATAGTGTAATATTCATAATAATATTATTAATAAAATCTCGTTTGAGAATTCTCGAATTATTATTTTAATAAAATGTAAACCTTAATGTTTTAAATTATAATAAAAATAAAACATCGAAATATTAAATATTATTTCCCTCTTAACTAATGCATTCTAAACTTAAGGAGCTTTATTAAAAATTGCAGAATTGTCAGCAGTCAACAGTAATATAACACACAACCCTTAAATGTTGATGTGACAAAATAACTATACCCTTTACATTTCTCATTATTTAATAATATATATTTTAATGTTCTCTGATTACTGGGGATATACAAATTTATAGTGATATTAAGTAATTATTCTAATTCATGCATAATTTCTATACTTTATTTAAGACTGGCTGTGAAATAGTAGTAATGGCATATTCAGTTTGTGCCACTCTTAGTCATTTTTATGCAGGTCTTTTCCTGTAAATTGAGTTTATTACTTCTTTCAACAGTCCCATTTTCTAACGGTAGATTTATTTCTTATTTCTTGGAATTCCTAATATTGATAGTTGGAAGAGCCAAAGTTTTCCATTTTAATATTTTGATGATTTGTTGCCTGAACATTGCGCTAATTATCTGCTCCATATTTATTTTGTCAATACATAAAATCTCTTTTTTTATGTTTTAAGTTATTCATAAAAAATGTGTATGTGCATTTAAGAGATAACCAACTGTGAAATATTCAGTTAAAATATATTTCCATGAAATACTGATGGGGTAGTTCTCACTGACATATATTTGTATATCTCTTGTTTGTCCACTTTTTATACAATTTGTTCTACTTTTCAGAGTGTTCTATTACTTCCTTCTTTTCCTTGTTCAATCGTTTGATTTATCATTCCCATAACATTTTGTTCATTTTCAATATTGTCTTCCAATTACTTTGTTCCATTTATCCATTGGTCTTAATTTATATAGTTTTCTCCGAATACACTAAAATTTATTTTATTAAAAAAATAGTCAATTCATATTTTCATCGTTACATTTTGAGGTAATTTCTACATTTGTCTGAAAGTACTTTTACACACAAGAATTATAAATAAATACTTTAAAATAGTTTCTGATAAAGTAACTTTTATATCACCTCCACATTTATGCAAACTATCACTTCACCTACTACTCCCTGCTGTTGTTGCTAGTGCTACTACTACTGCTACTACTACTATTACTACTACTACTACTGCTATTGCTGCTGCTACTGCTACTAACTACTACTACTGCTACTGCCACTGCCACTACCAACACCACCTCCACTTCCACAAAGCCACCACTACCACAACCACTACTACTACTACTACTACTACTACTACAACTACTACTACTACTACTACTACTACTACTACTACTACTACTACTACTACTACTACTACTACTACTACTACTACTACTACTACTACTACTACTACTACTACTACTACTACTACTACTACTACTACTATTTTTTCACTAATCTGCATTTGTACAAGCATTACTGGCTTAATACTTGGGCTTTACTTGTCTAATTTATTTATTTCCTTTGAATTATTATCCATTTCAATCATGTTCATTTGTTTACTGATTTACTATTCACTATAAGTTAAATAAAATCATTGTTTTTTACTTCACCTTTGAGTGATACATTTTAAATTGCACTTTACACAAAAAAGTAAAGCTTAGTATTATTAAAAAATTATATGGTTGAGCACTTTCAAAGAAATGGTCTTTACAAAAGAATACTTTGATTAAATTTTGCGTAAATTATTGCTAAATTTCATTTAAAACATCAATGTAAGCCAACATTTCCAAAATAGGCTATGAATATGAAGACTTAAGTTCTCTGAAAGTGCTCAGCCATATACTTCTTTTCTAATAATAATAAGCTTTACTTTTTTACATAAAATGCAATTTAAAACTATTCACCATTATATTTATTACTATTTATTTTTTATAAAGTATATATGCATATCCAAAACCAACTCACAAATCAAAACATTTATAAAACTTTTTGCACAGATCTGATTACAATCTGACAACAAATGAATGTATATTGAACTGCAGTCCTAAAATAGATATTAAATCCGGTGATTGCATGATAAGTACAGAAAACATCATTAAACTCAATATCCTCTATCTCACTTTAGACTATGCAGATACTTACAGCCCAAAATAAAAATAATAACACAAAACTCTTAGAAACATCTTTTAAAGGCTTATAAGTACAAAACATTCATATATATATATATATATATTGAAACAGATGTCTTCAATATCTAGGTTTCTGCAATCTGCAATATATATATATCTTCTTTTTTTTGCAGAAACTTAGAAGCTGGAATTTATAGCATGACTATATTAAATGACCATTATATAAAACAAAAAAAAATCAATATTTTGACATGGGTTGGGATAGTGTTTGGGTAAAACACTCCCTGGATTTGTGTGAAAACCGTATACACCTGAGTCTTATTTTATGTGGTAGATAGGTTTCAAAGAATACTCACACTAAAAAAATCACACAAAAATAGACTTAACTTACCTTGAAAAATGGGGGATAGGTTCTGTAATTTTCAGAATTTGCATAAAAGCAAGGCAACAATGAAAAATTACTTTAAAATTTGCATTAAAAAAAATAAGGAAATAAAGTATGACTAATAAAAAAATATCAAATATTTGAAAAAACAATTTTCCAAGACAAACTTTTTTTACTTTTTTTTTTATTAACTATTGTATTTAATTTGAAATTTTTTCATATGTATTTTAATCATTATCACTATTTTCAAATGTGCACTTCGTTTGTAAACTGGTAAAAAATCAGATTCATCAATGTGATGTGATGGATCTTCATCCTGAATGAGGTTAAGAATCTCTCAGCAATTATGCCCAGAAAAACTTGTTAGCCACTTTATTTTCCATTCCCCACTATAATTTTTATCATATTCTGCTCCATCCCATTTATACAACTAGTTCCAATTTCAGTTTTGTGCAACTGAATTTTACTATTGAAATAAATTTTAAATGTTCACATTTTATTTCTATATTTAAAAAATGAGGATCACAATCAAAACAAAAAAAGATTATACATTATCATTAAAAATATTATTTTTAGTTTATAAAATCAATAAAATCTTCATTATTTATTTTAAAAATCTACATTATTTATTTCTGTTACACCTAACACAATACATTTTCAAAGTTTAATATTTTTGAATATTTATTGTGATATTTTCATATATAAGTATAAATCTATTATTATTATTATTATTATTATTATTATTATTATTATTATTATTATTATTATTATTATTATTATTATTATTATTATTATTATTATTATTATTATTATTATTATTATTATTATTATTATTATTATTATTATTATTATTATTATTATTATTATTATTATTATTATTATTATTATTATTATTATTATTATTATTATTATTATTATTATTATTATTACCTTAATCTGTGTGACATTGATTATAAGAAATTTTGTAAACTTGTTAAACTGAAATGTGAAGTTTGATTTTGTCTTTTAAATTTTACTTTATTATGTATACATTTATATTTTCATTTTATGTTATATGTTTTATTTTCACTTTTATTGTATGTGCAAGCTGTAATTGGCTTTATGCTGTTGTTTAGCACTTAAATAAATGAATTGAATTGAATTGAATTGAATTATTATTATTTACTCATTAGTATAAGTATGTTATATATTCTAAATATAGCTTCAGGCCATATTCATGTTAGCTGCTAATATAATGTTATATTTTTGAGAAAAAAGTATTTCAAGTCAAAATAAGTTATTAATAATTTAAATTTCTTGATATCTAATAAATATAGTGAAATATAAACATTATTAAGAGAAAACATGAATCACATAACTTCAAAATCGCATTAAAATAAACCACATAAAATGAGATCCAGGTGTATCCAAAAATCAATGACAAAAACATCTATCTATCATTATCATTTAAAGCACAGCCAAAGCCACACCAATCATGAAAAGCCCAATGCAATCTCAAAAAATTATTGTTCAATTTTCTGATTAACTTTAAGAATAAACACATTTAATAAACATTATCATTATTAAAATAACCATCTATATTCAAATTAAATTTGACAGTAACACATTTTAAAATTACATGTTCATTGAAATAAATGATTTATTTTTCAGAAGAAATTTTATGAGGTTCAAATTATATTGTCACAATGTATAATGACATCCATAACTTGATCATTCTTGAGCATGCACTTGAGTCACCACTGTAATGGTATTGAATATTATAGAATTCCAGATGACAATGAGAAACCATCCTATTGACTGACTATAAGTACCATTGATTATCATGGGAGACTAAATCAACAACAAAAAATGAATAAATATATCACATATGGAAATAATTACCAATGAACATATATAAAAACATATACAAATGAGAATTATTATAAATTAAGCATATAATCAGTATTACACAAAATAATTATGAACTCAACAATAATCAGTCAATAATCAGCAATCAAATTCAGGGTACATTATATCATAATTATTATGTTGTACATACTTAGTTGCCAAAATATCCATCAGAATATTAAACAACATAATGCTGTGATACTACTAAATGCTTCTCATCATAAATTCTGTGGCCATATGTTATCGATGGAATACAGCCAACTATGAATTAAATCTATAATAAGAAAAAAAAAAAGGCACAGGAAAAAATTGAAATTTAAGAACTTTGTGCATCCACAAACAATAACTTAAATCCATACATCCATATAACTAATCACTACAATTTAAACATGCTCAAGAAGAAAAAAAATAGGGGTTGTGACTGAACAAGAGGGAATTAAGTATAATATCCAACTCTAAATAATAATCAATAAATTATAGGTTTACTTTATTAAAAGTAAATATCTTTACTGAGATACATTAATAATCTCTAAAAAATTAAGCTGAATTTAAATTTAGTCACAAGCACACTACTAATTAATGTGACAGATAGCTGAGAGAATAAAGACTATACTATTAAAATTGATTATAGACAATTATTTAATAATCAAATTGATTAATACTTTTTAAAAAAATAATAAAATAACATGGTGTGATAACTTCAACAAAAATATCGCATCAAAATACATAATTTCATATAGTTTAAGCGTTTCACCATTTGGTTTTATTTACTAATTTAATTTGCTTTTAATTCATTATGTTATTGTCATTAAATGACAAAATTTAGAGAACACATTTTTGATAATCAGATATAAACTCTTTAAATAAAAAAAAGAAAAAAAAAGAAAAATTATGGAAGAAAAAAAATGAATAAAAATGTTCAATTACAAAAATTGTAATAAAATTACCAATTGATATCATTTACTATATAATTCTTAATTTAATATCATACTTATTAATTTAAATGTGCAATTTAAAATAAATCTTCAGACATTGTTTTATTTTTATTTAGATCTTTTTTTTACAATTTTTTAAGTGGAGTTTTTTTCTTGAAGGTTCCCAACTCCAGGTTAAAGGCATAATCATATCATATTTAAAAAATAAAGTTTATATTTTTAGATATAAGATTATAAATACATATATTTGTATTGGATACAATATGATCATTACTGTAGCTATCTGAAATACATAGATATAAGATAAGATGATTTAAAACAATTCAAACAAAGCAAAACTCTCTATACAATAGTGCCATCTTGTGCAAGCAATAGCAATCAATGGGTGCCAAAAGGATTATGTATAAAATCCCTATCTAGTTACTATGCATCCAATATATACAGACAGTTTATGGATTGTGGCTTTCATCAGTGAGGAGCCTTGGATCTGAGAGCACTGCACCTATATCTTAGGATCTAATGCAAACCTCCAGCAGCCACCTTTTAACTCTACTTAACTGCAAAACTATGAGAATAAAATTGAATAACAAGAATATTTTCAATCCAAGCTCAATAGCTTATATAGTCATATGGGTCTGAACTCAATACAGCACCCATACATTTGGTGTCTTTGGCTTTTTAACAACCATCGCCACCACTATCCTTTTAGGCAGGATTGGTGTTAAACCACTAAACATCACATTCTCACTATCTCATACTAGCACATAATTGTTATTAAACAATTCAAAACAAAGCAAAACTCTCTATACAGTATTGCCACCTTGTAGTTAAGTAGAGTTAAAAGGTGGCTGCTGGAGGTTTGCATTAGATTCTAAGATCTAGGTGCAGTGCTCTCAGATCCAAGGCTCTTCACTGACGAAGGCCAGAAGCCAGAAACCAGTCTGGGCATATTGGATGAGTAGGCGCTAGATAGGATTTTATGCACAAGCCTTCTGGCATCCAATGATAGCTCTTGTTGGCACAAGATGACACTACTGTATAAAGAGTTTTGTTTTGTTTTGAATTGTTTAATAACAATTATGTGCTAGAATGAGATAGTGATCATTTGATGTTTATAAGTTGATTTACATAAAAATTCATTTTACATTTGTCATTTCTTAAGCTAATAAATAAACTTTACATATATACATTTATTTACTATTTGTTGTTTGTAGTTAGTAAAAATGATTCACAACCATGAAACAAATCAATTGTTGGCAACATTTTAATGTTTCTATTTTTACATTAATCACAAATTAAATTATACTTAATTTGATCATTGAGTAACAAATCTTATATTACAAAATATTTGATTAAAACATGTTGAGAATAAATGCAGATATATACAGAACTATCCTAAGAAACTTCTTTAGTATAGAAATTATGTATTATTAAAGTATTAAATAGTTTTTTTGCATTTAGTTTGTGAGGGAATAAAACATAAATGAATTTGATATTACATAGGGAAACACACTTCTTGATATTTTTTTTTCATACACTAAGTGACTATGTAATACATGGAAATTTGGGTCCAAAAACTTTTTAGAGTTATATAATCATTTGTTTTCTCCAATTAAACATGTAATTTATTTTCACCATAAATATATTACTTTAATTAACCCATAAAACATAGACATGAACACCAGACATTTGTTAAAAAAACATCTCATCGATTGTTATGTAACTCAAATAAATTATAGAAATACCAGCAAAATATGATTGGACAGAATTAGATGCAAGCAAGAAATGAAAAATTATTTAAAAATAAATTTTATATATATGATCAATAGATGGCGTTTTTACCAAAAACACGATCAAGCATTTGTTTACATAAACGATCAAAGAGTCAGTTAGTCAGAATTAACTGACTCTTTGATCGTTTATGTAAACAAACGCTTGATCGTGTTTTTGGTAAACACGCCATCTATTGATCATAAATACAAGCGTCAGCAGGTTTTAACGTGATTAAAACTTGTTTTTGTTTTTCATATATATATATATATGGTACCGGTCAACCTGCTTGTTTTGTTAATATAAGCATGTGCACAAATCGAACATGAAATGAAATATGGTGACATGCCACAGAATGAGAAGAAATTTAAATGTTTTACCATAATATTATTATAGACAAAAAATATACTTTTAAAAGATTGATTCTTACATATCTTTGGGGAATGACTCTAAACCAGCCCCTCACACCACTCCCAGAAGAAAAATAAATTTTCCTCCTGAAAGGATATGCAAGTTCAAATATTATTGGGCATATATGAAGATAAATAATTATGCAAACAGAACTAATAAACAAGTATCCACATGATAAATAAAGATTTAAGATCCAGTAAGATGATGTCTCATTTGCTATCTCAGAGTATTTGATTCTCAGTTAAAAGAATGGGGATTGGTAAACGCACACAATTAATTAATAATTTGATTAAAGAAAGTAAATAACAAGGAAAACAATATTATATATAGCAAAAGTCAATTTTTTAACCATAAATCTTTTATTAGTCCATTATTCCAGTACCATTTATAATATGGTGATAATAAAATTAACATCCCGAGATTGATTATATATACAAAACGAATATTACACACTACATAAATCATTTTAATAAAACAAAACTTATAAGCATAAAAAAATACTTAACAAAGCAAGCATTATAATAAATGAAGAAAAACTTATTTTTTAATAAAAAAAAAGTGGATTGCATAACTAATATGTGAGAGATAGTGGTTTGTGGATTATAAACTCACTCACATGTGCATTAAGCAAACAAAAAAAATAATGAGTTACATAAAAGGTGTATTGATGTGTGTATGTACATGGGATATATATTTATGAAATTATGTGTATTGAATTTAAAACAAAATAAATAAATAATAGTGTATCCTATAAAGTCTATAAGCTTCACCCTTCTCTA
Source organism: Epiperipatus broadwayi (assembly GCA_028023455.1). NCBI lineage: Eukaryota > Metazoa > Onychophora > Udeonychophora > Euonychophora > Peripatidae > Epiperipatus > Epiperipatus broadwayi. The sequence continues at coordinate 331,189 of JAQFVV010012778.1, forward strand.
GGTGTTGAGTGGGCTACATATCTATTCATCTACTGTGGCAAGGTCTGGACTTGAATGTGGCACAATTTCATGGAATTCATCATCATCACTTGGTATTTGGATCTCGGTATTTACATTCCTTTTTGGACAGCAGGAGCATAACTGGATGGACATGCTGAAGTGGACTTCTACCCTATAATCATTCTATAGACAGTATAGTACTTGGTTGGCATCTTTAGGTAAAATTTTTGTTTTCTTTTCTGCTGAACAATGGTTATGCACTATAGACAGTATTTTCTTGTCTTATGAACTTCAGATTCATTACTGGCCTCACTAGTGTGTTGCAATTTGAACTCCTATCGACATTAACAGAGTAACTGGTGGAATAATCATCTGCTCATCATTTAACTTCCAATAGTTAGGTAGATAACTGCTTGACATTTACTCTACACCGTTTAATTGTCCAATGTTTAAATCATTGACTACTGACTAGTTGAATGGCTCAATGGTTGCTTGAGTGACTGCATGAATTGGAATCCATTAGTTCAGAATGACTTAATGTATTGCAATTGGAATAAATCACATGGATTAGAATGAATAAAAATCAGCATGATTAATCAAAAGTTTGAAAGACTTCGAATTGTTCCAAAAACAGCCTTAGAATAACTTTAAAATTAAAATTAAGCTCCCAATAAGATCAGCATTCGAAAAATAAAAATCATCTTTCTATCACAACTTCAGAACAAATATCTATATCCCCTCAACACCCCTCAATTCAGATACCCCCTTCAATAAAGAAAAAATAATTAATTAAATCTTTTTTGGTTTTAATAATTAGTTTAGACGGTTCGTGAAACATTCCAATGCAATCGCCTAAGTGCTCTCAAAAATTTAATTTCCGATTAGTTTTCTATCTCCATTCAGACCACTATATCACTAATAAAAATTTTAATGTATGATAACATCTTTTTTCATTTTTAGTAATTACATTATACACAATCAAAGTTTTAAAAAAAAACATTCCATTTAATTTGGGCATTCCGCTCACCCAGTATTATCACAAGTTTAAGCCATTTTTTTTTGTCCAGTTGAAATTATTTTAGAATGGGGAGGGAAGAAAAATGCCTTTAGGCTTTTCTTAAATCTAAGACAATATACCCCTCCCCTCTCTTGTTTCAAATGCAAATGAAAAGAAAAATAACCATTAAAACTTCGAACTCGAAATTATTTTTAAATAGTAACATTTCAAATTTTCCTTTTCACAATTACTTCGAAACGCTCAAAAAAAAAAATACAGAATCACAAATTGTAAATAAACATCTTAGCATTTCTTTAACAAACAAAAAAAATTAAAATTATAAATACATCTTCGTGTCTCCTTTTTTTTTAAAAAAAAACAAAATCAAGATTACAAATTTATATTTATAAGCCTTTAAATATTGGCTTTACTCATATATGTATGTGAGTTTATGATATAGCCACAGTTCTCTCTTAATTTATTTTAAGTTTGATTATTTCAACGTTCAACTGTGTGTTAAAAACATATATTTGTAAACTCTAATATTTGTGTTAATATGAAAATACACACGTATAACTAAAATATATCTATAATATATTTACTGTAAATCAAACGAATGCCATGAATAAAAAAAGACATTTTTATAACATCTGTAAGAAGTGGTAGATCTAGATCTATTCCACCTTATTTGCATATTTAGCCCGCCCTAATTTGCATAGTTTACTTCTTGAAAATGATGTCTTCGACGTTTGAGAGTACTCGAATAAATCATAAAAAAGTTTGACATTCATTTGATGTATGGTGATTATACGTGTCTATTTTCATATTAACACAAATATTAGAGTTTATAAGTTCCATTATATAAATCGTATACCCCCCATTTAATGGGTTTTATATATTTTAGGTCATTAATTTATTTAACATTAAATTGTGCTTGGCCACATCAATCATGCCTGGCATATATATATATATAAATATTTAAAAAATACAGTATTTAAAATCATAAAATATATATATATATAACAGTCTCTTAGGAGCGCTTTCAGCTAACTTGTAGCTTTGTCAAATATCACGTTTAAAATATCATCTTTCCCATAATTCAATGATGTCAACTTTCCAATAATTCTGTGATCTTAATGTTTGCTGCTTGCCTATTAACCAAATGTTGCTTGTATTTACATATTAACATCGCCTCTTTATTTTTTCTTTTATTTTTATTTCTTTCAGTTTCCAATATTTTTACGTTGTTATAATTAAAATTGAAACCATATATACATAATTTATTATGGTCATAAAAGACAGAAGCTGATAAATTATCATTATTTTTTAAATTTTGTTTAGTATTTTGAATCCTTTTAAATAACAATAAGTGTTCCTTTGTTCTTTTTTCCAATGTGCACCTCGATTCACCTATATATCCACAGCCAAACCCACATGTCCATTTGTAAATGATACAATTTTTATTTGTAAATAAAGTTTTATCCTTTGAATTGTTTATTAAGTTATTTAATGTAGGTGGTGCATAAAATGCAATATCACATATTCCTTTATAAATTTTCTTAATGAAACTTGCCTGTTGATTTGAAATATATGGTATTGATATCCACAATTTTTTATCAGAAGAATTAACAATATTATTATTTTTATATTTATAAGTAAAATTTTTAATAGTATAATAAACAGAATCATAATTGTATCCAACATTTAACAATTCATTATAAGTTTCAATATTTTTAGTTTTATATGATGCATATTTACAAAGGTTATCATTTCTAAATAAAAGGATTTCAAACCTGCCATTATATGTGACATTGGTACTTTTGATTCATATGGAATATATCCTCTTTTTGCTATTGGTTTAAGAGTCATATAGTAATCCAGTTTATCCTTGTTTCTGGTTATCTTGAGATCTAAAAATTGTAAAAACATCATCAACATATCGACTGTATAAAATAATATCTTTCTGATAATGATCCTTTTTTAAAATATTTTCTTCATATGTAGATATAACAAAATTACATATCTGAGCAACTGTAGGAAGTCCCATGGGCCACTCATTATTCATTTTATAAAATTTGTGCTTACAAATTGCATAAATGTTTCTATCAATAAAGTTTAATATATATATATATATATATATATATATATATATATATATATATATATATATATATATATATATATATATATATATATATATATATATATATATATATATATATATATATATATATAAACAAAACAAGTTATCAATCACAAAAATTGCTGTAGCTTGAATTTTTTGATCACAGAAGGAGCTTTACCAATAGCTCCGAACAAAATTGTGTTTACATAAACGTCAAAAGAGAATAAAATTCAATATCTTTTTGTTGTTTTCACCTTCAGATCAAATGATTTCAAGCTAATTGGCTATCATCAGTGAAGCAGTGAAGGGTAGGGCTAGAAATTAGATCTAAACACTTACTCTAAGAGTGTTTATGAAACACATCTCTATACATGTGCATGCATGAATCTTTTAAACATGTAATGTCTTCAAATTCTGCCTAACAAAAAAGATAGCTATGCAGGTCTAAAATCAGTTCAGTTTAACCACATAGTAAAAGCCTCTGCAATATATATCTTTGCAAAAACCTTCAAGGGTACATTTATGATAAACAAAACAAGTTATAAAAAAAAGACTAATGTTTATTTTAATATTAAGAAAATATACTTTAATAAAGTTATTAATAAAAGGGATGCTTTGTTCTCTGCTACTCCACAAAATAACACATTATCAAATCATTCAGTAAATTTGATGTAATCTCAAGATCTAAATAATACTTTTGCCATATGGATATATGTTTGCCACATTGGCCCACTTTAACATTTAAACAGTTAACATCATATTTGCATGAGCATGACTGAATTAACTTTACATTAATTTATTACTACCTTAACAAAATGTTACAATAATATTATTTTGAGTCCAGCCCCCATGAAATCAATCCAAAAATAGTGGTGCATAACAAGTATAAAGCTTAATTTAAAATACTGATATTTTTCCCAAACTCTTTTTTTTAATAGAAATTAAAAAAAAATTGCTTTGCCATCAAATGTGAAAAACTAAGTAATTGCTGACGAGTGCTCGATATATAATAATATTATTAATACCTGGAGATAAAATAAACAGCCAACCTTAATTTACATAACATTGAACATGAAAGTCCAAATGAGAAGAGCAAAATAAAAATAATTATGTGCATATGCATAAAGAGTAATTACAAGTGAAAAAAAAAAAAAAAGAAATGTCAGCCAGCCTAACTTAGCTAGCTAAACATTTATATAAATCATCCATATCCTGAGAAAAATGAAAAATATTTATCTAAATTGGATTGCCATGGTAATCTGGGTATATATATATATATATATATATATATATATATATATATATATATATATATATATATATATATATATATATATATATATATATAATGTAGCTAATCCTACGGCAAACAAAGTAGATGTGCAATAAACTTGCACAACAACAAATCAACTACAGCCAGCCTTCCAGCAGAAAACGAATACATAAAAGAAACTTTCCCAAGCTAATAATAGAATAAAACGAAATAAAGGCAGCACTAAAAAAAATTCCCAAAATCCACACTTGGCAGTTATCATGGCCAATTATTTGATGTCTAATAACAATGCACATATTTTAAACCAAACCCGCCACACGTGTGGTAACCCAAATGTTTGAATGAAACCAATTTAATAAGCAAGAAATTATCCTGATAAAGCAAGACAGAATAAAATCTTTACATATGCTTTTAATAACTATCTCATACTGTACGCTCGACTTAAAACGTATATAATCCCCCCACCCTGCCTTTTTTTAAAGAAAATAAAACTTTTAACTTTTAAGCATACAAAGGAATAAATTAAGTTTTATTGAGGAGATCGAACTGGCTAACTATCGAACAGACATATTATATAAGTAGCAATATATAACATTTAAAATATACCTATAGATCAATACCAACACCGCATGAACAATACGAGAAATGCATAATACTGTTTTGATTTAAGAAATGAGGAATAGCGAAAAGATAGCATGAAATTATAAAGAATAATCAAACAACAAATGGCATAATACATAAAGTTACATTTATACAATTACTTTATTTTAAGTCAAAGAGTTAAATGCTAATAAGAACAAATGAAAATTTACGAAAATGTGTGAGGAATTATTTTAAAATGTTACCAGAACCATATTTGGGTTTTTGCAATGGTACAATTCCCATGACGCCTTGATTGGTTTGCTGATTGGAAATTCATTTGTAAAGATATCATGCTTATTATGTGAAATACCAATACAGATTGTAGGAAGACCGTTCAACTGTTGGATTCACTTTATCACCCTACAATCTTTAGCATTTTGCTTGATATAGGTCCGGATAGCAGGCAAAGCTGATGGAACTAGCCACTGTACATGGTTTTGTCCAAAAAATTCACTAGTTTAACCATATCACCTCTCATTCTCTCCGTTCCAAAAAAGAATTGCATATCTCCTGTTCCTTTAGTTCTCCCCACTATTTATACCTTTTAGACAATCTGTCTATTATGTTCCGTATCATTCACATCTTGACAAGCCCCCACTTCCCTTTCTTTCAATACAATTTTATTTTTACCAAAATCAAACTTTAAGATTTTGTAATCTATTTTTGCTTTAACTTCCATTTTTTTTTATTAAAGAGACCCATACTTAATTGCCCAAAAGAAAACTCTAATTTTAATTTAATTTATTAAGAAATGTTTGAAGACTTATCTAAAATAAATCACATTAAATATTTTTCGACATAAAAATAAGACAAATGAAAATATTATCTTCTCAAGTTAATTTTAGTTTCAACAGATCCCTGCATTAGTTTGTACATATATGTTTACCACACATACATGCCTATTTTATAAAGTATGACAAAAATACTTTTATTAATCCACTGTTTCTTTTGATTGCATTTACTTTAGTAAATTATTTCTACCTGAGTACCTAATTTCAAGGATCTATAAACAGATAATAAAAACACTTTATATGTCTACTTAATGTAAAATTCTGTTAAATACTTTTATACAGACAGAAACCAGGTTTGACATACTGGTTGGTTTGTGTAAGAGTGTGATGTATGGGTCTGACTTCCATATCCATTGCTTTTTTCTCCAAAAGTTAATGAGGAAAAAATGTTTAAAAATTGTACTTGCTTCAGGTAAGAGATAAAAATATGCACATAAATTCATGCATAATGTTTAATTTACTGTAAAATTGATTCAATTTCCCTCTTTTTATATATGATTTTAACCTACTTCTCTATCTTTATGTAGTACCCTTTCATTTTTTTTTTATATATAGTCATTCCAATTCAATTACTTTATTTTTCCCTGTTCACCCAGTTGTTATTATGTGTACCTTCTGACCTTTCCAGGATCAGGAGGCACATAATGTCTTACATTTCTTGATTCAGTAATAACCCTATCATTCTTATATGCACTGAGATTTTTTTAATCAATTGTCATCAATAAGCATGTCAGACCACCATCATCATCAACCTGGCTGCCTAATCTTATTTTTAGTATCCATGGTGGCATATTGTGTCGTATCATTGTTATCATCTGTCCATCTGAATACTTACAAGCACTCAAGACCTTTATCTTATTCACTTGTCTCAAGAAGAATTGTGCATACATTTCTTGATAGTTGCCTTGGTATTTTTCATGCATTATTGAATATAACAAAACATGATTTACAATAATTAAAAGAATAAAGATTATTACATAACAAGATACATGTGAAAAACTAGGTTTACATAAAGTTTTCCAAAGGATATTAAGAAAAATACATGAAACCACTTAATAGTATGAGTGAAAACATATAAAGAAAGGGGTTAACTGTTTTAAATTGGTATATGGCTATACATAAATTGGATTTATTTGATTGAGAGTATTATATCCATGTTGTGAGAAACATGTTTCTTAAATACAATTTGATAGATGAGATTACATATGAAATTTTATAATAATATTTGGTATATCAGCACAGCTGGATAAAATGACCATCTGGGTATAGTATTCTGGTGGAAGCTTGTCCATGCTATTCTTATATTCTGTGACATCTACAGGTACCATTTTCATCTTTGGTTGATAGGTATGAGCCACTGGTTTTATTATGGGAGAGATCCATTGGGATAAAATCTTTTGATGCAAGCTGGTCATTATATATGGAGTAGCAACAATTTCTGTTTACTACTCTGGTTGCTGTTTCTTTTTTGCTGTTAGAATGGGATTTTTGTCTCTGTTGAGCTGGTTCTATTGCTGAAAGGCATGGATGGAAGGTGGATTGTTATAGAAAAATATTATTTGTTGTATCAGTATTGTTGGATATAAAATAGTCCCATGCCCATATGAGTGTATTATTTGTATAGAAGGTATGTCATATTATATTTATTATATATCGTTTTTCAGCTGGTAAGCATGAGTCAATGGTTTTATATTGTGAAAGATCTATTGGTGAAATATATATTTTGGTGTGTGAGTTGGTCATTATTTCTGGAGTAGCAATCTTTTCTGTTTTGATTATCTTCAGTTGTCATTTATTTTTTTGTTTATCCAGGTGGTATTCTGCTTTCTCTTGAGCCATATTTATGGAAGAAGGCAATGAATGAGTGTTACCATGATTTGGAAGAATGTTTGATCCATGAATATTTGTGAGTAGTGTGTTTGGAGATGCTGATCTGTGATATTTATATTGTTTACAATTGACTCTGGTTTGAAAGTGGCTGAACTAATTGGGGTGTGTGTTGTCATAGGAAAATTATATTCCTGATGAGGAGTTACCTGTTTAAAATCAATAACAATATAATTATCATTGTTTGACCATGTATTAGCAAGATAATGGACTTGTGTAGATTTTACTAGGTGGTCAGACTTAGGATCTTTGGAGCAGAGATGAGAGCTGGACTGATTCAGTAAGCCTGTATCACTGGTGAATGAATTTGCATTTGAATATTCCTGGTGGCTTGTCTAGGTTTGGCTTATAGCTCTTTGAGCTTGTGCTACTTGATTGGTAATGCAATGTATTGCAGGGTGGGCACAGTTTCTACATGAATAACAGTGGAATTTTAAGTCTCTTATATAGACATAGAGTATAAACTCCTGATTTCCAATTTGTTTTAGATTGGTATTAGTGTCAATTTGTTTTGGGTAGTTTTAATTTGGACTAGTAGCTATTAGAATAAATTGGTGGGGGTATATTTGCTAGATATATAGCTTGAAATGCAACAACTTTACCAAATGGCTCCATCATGGCTTGAAAATGATGTCTGGTTATAGATGTGGTATGAATTTTTAACTGTCATGATTATATAGCTTTGGTAATCTTGGATGATGGTTAACATTGCATAATCACAGAGAGTTTTGATATCAATTGAAACATCCTCCTTTGAAGTAGATTGAAAAATTCAATTATTAGATAGCTCAGATAGGTATGTTCACCAATGAGTTGAGCAGTTTGCTATAACCTATTTAGAGTTAAAGTATAATAGAAAAGGTGTCTAGGAAATTTATATAAAGATATGCTAGAATCTGTAGAAGCAAATATTGTAGAACAAGGGGATATGTTTTTTTTTTTTTTGAAAGAAGTAAATAAACTCCTCATAACACTGTGTTTAAAATACTCATTAATTACTTCTAGTGCATTATTATTCCAGTTCATGGGGACATAGTCTTGATTTTTATATATTTTTAGATGCAATTTCTTCATGTTATTTTGCTTAGATTTTCTGAACTGGGGAGTGTTTTTTTTTTTTTTTGATGTTGACTTCAGTTGCTTTAATTCAATTTTACAATTGATGATATGCAAGTTGTTTTTAGTAGTGCTTGCATAATTTTTACTGTGATTTGAAGCTTTGAATGCTATGGAGCTTATTCTGGTACCAATTATTTTGTCAGTTGACTCGTCTGTTACCAAATTTAATGTCTGACTCCATGAAAAATTAACTGTTTATTAAGAGTATTTTTTAAAAATATGAAGTTTGTCGCAGAAAAATGTTTTAAGGTTGTTAAACTTTGTTTACTATGGTATACATTGTAGCCTTTGGGTTTGCCCAAAGGTTTATCAGATTTTAGACTTAGTTATGTATGCTAGTGTTTGGTAAAATTTTCCTCATGAAATATTTTTTTTTCCTTTTAACAGACAAGCTTTGTAACCAATGCTAAATTTGAATTAGTCATATTCTTATGGATTGCGTAATTTTACTTAGTATGCAAACTAAACATTTAATCATAAAAGTTTATAAGCAAAAAAAAAAAATATTTTATTTAGTAGTGATTTATAAGGTAATTTAAAAGCCAAATACATAATTGAGAAGTTATGGGTTAGCAATGTTTACAGATTATTTTAATAGTTTGCAGATTGTAAAAGAAAGGGGGCGGGGATATAAAAGTATGAAACTACTGTGGAGGAATGAAAATAGACTATCATAATTTTACAATAATAACTTAAAATACAATAATTAATAAAATCAAATTGTATAGAAAAAAATCAAGAATTAATCAAAGAATTGAGCAACGAGTTTAACTAGAATTGTATCTGTGTGCCGTTGTGTGTATATGTAGATTTAATTATAAATTTTAATTATAGGGTTAATTATTAATTAGTAATTATCATGTGTTATCTTGTTGCAAAGCTCATTCAAGGAAGAATTAATTTGTTTCGATAATTATTTGATAGCAGCCAATTTTCAGTCAAGATCTTGGGTTTGAAGTTGCGTTTGAAGTTGCGTTGCTATGCATTTTTTTATTATTATTCAAAAAAAAAAAAAAAGGTTTTTTTTTTCTTTTTTTTTTCTTTGGGAGAATTTCCATGAGTATGAAAATACTAAAAAACATGTTATATTTGTGAAATAGGGATGTATAATTTAAAAAAAAAAAACAATAGGTAATCAAACAATTAAAATATTGACATAAATGTTTTGGTGGATCAATCATTTAGGAGAGGATCCAGAGAGTATAAAAGGTTACTCTGTCTTTTAGTTAGTGAATTGTCATCAGTTAGTCATAATTGGTTATCTACAAAAACCTCTCCAGGTACAGTAAGCAGTTTTTCAATACAAAAAATTGTAAGTTTAGTATTATTTTTCCCATTCTGTTTCCTGATTGAGAAACTTCGTCAAAGTGTATAATATGGTTGCATAATGAATTGTGAGTAAATTTCTATGTTAGGCACATTCTTTCTTCTCCAAAAGTTGACCAACTTCTTGATTTTTCTTTTATCCAAATTTACCCAATTTATCAATGATATGCAATTAATGAAGTTTAAACTGCAGAAAAAAAAATTGCTCAGGAAAAATCGAAGAAACGTGTTCTATGAGATTTTTTTGCAAATTTAATTATATTAAATTTAAAAGATTTAAAAAAATAGCGTTAATAACGTTGATAAATTTTTAAAGCCAAAAGAAACATCAGTAGAGCTTAAAAAATTGCATATTAATAATAAATCTATTAAAAAATATTATTACTGATCCTAAGCCATCAACAAGTAAATTTTTAAAGTGTGATGAGGGAAATATGATCCCATTTGAAGATTGTCCTAAGTTACTGGAAAGTGAAAATAGAAAAAGAAATATAGCAAAGTTTTTAAGACAAATAAGCAATAATAACACTGATTTTGATTGTAATTTACTTAACACTGTTTTATAAAGGATACAAATGAAAAGAGTACAAAGGATCTTACTAAGAAACATAATATTGAAAATACATCATATGCTAATATAGTTCAATCAAAGAGCTCAAATAATAAATCCCAATATATTATTACAAATTCAGTTAAATAAATCCCAATATATTAATACAAATTCAGTTAAATATGACTGGCTCAGTTATGATTCATGTGATGAATATATTGTTAAAAATGATATTGTGATGACAGAAGAATTATTTCCATGTATTGGTATGGATGATACATTAGAGACTTTAATCAATCCATCCCACAGCATCTACACACGTTTTTTGCTTTTTATTATAATGAGAAAATTCTTATATTAGCTGTTACAGATAAATTAAAAACCCTTTTTCCTTTTCCAGTATAACAATTTTGTTATCAAATTGAATCAAAGAGTTATTTACAACATATATACAAGTTTTTAAATCATCCAAATGACATATATGTCATGATTGAGTGTCATAGTATGTGGCAAAAATAATTTTTACAGAATGAATTGAAATTTTATGGTGACAAGATAGTTGATACAGTGGATTTAAACAGACCTAAAGTTCTGGAAGGACGAATTAAAAATTGTTACATAAACTTTGATAAACAGCATTTACAAAACTTACTGAGGCCTTTTGGTACTGTTAGTGATTTTTCTTATATCTTAATGAATAATACTAGTCACTATGTGCTTACAAACTGTGCAACATTCAAATTGTCTCTCTACAAAGAAATAGTTTCTACTTCTATACCAACTATACATTGCAGTGAAACAGCTCCAATAATTATATCATTTAGGGGTGTACCACTGCAATGTTTGTTATGTAAAATGCGTACACACATAGTGAGTAATTGCCCAAATCGTTTTTGCAATAACTGTCATATCAAAAAAAAACTTTCATAAATGCACACCAAATAATACTTCTATTAATCAACTTAAATATTCCAATGATAAACTTCAGACAAGCTTGCACATGACTGGCCTACTGATGTTTGATACACAATATGTTATGGAACCTTTAATAAAAATTCTTGACTCTAATCCAGCACAAGCATGTACAAAAAATTATTATGATTTGTTGAACTCTGCTTCACAAGATAAGATGCTTAACAAATCTAAATCTTTGGAGACAATTTGGAATCTGACTCTATGTTGACTGAAGAGCTATCAACACAATGGCTAAAGACTAAGAGGAAAGCATCAAATACTGATATTAAGTCAAAGGTCCTTTCTTCATCAATAATTTCTAAGAGTGTTTCTGATGTGAATAGATGCTCATCAGATAGTGAGATGGGCTCTAGAAGAAATAAAGGGAAGAAGCTCAAGTATAACAGTAAAAAATCGATCATAAATACTATGTGAAATGATTGTCCTCAGGATTGCTTTAAAGTTGATTTAACTCAACCAGTTTTGCTCCAATGTGCTTTTGACAATAATCTTACTGATACAGATAGCGTTCTGGATGCATCTGAGATTCCTACACAGGAAGAGATTAACAGAATTAGTACAGATACATTAATTGATCCTTAGAAAAGAGTTCATGCTGGAAAATATTTTTTTCTATTTTTATTATATGATACATTGTTGTTTTTCTTATTTGTTGATGCTTATTCATGTATTTTAAATTGGATGGTGTTAATGTGTGTGGACTGAATACTGCAACGAGAATTGATGATATTAGTCATTTGTTACGAGTTTGCTCTCCAAATATGATATGCTTTGCAGAAACAAAGCTTCATTTTAAATCAGACCCTGTATTATTAGAAAAGTTATACAAGTTTGGATCTTTCCACTTTTCAACAGCCAACAATCCTTCTTCTGGTGTTGCTTTGTTATTTTATCATGCTTCTACAGTTACTTGTTTTAAGATTTGTCTTTTGAATAATTATATGATTTTTGTTACCATCAACTTAAATTCTTATAATTTTAAAGTTATCTTTCTATACCTTAAAAAAGAGGTTTCACTGGTTTACAATGTTATTCAATTAATACATATTGCTTTAAATTCAAATCCTTTTCCTACATTCCAGCTTGAGGATTTTAATATTGGTTATGATGAGTTTAATCACAAATATCTACATTTATTAATCATGCATTTGATGTGTGCACAGGTATTCTTTATTCCTGATGCATGTTCCTTTTATACTAAACAGCACTCCACCTTAATTGCTCTTCTATTTTATTCACCATATCTGCATTTTTACATTGACCAATATTTATCTCCAGTTTCCTTTTCTGATCATCATGCTCTTATAGTATCTTTGGAAATTGACCTTCCTTCTCAATATTCTCTACAAGCCATGACTATGATTAGACTATTGCTGAAATCTGCTGTTCCGGAAGCAATTGTTTCTGAAGCATATATTTTGTTTTGTAAAATTAACATTCTTTATCTTGGACTAACAGAAGGTTGATTTGCATTCATAAGCATTTTATCTACATTAATACAGTTTTATACTAAGAGAAATAGAGGACCAATAGCTCTTCTCGATGAAATTGATGCAATTCAAGAAAGCCTGAAAAAATTACCACCAAATCAATGAGCAGTACCAAAGATTATATCTCTAAAACAACTTTTTTTCAATACCCAACAAATTCTTTATGAGTATCTGCCTATTAAAAAATCAAAATTATACCTTAAGAAACCTCATACTTTTTGAAGAGGATATATAAGCTGGGCTCTTGGCTACAAGATGAAACCCAAGGTTGCAATAGCTATTAAAATAGGGAATGACATATTTTCAGGGATTCCTATGTTGATTAAAATTTTATTTCACTATCAAGCAAAATTAGCTGATTCTAACTTTATACTTCAACAGGAGTTAAAGAATAAGCCATGTGAGCTGGCACATGGAATACTTGAGGTAGATGTCTGTTCTAAACTTGCATCAATACCTGACAGTACTCATCCTGGTCTACATGGTATTCCAAAATTTTTACTAAAGCATCTTGAAGCCTTTTCTATACCAATTATCTGGAATATAATTAATTATCTTGCTGCAGGTTCACGGTTATATGAGGGTCTATACCCCATTGCCATGGTACCATTTTTGAAGAAGGAAATTATACCTTCCCCTCTTGAAAATCTGCAGTCAATCTCAATTACTCCCCTGTTAATAAAGATTATTGAATTTATAATCAAGGATATACAGGATCAAGTTCTGTTACAAATATCTAGCTGTCAATTTTCAAAGAAAGGGGCTCCGACATTAAAAGAGATTAGCCTTTTCAAATTAATGGTTGAACATATCAGAAGGAATAGAAAATCAAAACCTATTGTTGTCCAGCTGGATATTGCAGCTGCATTTGATTCTGTCAGGATTCCACATATGGTTCAGTTGCTTGCAGGCATGGATATTAATCATGGGATAATTAACATAATTTCTAATCTACTTTCTAATAGAAAAATTGCTATATCTTTAAATACTAAATTAACAAATTCTTTCATTACTACTGAATTTATTCCTCAGGACTCTCCTTCACCTGCACTTTTATTTATCTTATATGTTAATTCTTTCCTGAAATCTATAGAATAAAATATTCATGGAATCTTCATGCCTTACATTAATAAAGAAATTCATCTAATTGCATACATGAATGATATAGCCATATTTCTGCCTTCTCTTAAGTACATTCCTGATCCCATGAAGCTTATGTCCTCTTATTCAGAAGATCCTTGGCTTAGTTTCAACCTTGAAAAATCAGAAGCATGGAGACTATCCTCTGAAAGCAACATTTTTTCACCCTTCATAGCTAAACTGCAGAAATTTATTGGATTTACTTTTAATCTCTATCAGATTGCAATGAGGAGAGAGGTCCAAAATTTCAATCATATTAGTAACTAACAGAAAAGTTGGTTCTCTACAGAAAGTATATATATATATATATATATATAAAAAAATATATATATATATATATATATATATATATATATATATATATATATATATATATATATATATATATATATATATATATATATATATATCTTTATTCTAAGACAGCTTTTTGAACATGTTGTTATTTCCAAGGATTACTTACTTCATACCTTTAATTAAATTTACTGCTAAATTCATTTGTGGTATCAATTCAATTTTTTCTAAGCTACTATGGTGGGATTGTAGCAATTAGCCTCAGGAAAATGCACACACCTACCAGATTAAGTGGTCTTGGCCTGCATTCACTGAACATGTTTACATTCCAGCACAATTTCAACTTATTTTTGAGACTGAATCATTTTATCCCTCAATAATTTTATTTAGTTGATGTTTATCCCACTGATACTCCACCTCCAAAAATGAATTTCTTGTTGCTTGAGTTATTATTTGAAAGTAAAAAAAAATGAACCTAATTCCTAATCTGTATAATGAAACAGACAGATCGAAGAATCGATCTTAGTTTCATGGTTGTCATTTAAGAACGGTAATTCTAAACCACTATTTACCCGCAATGAGACTTTTTCTATTCCAAGCCACATAAATTTTAAGTTATTTATTTTGTGTTTGTTTAAAAAGAATTTAATGTAAAGAGTATGAGTATAAATGTCACAAATCATGATGAATAATATTCGTGTGTGTGTGGTTTGTGGATTTATATTAGCTCAATTTAAAAGTTTCAATTGCTTGTATATTTTCTTTAAATTTTAATTTTGCAAATTATACAAAGTCATTTAAAAATGCTGATCAAAAGTCACATTCCTTTGATCAGTATTTTTAATCAAAATCTTACTTGTACAAAATGTATAGAATAATTAATTTGTACTTTGATAAATTAAGATAATGAATTTATATTTTTGTATTCACGAATTCCGATGTAATTGTTTTGTCAATTTAGAATCATGTATTAAATTTAAAAATAAATGAAAACCGAACAATGGAAATGAGAAACGTAGAACTCTTATCAAGAAAGGCAAATGCTATTGTATAGTCAAAAATTAGATATTGCTGGAGGCCGGAAAATCAAAGGAAGCGGAGTCATGAAAAAACTAGGCAGAAAGGTCAACTGTAGCCATCTTGGATATAAGATAGAGACTCTAACTTTTGACTTGGCTGTGCTTAGATCATCTCAAGCTACAGCAAAGTAGTTGTTCCAGAGAAATCACTTCAACCATTATTAAGAAGTTGCCCGGTAAACTGCAATAATGATGGGCTAAGTCCAAGAAGCTGATTCCTGTTCTGCCAATTTAAATCTTTCGTACCGCTGATCTGTAATGTTTTCCGTGCTTCCAGGCTTCCAAATTCCAACATTTAAATTAACCATGCCATTCTAAGAAATTCAAAATGTGCGCCTACGTTCTTCATACATACCACCGCAAGACGAAAAGCCGGACGAAGAAAGAATGGTAACTTTTGTTACATGGACTTTTTAACTTTCCTCTCAGTAATAATTTTAAGTTTAATCTGTTAACCTACTTAATTGCATGTAAATTTCTTGTTTTCCATTTGAGAATGTTACACAAAAACCTGTCAGTAAATTTCTTCTCTAATATTTCTGTGCTCTAGTCTTTAGATGATAATTATTAATATTTGTGCCTACTAATAATCCATTTGTGAACACATTTATATTTTTACTATTGCTTATTTTACAACAAAACGATGCCAATAATAATATTTCTCAACTCTAATTAAAGTCAGTAAAGTTTATCTCATAATATTTATTATATTCATTTTAAAAGTAATTTTCTTTTATCGAAATAAAAATTGTTTCATTTATGTTGAGTTGAGAAATATTCAAGTATTTTATTGTTTCCTTTACTTTGTTATGATATTTTAATCTATACTCCAAATCTCAAATACTTAAAATAGTCTAAAATTTTATTATATTTTTTTTATATATTATTACGGAGTAATAATAATAAGTGAATATTTTATTGCTATTATTACCTTCCGGACAATCTGGGGAGTTATGGGTTTCAGAGTGAAATTAATTAATTGTTACTTTTGCGATCGTTTGATTTCGCCCTGTTATTATTGAAAAGTTATATCAGGCTGTTGCGTAGAACATGTTACGGATAGATAAAATGGTTTATATAATTTCGTTTTAAAATCCACTTCCGATCACTCTTCCTCGATGTTACGGTGGCAATGCCTTTACCTTCGCCTAAGTTGGCGTCTCGTTTTACTACCATATGGAGAGAAAGAAATTCTTCTCCAGGTAATCTCTTGGATCACCGGGGTTCGCAAATGATCCCGGCTGGTTGTAGTGTCTCCCATCTACTTGGGGGCATTAAGACTTGTCAAAGTACAAGCCGCCCGGTATTCCGTTCATGCACCGCAAGTTATTATTGTAGTGTACCTTAATCATTGCAACCATCAGTACATCAGTATTATATATTATATTTTTATATAAAACCGCCTCCCATTTATTCGTATACGCAATGGTTTGAATCTATTAAATAAAACAACTTAATATACGCTAGTAGTTAAATATTTTCAGTGCTCCAATTACTCTGATTCTCATATCAACCTGTACAACCATTTAAACACATAAATATTGGCATGAGTTTGTTAATCAGTACAAACCGATTATTGATGACTAGCAGCAATTTATTATAAAATACATATGAGAGTTTTACCGTAACTGTAAATAATATTATTCAATGTTTCAATAATTTATTAAAAATTTATCTAACCTAATTTTGTCTCTCTTGCATTATTACTCTCGACATCTAGTCAGTCACCTGCTGTCTGTATCGACAACTTAAATATATACATTAAATTATTAGCCGTACCAATATCCCGACTATAAGGGATCTATGAAATAGCTGATTGTAGGTAATTTAGTCTGTGTTTTTCGATGAGCTAGTAAAGGGGAAACCCCGTACTGGTAATATTGTCATCGGTGGGTCATGCCAGGGTTTTGGGTTTGAATTTGGTTTGTATTTTGGAATTTATTCCTAGACGTGGACTGGGTTCGAATTCGGATTACTGTGTGTGATTAAGCATGGTGATTTTTACCGGTACAATAAATCACAAAAATGTTCAATACTGTGAGGCTTATTATCTCATTAATGAAGCAATAGTGCCTATTAATTCAAGTCTTAACTTGACAACATTTAATCTGCTGAAAAAGTTTATATTGTGGGGTCTGGAGCCAAAATACTTTGATTTCCTGATTAAAATAAATTTAAATGCATTACCCACTTGTAGTTTTTTAACAAGAAACTGTGAATTTACTTCAATTAATGGTCTATTTGGTTTATGTCGCAGAGATGAAGACACAATTGAACACATTTTTGGTGAATGTAGTTATTTGCAAGATTTTAGATATTTTATTAGCTTTATTTATGAACATAAAGGCTCATCAATACATGTATTGATACAAGCAATTAAAGCTAAAGTTTTTGCTGATATTAGAAATGCCACTTTTTAATATATAGTTTATCGTTAACTCGATGTGATATTCTTTTTAATTCTAATTGCACAGTTCCTATGAATATTATAATTAGAAAAATCAGAACGATAAAAGAAAGAGACAATATAATATCACCACAAGATTTATTTATTAGCACATGGGATCTTATCAACGTTTGAAGACCAGGTTGCATATTATAAATCATCTTTTATTTTAGAAAACACACACATACACACACATATATATATATATATATATAATTGTATTTTTATTTTATTTTTATATTTTTTTATTTACTTGGGTTACCTTTACTTGTTAACACTTGGCAGATTCTGGCTATTGAACTTTAATTTGCTTATTGTTTTTATCATACAAAATTATGGATTTATTTACTTATTTATTTATTTTCCTGGTTTAATAAAGTTTGTTTTCGATAAAAAAAAAAGATTTAGCTATTTATATTATTCAAAATTTCAAGATGAAATAATTCTGATTTTTTAAACTAAAGTAGAAGTCAATGCTAAAATTCCATATGAAGAATAAAATCATCATAAATTGAATGAGAAATACATTGGAAAATGGTCTTCCTATAATGAAGCTAAAATGATTCAGTATACATGTCAAAACTTAAAAGCTGGTTATATTCAACTATGAAAATGCAATTAATAACAAGAACCCAATTGTATTAAGGATTGTAATTAAAAATGAACATTTATGACATTTTATTATCAGGATTGATCATATATGAAAGTGACTCATTCAATATAGTCCTTGGAAGAATAATTTGCAACTAAAAGGCACTTGGAATTTGTCCTAAAACTCAAAACAGAAATGAATAAGTCTCAAGAAGTACTTCAATAAAGTGGACCACAATTTCTCAAGGAATTATCAAATGTGATATGTGTGCACACGGAACCAAATAAAATAAGATAACCCAAACCAAAATTTAAAGTAAGAGACTGTAGTAAAAAGGAAAGATTGAAAGAACAATCTGTGAAGAATATGTTACAAAAAAATTGAAATCTGAGATGTGTTCACTTAGTATGATGACTATGTTATGCTGACAATCTTTTTAAAAGTTTAATTAAAGTAAAATGAAAATATTTAATGCCTAAAATTGTGCTAAATGTATTTAAAACAGTTAAATAAAGCTAAATGTATAAGTGGTATATGGTTGGGAAATCTGGCCATAATAAAATAGTGTAGTAATAAATCTTTAAAATATGTGTTAAAACTTGAATTTTAAAAGCAATAACTTAAAATTAAATAAATATTATATTTTACAGTATAAATTATATTTAATATTAAATGTTTTAAAAGTAGTCTTTGTAGTAGAAAATGTATATTCAATTTTATGGTATCAAAATTATTATTCTAAATTGTATTACTATATTATTTCTTTAATATAATAATGGTTGCAATTAAATATTTAATTTTCCCAGACACAATCTGATACAGTCTGATTAAGTTGTATGTCATGTGACATGTAAATATTAGTACATGTGTGCTTGCAAGTTTTTTGTTAATAAAATTTCAATAACTATTTTAAAATTACACTGTAGACTTGAAAATATTTATTTATCTACCACCAGATGCAATATAAAGAATTAGCTATTAAAAATATTTAATTAGGGTTTTAAAAATTAATGTAAAAAATAAAAAATAATTATATTTTGTTTTAAAGAAAAATAGATACATTAAAAACTAAAAGTGGAATAAATTGATAAAATATTACTTTTTAAAAATAATTTTAAAATATTTAGTTATTTTATTAAAGTATAAAAATGATTTAGAATTAATATTTTAAGTAATATTTTTTTAAAAAAAATAATGAGTCTTTTTTATTTTAATTATGTAATATCAATGTTATATGTAAATTAAGCCAACAGGTGAAAGTTTAATCCACCAATAAAATGATGTATTTATTTGTGTATAAATACAGATGCTCAGTTATTTTGTGTGTGCTTCTGTTAAAAAAGTGCTTCTGTCAATTTAATCTGCTTCTGTTTATTATGTTTGCTTTAAATTAGTCAATTCAGTGCTATAATAGCTCTAATAATTTATTTGAAACCGAGAAGTGTACCAATTGAATTGTTTTAGCAAAGAGAGTATTATAAACAAATTATAAATTTATTATATAAATTATGAATTGTTAGGCAGCTAAATTCCCTTACCAGACTCTTTGTCAAAATTTAATTAAACATCTCATAAACATGAAAGTGCCAAGAAGAAATACCTACCTGTCTAAATGAATTTTGTAAGTAAAAGTTGTAATTAACAATATAATCTTAGTAATTTTAATGGGGATAATTACTTTAGCAGCTAAACTTATATACTGGACAATATGTAAAGAGCTGAATGGGAAAATTGATTGGAAATTTAAAATAGTGATGCATTATTATTTTGGAAGATAGTTGTATTGGAAATGGAAAAATAATATGGTAAAACTTTAAATCTTTCAATAAGGTGAAAGTAAATATTATTTTAAGGTTAAAAAAAAATGCAGAAAATGTTTTCCTTTTAAGGAAAACATTATTAATAATTTATTTTAAACTGTCATAAAAATAATAATAAAATGGAGACAGTTGTTTAAAGTATCTTATTTGACAAGTCTTTACTATTTTTTTTAAAAAAAGACTACATGCAGTATAATAACTTTTGGGAAGACCGATAATTGAAACTAATAATGGAAAAGAAATATCCGTGGAAAAGTAATAATAAATATCCTGACAGTAAAACTCTATATATGATAGACTTATGAGTAATAAATAAATAGTAATTCCTGGAAATATTTTTTAAAATGCTCAAGAATCATATCCGGACACCCAAATTCATATTACCTTGCCAAAAACACTGTAAGCCAACATAAATCCTAAGGAAGAAAATTTTAAAGTATTATTTTTAAAATATTATAAACTTATATTATTTCAATAGTCACTGTTCTGAATAATAGAAAAAAATGAACTATTATTTTTACAAACCTTCATGAACGGATCAGTGATTATTTTTACCAATGATTTTACATTTCCATAAGTTGACTTTCCTTTTTGTTTTTTATTATTTATTTTTAACTTTTGTTCATTATGTTTGGATGGAATCTACAGAACATGCGTCATTTTCAGGGAAGATAATTATTCATGATCAATTATTCAAACAAAAGCATAGCAACAAGTGTTGACGGGTTTTAACTACCCATAAAAAGTTGGTAAAGAAATCCCAAGGAAATAAGAACATTTTTAAAGAAGATCCATCATTGAAGTTTGCGAAGATATGTTTTTGATTTATTTTATTTTAAAACCTAACCTAGTATTAATTTTATTTATTTATAATTAAGAATAGAATAGATACATAAATATTAATTGCTTACTAATAATATTGTAATTTTTTATAAAAGATATTTAATATTTTTAAAGAGTATAATATTTTAAGTATGATAGTATGGAATGAATGTTAAATTATGCAATGTTTTATTTTTCATTGTGGACCAGAAGATGTCAAATAAGTGATTAACAAGTAGAAATATCACTTAGGTAATATTTGTAAATATTAATAATTTTATGATGCATTTTTTTTTTCTTTAGATTGTCAACTTATTATGTAATGTTATTGTATGAACGTTCAAGTATGTGTGAATACATTATACACACATTAAACTTATAGGGGTTAGAATTTATTTATTATAAAAATATGCTTACTTTATTCCATACTACTAATATATTATAACTTAATAGGGAATATAATCTTATGATCCTTTCATAAAGAACTTCATTATTTTTTTTTAAACTGTTTAAAGTATTGATAATAGTCATTTGTATTTTTGTTGAAGAATATTTGATAAGAAAGTGAAATTACCTTTTCTTGTTGAACAGTTTAGATCATTATCTTTATAAGTGAATTGTATTTGTTATTTTGGAATATATTGTCAGAATTATTGGTGATGTAGATTGATAAATATATAAGCAAATTTGTAAAGTGTAGTGACTTAGAAGTAATTTAAACATGAAACCAAAGAGGTGCTTTTAATGTAGATTTCTGTTATGGGAATAGAAATAATCTTTATGAAGTTAATAATTATGCAGGTACAGATAATGGAGCCATGTAGCTTGTAAATTTTCTGTGGGCAGTGTTTTACCTTTTATATTGAATATTGATGTTCCAGAAAGCTGAAGAAATAGGTTGGACGTTATTTGTAGTGGAGGTTATTAGACAGATAAGTCATGCCTCTCTTATTTATACACTGCTACCATGATGACTATATAATATATGTACTATTGAGTTAAGAATCTAGTTTGTCCCTATACCTATGCATCTATTCGCTATTATGATTTTCTAAGTATTACATCGTACAGAATTGTATTTTAATGAAAAATGATAGATAATTTTTAGAGTTTAAGGATCATTATTGGAAAGGATAAGTTTGCTTACTTAGGAGTGTGAAAAGAATAAATAGAAATGGAATTGAGAATCAAACAGAATTAAAAACAAAGAATCATAAAATATTTTCTATATTTTAATTTTTAATAAAACTAATTTCATGAAAGTATATAAATGAGGTTGTTCACAAATTTTAAATAACTTTAATTATTTTAAAACCTATAGGTATGGCATATTTTTCAATGGATGGTGTATCAAAAGAAAACAGTATAGGATGAAGCAATGTGATATTTCATAGTTATTATTAATGTTACATAAATACAGTAACACTTAAAGCTATTTCACACTGGATCAATATGACAATTATATTATCAACTGTGTCCACTCATTTTGTTAATAAACCAAAATAAATATATTTTGTTTAACAATAACAACGTTATAATGATAAACTATTTTCAGTGATTAAGAATAAATTGAGAGATGCATATTAGCATTATTATTTGTTTGTATTTTCTGTTTTATGTTTCAAAGCTGATGTATGTTTAAAGGAAGCATATCGTAGTGACATTTAATGGTAAATAATATTAAAAAGTTATGTAGATTTAATTATTATCATTATTATTAAAATTCTGATGAATATGTGAAATACATAAATTATTTTAAAAGTCGGAGTGAAGTCTTATTTTTTTATATTTTATTTTATTAGTTTATTGGGAGAAAACTGAAAATTGTAATGATATAAGATTTATTTAGAATTGTGAATATTGTAAATAAATTATTTGTTATTTTTATTGTAATAAAAAAAATTGTTAAACTTGTTATTCTAAATTTGTGTTTTGAGCCAATTTCTTTCCACATTGCAAACATCTGAACAGAGGGTTTGAACCAAAAGACGATATTTGTACAGTAAGAATAAAATTATTATTTAAGAATTATAATATTTTCTTAACATTATTTATTTAAGAAAATACATTTAAATTATCATTATGGTCATAAGTTAATTGTTATAATATTACACAGAGTTATAATGCTATCCGTTGCCACACATATTTTCAGATTATAAGATATTCCCACATATTTTATTTACGATGTCATATGAAAGATGAAAGTTATGTTATATTTTTACTGTTATTATTGTTGATAAGAATTCTAATGGGAGAAGATAGATAAGATTAAATCATAGAATGAAGAATATTATTATTATTATTATTATTATTATTATTATTATTATTATTATTATTATTATTATTATTATTATTATTATTATTATTATTATTATTATTATTATTATTATTATTATTATTATTATTATTATTATTATTATTATTATTATTATTATTATTATTATTATTATTATTATTATTATTATTATTATTATTATTATTATTATTATTATTATTATTATTATTATTATTATTATTATTATTATTAGTTAGGTATAGTTGAGGGTGACATTAAATCCCTTATCAAAGCATGACTACAGTAATTTTGATTAACACGAATTAGTTTAAGAACCTGATATTATTTTAGCTAGATTATTATAAATAAAAACATTAAGATTTATTTATTAGGGTTATCTTAAATAATTAATTATTGTTGAAGTCATAAGTATGCTATAGATGTATTATTTGAGATAGTAATAAGGGGGGTAGTGTTCTTATGCCATTGAGGTAATGTGGAATATTGGCTCAATGTAATTCTTTATTACCACTTGTATCTCACATCCTAGTCTCATAATTTAATAAATATTTATTTATTTAATTTATAAACAGAACCATATTATTATTTTATTAATTAGAGCTAGTTAAAACAATTAACATTAAGGTAAAATATTTTTTATTATCGATTATATGCATTTTAGACGAGAATAATTATTTATCTGAGCTAGACCCACTTTATGATATATTATATTTCCTGTAAATGAGTGTACAATATATATATATATATATATATATATATATATATATATTGTAACGAGACAGCGTTACATCAATATTAAATCTAGGATACATCGATAAACACACACACACCAGCAAGCAACATAAAACACTCGTAACTTTATTTTCGTAATTAGTAATAGTTTTCTTTCTCTCATAAATACATTTATAAAACACATTGATAAAATGCAGACGGTAAAACGTCTAATTAAATGATTAAAGCCTTTAGATAATAAAAATAATAACAAAAAATAATTTGCTCTCCTAAATAATAAAATATAATATGCACTCCTAAAATAATAAAAATAATTATCAATCAAAATCACCACGGGGAATTAAAAAATGTTTATTTTAGAAATATAATTTTAACTAGAATAAAACTTATAGAAAAGATTTGAGGAAAAGATAAATGCTCGACTTCTAAATTTAAAATAACTTGTATTGTTCTAGTAAAACACACGCACACACGCATGCATTCGAGGTGTGAAGGAATAAGGTTGGTTGAGTGAGATTGCAAAATGAGATTGTCTCAAAATAAATATTGCCTTTAGCACAAAGAGTGAGTGAACAGGTACCTCAAACGCGGACCTGAACGACAACTCCAAGAACAGGGAACTATGGGGGTAGATTGGATCCTAAGATATGGATCAACCCTTATAAATACCAGTCAAAACCTATTCAAGGTCGGTTCGATTCGATTCATTTCGATAGATACGTTATCCTTGCTGTTGTTTTTTTATTTTCCAATTCTCAGTACGCTGAATTACCACCTGCTCATTTATTCCGATGCTTATGCTTTTATTTAAAATTAGAATTGTTCTGAATTAGCTTGGTTATTCCTCAATATTTAAAATGATCATCATGAAATTAATACCAAGAGCGTCGACTGTCATGAGGGGCTAATAAACCCTTCAGTGACTGATCGGCGCTCCGCTACTGAAATATCTCCGAAGCTATGAAATTCTGATAACATCGTCGTGTTAAGTGAATGCTCCTAATAAAAGAAATGTTCCGTGAAACACCCAAACTCGTCCAGACCAATCGACCTTCGTTGCAACCAAGACAAATCCTAGGTAAATATGTTTTATATTATGTTCACTCACTCAATTAATAAACTCGTAAGGCAATCTCATAATTAACCAACATAAATTTACTCAAATAAATCTTAAGACTTTCCTCGTCATAATAGTTTATCTTTGTTACTGAACTTTGTAAACATGAACTTTGAACTTAAGTGAATCTAAGGAAAGATTATATATTTATCAAATAGAAAGGAACTTTCTCGTTATTCAAATTGTGTTATGAATACTTATGGTTCTCTGTGGGCGTGAATGTATGTGCGCGTGTGTAATAAATCAATTAATAATGTTTTGTAATAAATCAATTAATAATGTTTTGTAATAAATCAATTAATAATGTTTTCTTTTCATATTTAATAAACTTGTTCAATATCTAATCAAGTCGAGCATATCTCAAATCTTTTCACACACAATCGAAACCGTAGTTTATTTATGCTTTGATAACTTATCTTTGAAGTAGATTTAGTTAATTTTAATTTCCGTTTCAATTTAGTTATTTTATTAATTATGTCACCATCGTGCCGTAAGTCACGATGTTTCTTATTTCACCTTAGTTAAGATAGATTTAAGAGCGGGCGGGTCTATAATCAATCAAAGTAAACGTCAATGAATTATGTTATATACAATAAAGCGGGGGGATGAACTTGTAAGCCTTGTGTTCGGGGCGTAAGCGAACAACCTCATAGGTCAGTGACAACCAATAAACGATCCTTATGCCGTGATCGACTTATTAGAAAATCATGCTGAATTTCATTAGCGGACAATGCGTCTTCTCCGGAAGGAGTCATCCTGGAAACAATCATGTAACAACCTTGAGACACCTTATTGGTCCATGCTGGGAGTGTTGAGCTAGTGGGTGGGATTAGACTTCGAAATCGTTTTGACCTGATGTAAGGTGATGCGAGTAGTTAAAATCAACTTAAATAATCGTATCTGGCGCCCCCTTATGTGGATCGTGAATGACTGTCGATGTAAGAAAATAAATAAAGCCTTACGCTATGTCATGTTTGTTTCGAAGCCCGTAATCTCGGGTAATATATAGGGGACTACCGTTACATTGGCGCTTCCAACGTGAAGCTAGTATAAATGAAGCTTCTAAACATAAAGAAAAAGCAAATCTAGATACTAGCAAAAGCGGCCGAACTGGGAGAAGATGCGGAAATATTTATGTAAACAAAAAGCTTGAAAAAAAAAAAAATATAATAAACAAACGGAACAAAATCGCGGCGATTCTTAACATCGCAAATGGGTAAACAAAACATCGGGAACCGGAGCAAAATAAACAAAACAAATAAAGCATAGCAGGAGATAAGGGAGCGGACGCCGATCGGTCGCTGTCACCATAAACGAATAAAATCAAAATAAAAAAGAACTTATCACCAAATGGATAACAATATGGATATCACGTGGGAGGAGACAGGGGAAAGCCCCATAACATTCAAGAAGGCCGAAGTGAAAGAGGAGGCCGAATCAGATACAAAAATATTGATAAGAATGATGAGCCAGATGATGAAAGAGATGAAGGAGGGTAGAGAGGAACTCATTAGGGAGATCCGGAAACTAGCGAAGGGAAAGACCGGAGAGCCAGAGGAGGAACAGGGTAGAGAGGGAACAAAAATCGCCGAAGTGGAAAATGAAATAACCTCGATGAAAGTAGAGATCAGCACGGCCAAGGCCGAAATAGAAGAGGCGAAAATGGAAGCAAAAACAGCAAAGGCAGGGCTGGAAGACATCGTACAAAAGGTGGACGCGATGGACAGAAGAATAGAGGGAATCGAGCCACAGCGGAACACACCGGAAAAAATCACGACCGAACGACTGGAGGAGTTGGAGAAAAGAGTCGAACGGGAAATAAGTAAACGGGAGCCAAGCCAGTCGTGGGCCGAGAGACAAATCAAAATCGAAACCTTCCGGGCAGGCGAGAACGAGAACCCCATGGACCACGTAGAAAGCGTACGGAGCCTGTTTTCGGAACCCTCTAAACCAGAACATGACAGAATTAATATTGCCAGCACGTACTTGCAAGGACCGGCTCGGGATTGGTGGCGGACAATTGAATTTAAACCTCGATCATTCGTAGAGTATCGTGAGGAGATACTACGGAGTTTCTGGTACGCCACCAGGCAAGAAGGGATATACTTCCACATTACCAACGAGAAGTACGGCTCCAAACCAGGCGAGACTATAACCCAATTTTACTACAGGCAGGTGGCCGGTCTCCAACAGCTGCCAGCATACCATATGACAGAAGAGCAGATCGTCTCGATCGTCAGACATAACATGCCGACGGACATCAGGCGGATGATGATAAGCCGGGACGACAAGGGCATCCACGAGATGGGAAACGCCATCGCAAGATTCGAGCGAGCAGAAGGAAGGGGGAGGCAGATAGAGAGGCCCAGACCAGAACTAGAAAGGAGGAAACTACCACCAGACCGATACTAAAAAAGAAAAAAAAAAGAACGCTGCCGGACCCGGACTCGTAACAGGAGCATGATTACTGGAGTACCATTAATAAACCAACTAGTACTGTAGGAGAACGACCTCGGACCGGAAGAAACAAATATGTCGCATCGCACCACACACAAACAAGGGGGGAAGGGGGTCAATAAACCATCGTTTCATTTAAACCAGTAACTAACGCAAGAAAACTATTCACGTTAAATAAGTCAGTATTTCGAAGCCATCTTCCCGAAAGCCATTTAGATCAAGGAACATCGCCCGCCGTCAACTAAAATGTAGTAATCCAAGAAAAAAAAAAAAAAACACGAAGACTAACTAGAGGAAAAGAGAGCCGGATCACGAAAAGTACACGATCACTGTTCCTTCCCTCACTATTTACCATTGTGCTAGGAGGTACAGAGCTCGGATATTTCGTATATTTATGTTCTAGATTGTTCGCTACCTCCTACTTGTCGTTTTTCTGCAGAGGGGACGTCGGAAAGGTCCATCCCCCTGCCTCCCATTAGATAGGCCGTAAGGAAAGGCCCATATAGAGTCGTAACCTTGCATCGCGGGACCTCGGAAATGTCCATCCCCATGCCACCCTTCCGCCCGGGTGCCTGTACCAGATTGGGTAAGATATACCAATTATGGCACGCCGAGCTGAGTTCGTAGAGATCGAATCCGAGCCTGACCACATAACCTGCCAATGTGTTTTCTTTACGTGAGGGAAAGTCGAACCACAGGAAGTGGCCCGGAGTAAACGGGGGAAAGTCGTGAAGTACGGTGTAAGAAAAAAAAAAAAATTAAAAGTGCGAAACCTCGCATTTTGATTTTTTTTAGACGGAGCGCGGGGATATGTAACGAGACAGCGTTACATCAATATTAAATCTAGGATACATCGATAAACACACACACACCAGCAAGCAACATAAAACACTCGTAACTTTATTTTCGTAATTAGTAATAGTTTTCTTTCTCTCATAAATACATTTATAAAACACATTGATAAAATGCAGATGGTAAAACGTCTAATTAAATGATTAAAGCCTTTAGATAATAAAAATAATAACAAAAAATAATTTGCTCTCCTAAATAATAAAATATAATATGCACTCCTAAAATAATAAAAATAATTATCAATCAAAATCACCCGGGGAATTAAAAAATGTTTATTTTAGAAATATAATTTTAACTAGAATAAAACTTATAGAAAAGATTTGAGGAAAAGATAAATGCTCGACTTCTAAATTTAAAATAACTTGTATTGTTCTAGTAAAACACACGCACACACGCATGCATTCGAGGTGTGAAGGAATAAGGTTGGTTGAGTGAGATTGCAAAATGAGATTGTCTCAAAATAAATATTGCCTTTAGCACAAAGAGTGAGTGAACAGGTACCTCAAACGCGGACCTGAACGACAACTCCAAGAACAGGGAACTATGGGGGTAGATTGGATCCTAAGATATGGATCAACCCTTATAAATACCAGTCAAAACCTATTCAAGGTCGGTTCGATTCGATTCATTTCGATAGATACGTTATCCTTGCTGTTGTTTTTTTATTTTCCAATTCTCAGTACGCTGAATTACCACCTGCTCATTTATTCCGATGCTTATGCTTTTATTTAAAATTAGAATTGTTCTGAATTAGCTTGGTTATTCCTCAATATTTAAAATGATCATCATGAAATTAATACCAAGAGCGTCGACTGTCATGAGGGGCTAATAAACCCTTCAGTGACTGATCGGCGCTCCGCTACTGAAATATCTCCGAAGCTATGAAATTCTGATAACATCGTCGTGTTAAGTGAATGCTCCTAATAAAAGAAATGTTCCGTGAAACACCCAAACTCGTCCAGACCAATCGACCTTCATTGCAACCAAGACAAATCCTAGGTAAATATGTTTTATATTATGTTCACTCACTCAATTAATAAACTCGTAAGGCAATCTCGTAATTAACCAACATAAATTTACTCAAATAAATCTTAAGACTTTCCTCGTCATAATAGTTTATCTTTGTTACTGAACTTTGTAAACATGAACTTTGAACTTAAGTGAATCTAAGGAAAGATTATATATTTATCAAATAGAAAGGAACTTTCTCGTTATTCAAATTGTGTTATGAATACTTATGGTTCTCTGTGGGCGTGAATGTATGTGCGCGTGTGTAATAAATCAATTAATAATGTTTTGTAATAAATCAATTAATAATGTTTTGTAATAAATCAATTAATAATGTTTTCTTTTCATATTTAATAAACTTGTTCAATATCTAATCAAGTCGAGCATATCTCAAATCTTTTCACACACAATCGAAACCGTAGTTTATTTATGTTTTGATAACTTATCTTTGAAGTAGATTTAGTTAATTTTAATTTCCGTTTCAATTTAGTTATTTTATTAATTATGTCACCATCGTGCCGTAAGTCACGATGTTTCTTATTTCACCTTAGTTAAGATAGATTTAAGAGCGGGCGGGTCTATAATCAATCAAAGTAAACGTCAATGAATTATGTTATATACAATAAAGCGGGGGATGAACTTGTAAGCCTTGTGTTCGGGGCGTAAGCGAACAACCTCATAGGTCAGTGACAACCAATAAACGATCCTTATGCCGTGATCGACTTATTAGAAAATCATGCTGAATTTCATTAGCGGACAATGCGTCTTCTCCGGGAGGAGTCGTCCTGGAAACAATCATGTAACAACCTTGAGACACCTTATTGGTCCATGCTGGGAGTGTTGAGCTAGTGGGTGGGATTAGACTTCGAAATCGTTTTGACCTGATGTAAGGTGATGCGAGTAGTTAAAATCAACTTAAATAATCGTATCTGGCGCCCCCTTATGTGGATCGTGAATGACTGTCGATGTAAGAAAATAAATAAAGCCTTACGCTATGTCATGTTTGTTTCGAAGCCCGTAATCTCGGGTAATATATAGGGGACTACCGTTACAATATATATATATATATATATCAGTTTAAAGTTAATCTATGTTATGCCTTTCTTTTATTTTATTTTTTTAGTAGATAAGTTAATAACAAATAATTTTGTGTCTGCTTTATTCCGAATAGTAATTTGTTGATTTACATGTTTTTTTTTATCTTGTTTTATAAAGGCAGTGAGAGATATTGTTAAATGAAACGTTTTGAATCAGATCATGTATTATTATCAAATACTTAGACGTATTGATATGTTTTATAAAGATTGAGTAAATATAATGATAAAATATCATCATTATGTGATAAAAGTAGAAAAAGATGGTCTAAAAAGTTAATACGCATTTCTTCTTCTCTTCCTTCTTCTTCTAATTATTATTATTATTATTATTATTATTATTTATTATTATTATTATTATTATTATTATTATTATTATTATTATTATTATTATTATTATTATTATTATTATTATTATTATTATTATTAAATTTAATGAACAGCAGAATAAAGCAATTAAAGTGAAGGTTGGTCAGTCAGATATGAAAACAAATGTAACGTCAGATGAATCGTCTGGGATTTCTAATCAAGATAATACCTCTAAAAAATCATATGCCTGTTATTTGAAAGATTGTGCAGATAAAGAAAAGGATGGTTTTAAAACTGTATTTTATGGGAAAAATAAGTCTAAATATATTAAAAATGCAAGTAATTCTCATATTGTAGGAAATCAGATTAATCATGTTTTAAAAGCTGTTAAGACAAGAAAGAGATTTAATTTTTTTTCTTACTAGAATGGATAATGATACATCTACTGTGGATGTGATTGCCCATTTGAAAAATGTTTTAGATATAAATAGTGTGTGTTATAAACTGAATACAAAGTCTAAAAAATATTCTTCATTTTATTTATCTATAGAAAAATCTGAATCTGATAAAATTTTGGTCAGTAATGTTTGGCCTTTGTCAGCGGTCATATTGCCATTCTAAGGGTATTTAATATATTTAAGAAATGTTAATGTTGATAGTACACAGGATAATATTATATTAAATATTAATAAGAGTATTGAAGAAAAGCCAGAAGATATTATATTGACTGATAATGTTGATGAAATTAGCACTATATTGCGAGATATAAATTTGCAAAATAATTTGTGTAATAAATAGCAATTCATGAATTGTTATTATCAAAATGTTTGTGGTCTTAGAACTAAGACAATTGATTTTAAATTTGAATTATTAAATGAATATGATATTATCTTTTAACAGAGACTTAGTTAAAAGAAGAAATTGATAATATTAGTATATTTGATGATAGGTATTGTGTGTATAGATGTGATAGAAATTATAATAATGAAACAAGAGGTCGTGGTACTTTGATTTCTATTAAAAAAGACGTAAAGCATAAACAGATAATTATTAATGATAATAATATTGAATCTTGTTGGATTGAAGTTAGTTTAAAAAATAAAAATAAAATATTGTTAGGTACTATATATTTTCGACCTACTTTGTCAATGAATGATTTAGATGTATATTTAGTTAAGGTTGAGGATATATTGGTGAAATATAAATATGATATTATTATAGTTGGGGATTTTAATGAAGCTCATTACTGAAGACATAGTATCAAGAATGTTGATAATAATAAACTTGATAGATTAAAATTTTTTGTTGAGTTGGTTAGTTTAATTCAACTTAATAGTATTATTAATTTTAGGGGTGGTATGTTGGATTTATTGTTTAGCACTAAGAATGATTTGAAGTGCAAAGAGGCTGATCAAGCTCTTTTTCCCCCTGCTCCTTATCATCCACCTTTGGGATTTGTAATAGATGCTTCTCATAAACATATAAAGCCTATGGTAAATAGTAAGAGAGATTACAAACATGGTGACTATTATGGCCTTTATAAAGCTTTTGAGGACATTGATTGGAATGTAGTTTTGATGGAAAATGATCCAAATATAGCAGCAAATAATTTTGTTGGTATAGTTCAAAATTGTCTAGATCAATATATTCATGTTAGGCATTATTTAAATACTAATAACAAATATCCTAAATGGTTTTCTAGATAATTGTGTAAGGGCTTAAATAGAAAGCATAAATATCATATGTTATATAAACTAACTAATGATAAAGAATTGTATAAGAAATTTAGTGGTTTGCATGCTTATACTAAAACTCTTATGAAAAGAGATTATAATAATAATTTAAATAGAGTTGAAGAAAATTTTAGGAATAATCCACAAATGTTTTGGAATTATATAAAATATCTTAATATTGTGGGAAGTAAGAGTTGTAGATATAATGTAATTAGGCCTTCAATGGATGATCTAGTCAATCATTTTACTAATATATATTTAGATACTTCAAATAATAATAATATGGTTGATATTAAATTTAATAAAGAAATTTTTTGGAATATAGATGTTAATAAAATTGCAATTCCTGAAGTGTTTACTGCAATTTCTAAACTTAAATTGAAATCTTTTATGGAATATGACAATATTCCTAATTTTATTATCAAGGGTTGTGCTGAATGTTTGGTAGCACCATTGTATTATATCATTAATTTATCAATTGAGAAAACTATTATTCCTGTTATATTTAAGATAGCTAAGATTATACCAATTTTTTAAAAAAGGGGATATATCTGATTCTGGTAATTATAGACCTATGTCAATTCTGTCACCTTTTGCTAGGATTTATGAAAGGTGTATTTATAGTAATATTATTATAGATATGATTTAGGTATTACCTAGTTATCAGCATGGTTTTTTACCTGGTAGATCTGCTGAAACTAATTTATTGGTGATATCTGATCATATTGCTCATGCCATATCTGATCAGAAGCAATTAGATGGTGTATATTTTGATATGACTCAGGCATTTGACAAAGTTTCATATATTAGACTTTTGTATAAACTTAAAATGATGGGTGTTAGTCCTCATTTAGTTGAGTGGTTTTCCAATTATTTGAGGGGTTGTAAATCTTATGTACATATGGATAAAACTAATTTTTTTTTTGATAATATGATAGTGTTCCTCAGGGTGGAATATTAGCACCATTGCTTTTTAATGTTTATATGTGTGATCTTGATCATAACATAAAAATAGTATGGTAGTTACTTATGCTGATGATTGTAAGTTATTTAAAAGAATTATTACTTATAGTGATCATATTGAGATTCAAAAGGAAATAGATAGTTTTATTATATGGTGTAGGTATAACAATATGGAGATTAACATTAATTAAACATGCATTGTTTCCTATTCTAATAAAACTGAAAAATCTGTCTATCAATATAAAATTGAGAATGGTGTTATTAAATATAAAGAGATTGTATCTGATTTAGGAATTATATTTTGTAGCAATTTTACTTTTAATGTGCATATTATAGTATTATTAATAAAGCATACAGAAAGATGGGCTGCATTTTGAGATATGGGAGAGATTTATCTATTTCCATAAAATATAGGTTATATTTTTCTCTTGTTGTTACAGTTTTAGAATATAATTCTTGTATATGGAACTTCAATCTGATTAATATTCAGTCTATAATATATAATATTGAAAAAAAGATTTAATAAATTAATAATGGGTGAGTGTCAAATTGTTAAAATAGTATTGAAAGAAAGGAGAATGTTGAAGGATATGATATTACTGAAAAAGTTGATTGATAGGAAAATTGATGTCAGTTACTGTAAATCAAAAATAAAATTGAAAGTACCTTGTCATTTATTAAAAGAAATGCAAACTTTCAAGATTAGTATATGTAAAAATATTCTCTTTGGTAAATCAGTTATTAATAGATTGCAAATGGTATATAATCTAACTTTTAATAATATTGATATTTTTTGCGATCAATTTGTGATGAATGTTAAAAAACAACTAAATGTATAATTATGAATATATATATATATATAATTTTATGTGTGTATTTTGTATTTGCTTATAATTGTTTGTTCTTCTGTTAAATTTTAATTATTATCATTGTTTTTATTATTTTTTTTATTTATTGGGTATTTATGTTAAAATGTAAATGTTGAAATGCACATAATAAATGGATATTGAATTATTATTATTATTATTATTATTATTATTATTATTATTATTATTATTATTATTATTATTATTATTATTATTATTATTATTATTATTATTATTATTATTATTATTATTATTATTATTTTGTTGTTGTTGTTGTAAGAACATTGATATAGATTGTATGCATGTATGATAATGAATAAGCTAAGTACCGATTTCTTAGCACTTGAAATGCAACTTGATTGCTAGAAGGCAAACTATACTTAAAATATCTCCATTGTAAAGCATAAGGTGAAGAAATATTAGGTTAAAATAATTGATGGAAAATTATGAAAATTTATTATCGGAAGAATTATCTTTAGAATTAGTAGGGTAATTAGAAAATAAATCAGTAATTGAAAACGTTAAGAATTGGGGGCAAAATATAATGTTCACTATATCTTAATTGAAAAAAAAAAGAATGATGAAAGTAAATATTATCGTAATATATTGGTTTTTAGTATTATTACTCCATGGCAATTGTGATTGCCTTGTGAATAAGAATTCGATATGATTCTATTCTATAAAAGTGCAAAAGTAGCAGTTTGTTTAGTGATTATTTTTTTATCATAATGTTGAAGAACAGGGGAAAGCCATTGAAATTATGTATATAATGTAAATAATATTTTATTAATTTTTATTTGATAATAAAATTTTTGTTTTTAGAATAAAATTTTGAGTGTAAATCTCAATGTTTTGTGGTCTACTACAATCTAAAAATTTGTCTAATCTACGCGTCAATGCACTGTTATTTATATTTGGAGCACTATTTTATTAAAGTTTATCAGGTAAAATTTATAGAAATGGTTGGTTTTCTAAACTTACGTAGCACTGCAAGGTTTAAATTACCAATAGTCCGGAAACCAGTTTGTATATTTAAAGTATAGATTATGAATTGTGGTTTGCTTATTGGGTGATTGTTGGATGTCGTGGGAGGGCATAAAATCCTTGCTCCATCCAATGTATTCAAACACATTCCTAGATAAACTTCTAAAGTATTTTTCTTTAATTATAAAAGTGTTTATAATATGTTATTTCTACAATTTAAGGTAAGCTTAATTATTTGAGCTTTAATGTAAGTGGACATTGGCTATGTTAAAGTCAGTCAAAGTTAACTACGGAGGTAATTGTGGGAAAGAGTATTTATCACAAATAATCCATAGCAGCTTATTCGACTTCCAGAACTTATTGTTCTAAAACCCTGAGAAGAGATTATCTTAGGAGATAAATGAGCTAGTATGATGATAAATTGAAAGTGAAAGAGATAGTAGTACAAAGGACTTATGAATATGAGGATGATGGAGAGATGGATCCGGTAGTTGGAGATGAACATGAAATTATTTATAATCTGAAAGAAAATTTTAATAGTGACTTTAATGGTAATGGCGGAGAGTGTGCTGATAGTATAAATTGTAAGAAGAGTGAAGCTTAAAGTTTCTTCTTTTTAATAAATACGAATGTCCAAGAGTAGTATTAGTATTATTTTTTTACTGCGCTCTCAGTGTTTTCTCCGTTTATTGATAAATTATTAACCCTTTCATTAGAGATTGTTAGACCAAATTATTAAATAAATTAAGGAAATAAGATGTAGCTTAAATATTTTAATTGAAGTTGCAATTTGGTGACTGGAAAATATTCTTGTTATTATTCTATCACTTCGCCATCAATCCTGAGAGAGGCTGAGTGAAAGATAGGGGTTGGTGATTGTAATTGTGGGCAGTGTAATAAATAAAGGCTACAACTGAGCTAATATAATAATAGGTTACAACTGGCAGCTGTAAATAAAAGGTTACAATATATATATATCCTTCGCTATGCCAACGTATTGCTACTTAAAATGGTGTAATATGCCGAAGCTGAAAACATTAATGTATTGCTACTTAAGATGACAGAATATGCCGAAGCTGACTATAGCAAAGTATATTAATCTTCAGTGTTATATAGGCATTTTTTTAAATTTTGTAGTTTTATTCTAGTGGATTTTTTTATTATAATTATATATATATATATATATATATTGCTAAAATGTGTAGATTATTATTATTATTATTATTATTATTATTATTATTATTATTATTATTATTATTATTATTATTATTATTATTATTATTATTATTATTATTATTTCATAAAATCCATTAAACATTATATTAGTCATTAGACCAGTTATGTTATCCTTACTTTATTACATGCATGTGATAACTCTTGCAGCATTGTCTAAATCTCAAATGCAGTCTTTACAATACAATTATATCATATGCAAAATGTTAATGACTTAAATAAACTTTACTTAGTTTTACTCTCTTCCTTTTCCATTTTAATCCACAAAATACATCGTGCATAATGCTGGAAAATTTATTGGCGAATAAGAGTTATGCTATCATGCACCATAGTTAATGTAATATTTATTATATCATTATTCAATCTAAATGTTTACGTCACATTTTTTAATAAATATTTTTTGAGTATGACACTATCCTGAATCTGTACATTAATGATCCAATGCTTTAATCAGTGAATAAATTATTATAGCAGCAAATGTTATGTCATAAAACTATAAATTTAAAGAATAATGTCAACTTACATTCATTAGCTGTTTATATAACTTCTGACAATATTTAAATATGATCCACTTTACCAAACACTACTTTTACATCCAGTTGTTTTTTTTAGAATTATTAAAATTTCTAATTCACTGCTGTCGAGTACTAATTATCTTAATAAAAAAATCTACCGAACTAATAATGTGTCTAAAATTTGTTCTTGTTCACTTTTATTAAATACTCATATTAATACTAAGACACATTTTTACAAAAAAATAAATAAATAAATAAACATCTTTATAAATAATCAATGAAAAATAAAAAAAATAGACATATATCACATGATTCCATTTCCTTTTTAAGCTTGTAAAATATAAACAAATATCTTTGCTAGTTTCTCAACAAGCTTTGTGATAAATGATTAGCAAAATAATACATTTAAAATATATCTATCACAAAGCAGACCCAAACCTCAGACCAATTATTTTGTACTTTGGCACTCCTCAGTGAGGCGATAGAATAGTTTCAGACACTAGATGTAAAAATACCAAGCCAAACCAGCATTTATCTAAAAGTTAACAATTAAATAGAAAATCTGAAATTTTCAGACACTCAGATGTCTTCAAACCCAGCTATCAAACTCAAAAAGCTATATCACACTGAAAGATTTTCAGATAATTCATACATTAGTCATCTAAGAAATATAACATCACTTAAGACTTAAAGCAATGACTATAAATAGAAAATAAAAATAGACTCATATATCCATGATCCCATTTTTTTAATCTTGTAAAATATAAACAAAGAACGTTGTTAATTACTCAACAAGCTTTGTGATAAATGCTTAGCAAGAGAAAACATTTAAATACCTCTATCGGAAACCACACCTAAATCCGAGTCAATTGTTTGAGATTTGGCATTTCTCAGTTAGATACTAGGGTAGTATCAGACACTAAATCCAAAAATACCTACCCAAAGCCAGCACATATTTAAGAGTTCATCATTGAGTAGAAAATCTGGAATTTTCATACACTTAAAGATCTTTTAACCAAGATATGTAACTCAAAAACCTATGGTCTAGGGATTGGGTGTGATTTTTGAAAGAGATGTTTTAAATGCTTTCTCATGCTAAACATTTATTGCAAAGCTTGTTGAGCATCTGAAAAAGCTTTGTTTATATTTTAGAAGCATAAAAAAAGTTGTTATGTGATTTATGATTCTATTTTTTTTATTGAGGCTTATAGTCTTTGCTTTAAGT
Organism: Epiperipatus broadwayi; assembly: GCA_028023455.1. Taxonomy (NCBI): domain Eukaryota; kingdom Metazoa; phylum Onychophora; class Udeonychophora; order Euonychophora; family Peripatidae; genus Epiperipatus; species Epiperipatus broadwayi. The sequence continues at coordinate 369,941 of JAQFVV010012778.1, forward strand.
ATTAAGTGATTTTACATTGCTAATACTACAAATATATAGTTTAGCTAATAGTCTCTGAACCCTATATCACTATTTAAGTTAACTGGGTTTGAAGACATTTAAGTACTTGCATTTTTTTACTCAATGGTTAAATCTTAAATAAAAGCTGCCTTTGTGTTGGTATTTTAGATATAGCATCTAAAATTACCCCATTGCCTCAGTGAGGAGTGCCAAAAGATGAAACTATTGGTCTGGGGTTTAGGTATAGATTCTGATAGACATATTTTATATGCTTTCTCTTGCTAAGCATTTATCACAAATCTTGTTCGGCAACTACCAAACATGTTTGTTTATATTTTACAAGCTTAAAAAATATGGTGTCATGTGATATATGAGTCTATTTTATATTTTTATTGACTATTTATAGTATTTGATTTAAGACCAACGTGATGTTATATTGCTAAGACTACTAATATATGGTTTGGCTTTAAATCTCTCAGCTCCATATAGTTATTGAATTAGATATCTGGGTTTGAAGTGATTTAAGTGTCTATAAGTTTAAGATTTTTACTCAATGGTGTACTCTTAGACAAATGCTGATTTTCAATGAATTTGTTTTTAGATCTTTTGTCTGAAACTACCCAACACCTCACTGAGAAGGTCCAAAGCATGAAAGCATTGGTTTGGGATGTGGTTTTTAATAAGAGAAATTTTAAATTCTTTCCCTGACAAAAAAGCTCTTTGTTTATATTTTACAAACTTAATAAAACCAATGGGGTCATGTGATATGTGAATATTTTTTTTTAATTTTTATTCACTATTTATAGTATTTGCTTTAAGTCTTAAGTGATGTTATATTTCTAAGTCTACTAATGTATGGTTTGGCTGAAGGTCTCTCAGCCTAATATTGCTATTTGAGTTAGGTAGCTGGGTTTGAAAACATTTAATTGTCTGAAAATTTTAGAATTTCCATCAATGGTTAAAATGCTATCTTTCATTTGGTATTTTTATATCTTGTGTCTGAAACTATTCTAGCACCTCAGTGATAAGTGCCAAAGTGTGAAACCATTTGTCATGGATTTGAGTATGATTTTCTATAAAGACATTTTAAAGGGTTTTCTTGCTAAGCATTTAACACAAAGTGTGTTGAACAACTAGCAATGCTCTTTGTTTATATTTTCCAAGCATAAAAAAGAAATCGAGCCATGTGATATGTGACTCCATTTTTTAATGTTTTATTGAGTATTTATAGTCTTTGCTTCATGTCTTAACTGATATTATATTGTGAAGATTACAAATGTATGGCTTGGCTGAAGATCTCTCAGCTGCCCATAGTTACTTGAGTTAGATAGCTGGTTTAAAAGACATTTAATTATCTCAAAATTTCAGATTTTTTATCAACGGGTAACTGTTAAAAATGCTAGCTTTCATTTGGTATTTTTATATCTAGTGTCTGAAACTACCCTAGTGCCACACTGTCAACTGGTAAAGCAAGAAACCATTGGTCAGGGAATGGGTGTGGTTTATAATAGAGATATTTAAATGTTCTCTCTTGCTAAACATTTATCACAAAACTTGTTGAGCAACTAGAAAAACTCTTTGTTTATATATTACAAGTAACAAAGAAATGGTGTCATGTGATCTATGACTATTTCCTTTATTTTTTATTGACTTGTTGTCTTACTCTAATGACATAAGGAAAGAAAATGATTTATTTTACTTGCCTGTATTAATAATAATTTAAATCTCAAAAAAAGATAATATCTTATTACATTAGTGGACCTTGCTGGAGTAGCTTTAAACTTCATAGTGATTAAAAACTATAAGCTGTTACAAAAAAATAGATCAGTTAATTGTCAAGCAAACAAGTCTTATTAGTTGGACTTCCAACTAAATCATACTTACAAAACTAGAACCAGAATTAGCTAAAGTTAAAAGATTTTAACTAATCATGAGATAATAAAAGAATCAGTTACTCAGGCCAAAGATCCTTGAGTAGAATCATTTTCCTATGGCTTATATATTAGACAGGCAAAAGAAAAGCAAAACGATTTCAGATTAATAAATATAAAAATGCAATTGAAAGGAGAAATATAAGTAGGATCATACAATCTGGTATACGGACACTCACATGCCTTTTTCCAATGAAGAACAAAAGGGAAATCGGTATGTCCATCTGTCACAGTCATATACTGAAAGGAGATAGAAAATATAGAGAGTCAACATGTCTGTCAATATGGATAGCATACCAGCTAACCAACTCTACCTCAACTACGCTCTCCAGACCACAGAAGTATGTGTAACCAGAAGCCAACTCTGAACACCAAATGAATGTCCATTTTAGGTCTGTCCACACTACTCCGAGCATTCTTTATTAACCTGAGATATTATAATCATCAAATATGAACAAATTATAATGAAACAGCCTTAAATAATCTATTAGTGCATAGATATCAACCTGCAGTAAACAACAATTTTATAAATATTTAACCAACAAAAACCCAACATATACAATATGGAAATTTACTTCTCGAATACCCCCCCCTCTTCCTGCTTTCCTAACTTAAAAAAAGGCATGATAATTAACTGACACTATCCAGTGGCGCTGTTACTAGGTCAAAAATATATAAATTTTATTCTGTTTTAACTTAAATAAATCTAACATTATAGAACCAAATCCTAGGAAATATATAATAACACTATTTAAAGAATTTCAGTGGGTCTATTGTGAAATATGTATATTCAACATAACTTCACTTGCAAAAGTAAAATTAGATCAACCTATTTTTATTTAAAAAAATAATTCATTCTTTTCTAAAACTCCCTTTTGAGAACATAATTTGCTCTATTAGCTAAACTATGCTCTTTGGAACCCTTAGAGTGAGTGTGTCAAAACAAAACAAAAAAAAATCAATGCATGAAATCTCATACTTTAACTAATATCCAAAACAAATAAATATTTTCATATTCAATAATTAAAAGTATTAAAAATTGCTTTGAGCTTGAGTTATTAAAAAAATATTATAAATAATTTTTTAAAAAAAAGGTTAAAGGGGCATTTAAAAAAAAATATTTCCAATATACATTAACTTTTGATATTTTTTAAAGCTTTACGAAACTACATTTATATTATAATGATAATTTTTAAAATCTTGACCACAGGATTTAAGCTCTTCAGCATTTTACCTGGAGTTCCCCAGAATGAGTGCATGGGCGAACATTGATGGCTGGTCGCATTTGAAGGCAGGTTCTGGCAGCAGCATAATCAGAAATTTCAGGTCTCAGGAAATGATGGGTGGTGATCTTTCCTTATACTACCTACAAATCATTTCTACTGGCATAGAGGCATTCTGCAACTTTCTTTCTCTTTTTTTTTTTTTTGAAAAAGGAGCAATATCTATACTTTGCATTCATATTTGGATAATCTGCTGCCTTAGGTAAATTGCCTTTTACCTTTTCTATGAAACAATAGAAAATCATACTTTTGATCTAATTTTAAAAAGTTTGTACCTCCACAAGGATCAATAGATTTCAGTATAATTTTATGTTAGTTTTTAATTTAGATAACGGTGTAGAATCTCCACTAATTAATGAATTGAAATTCCAAAGTAATGGATTTTGGTAATTTCTAATTTTTGTAATTTAACATTTATTTAAAACTTCTTATTGAGGTACAAATCTTTCAAAAAGGTCATCTTGGATTCTTAAAAAAAAAAAGACATTATATATATATATATATATATATAATATATATTTAAATATTTATATATATATATATATATATATATATATATATATATATAAACATTTCAAAAAATATTCAAAACTTATTATTTGATTTTTTTTTCTTTTAATAAATAAAATGAATTAGTGTGTTAGTATATGATTAAATATGATTAGTATTATCCCCAAAAAATTTTTGTAATTTAGTGTTTAAAAAATTATTTAAGAATAATAAAAAATAAATGTTAAAAAATACATTTTTCTACTAGTTGGGCTTTAAGTAAACCCCCTTAATAAGTGATTAGGTGGGTCAGACAGTGAAATGGCAAATCTGGATCAGATTTACCATTTCACACTCCCCAACTTCACGAAAAAAATATCTATACCTAGATATTTTTTTTAATACATATATAATTTTTTTAAAAACTTACAGATCACAGATTTCCAACCAGCTATTTCTCACCCTACCTAGTCTTTGATTACAGTCTGAAATGTCCTATTCGTTGAATTAGGCATTTCTTCTAAATCTATATACATGCAAAATTATTTTCCATTTTTTAGTCCATTTATACAAATTCCTGTTGTTTACTAAAATATTAATCTGAATTCATTAATTTGTTACATTCTCCTTGGATCTGGCAGAACATATGGCTTTAAATGCCTGACATTAACATTTCCTTCATTTCCTTGTTCTTTTAATAAATTGGCTTTATCTTGACATTTTCTTTGAATCTTGTAGGGGTCATGGAAAAGCAAGAATATTTTTTTTAATCTCCTCTTGGTTACATTACTCAGTTTTTGTGCTCTAAGCCCTACTATATCACCTTGGAACACATAGATATGGATCAGTTAGGATATCAATGATAGTCCCTGTGAGCCATTTGACATTGGTTTGAACCTTACTGTCAGTCTTCTTATCGGCTTCTGTTTCTTTTATGGGTATTTGATCTTGGCTTTGGTTTTCATCTTCTCACATCTGCATTTTTGATGGTTCATCACTGGTTATATTTTCCATTTCCCTCTTCGTGAGTGTGTTTTTGTTGACAGATTCTTGTGTTAAATCCAGTTTTCATTTCATCTAGCATTATTCTGCTCCCAGTACTCTTTCTACCACTTCTCAGTGCTTTTGTAGCTCTTCCTTGATTTCAGACATAATTGTTGCCTTAAAGTCATTCATCACCATCTTCAAATTTTCCATCATTATGGACATCATTTCAGACATCGCCTTCTCTTCCACATTTTTCTTTTGCTCATCCACCTGCTCTTCTTTTGTGGAATCCATCTAAAATAGAAAATCTTTTTATTTAAAAAAAAAAAATTTTTTTTGGTACACTTCACTTAAAAAATTTGAACTTTGCTCTTTTCTCTTAGTTTATTCTGAAAAATTCTATATATATGAATGACATTGACAGATTACATCACCCTGCCCTCCTAAAACATCTACCATTCTACCACTACATGCTTCCTATTTAACTCAGCTCCTGATATGTCTACTGCCTTTATTTATGTAAATACATTACTTGACACTCAGCTATTTTCTTAATTAATGATTTTAAAAAATAGCAAAAAAATATCTATCTTATTTATATCTAACTACAAGACAAATTGAGTCTTTTTACTTTTGGTTACTTTCCTGCTGGACAGATTTGACATTGATCCTGTCTCACTTGGTTGATAACAATCAGTTTACAGAATTTATTTTATATTTAAGTTTTATTGGTTCTTTAACAATTTCATTTTCCAGGTTCGAATCTTAAATAACACTATTTTGTGTTTGAAAGGACTTAATGAAATTATTGGCACATTTTTTGTAAGGGCACCAACCAATAGTATATATGCTTTATTATTATTATGACTTTATTCACCCAAGTCAATATTAACAACCATTTGTTGCTATTACACAATTTTAATTTAGTTATTTTCTTATATCACAATATTTTACAGACTCTGAAGATGTATTTATACACCAAAACATATCGTAATAGATTTCTTACTATAAGATCTTACCATTGACTCGTAGTAAATCATAAGATTCCGCGAGTATTAATGTATTATAAGAATTGTGGATTTAATTAGTGAAGTATTGAATAGCTTCACACTCTTAGATCTAACCACTTCAGCTTCACCTATTCATATATAAAAGTAGGTTGAAGTAAGGAAGGATTCCCTTGGATTCCCTCTTTTCTTCATAGCGTAAGCTTGTGTTTAAGACCTGTAGAGGTCCCTAACTTCGAATTTTTCAGATGCTTATTCCTAAGGTAAATATTACTTAATATAATAATGTGCGTTTAATAAAATTTATAATTACAACTTTAAATTATCGTAATAGATTTCTTACAATAAGATCTTTCCATTGACTCGTAGTAAATCGTAAGATTTTGTGAGTATTAATGTATTATAAGAATTGTGGACTTAATTAGTGAAGTATTTAATAGCTTCACACTCTTAGATCTAACCACTTCAGCTTCACCTATTCATATATAAAAGTAGGTTGAAATAAGGAAGGATTCCCTTGGATTCCCTCTTTTCTTCATAGTGTAAGCTTGTGTTTAAGACCTGTAGAGGTCCCTACCTTCAAATTTTTCAGACGCTTATTCCTAAGGTTACAGCCTTAGTAAATAGTACTTAATATAATAATGTGCATTTAATAAAATTTATAATTATAAAGTATTTTGTTTATTTTTCTTTTACATTTTACATATGGGAAAAAAATATCACAGATAAAAAAAATCACATATATTTTCCTTCCTATTTTGAGTCTGTGTACATATATTACTTTTAAATTCTGAGTACCAGCTATTTGTGGACCCATTATTTTTATTCTCTACCACAAAACAAAGCCAAAAAATACATGTATATTTCACATATTTCATTTTATCAACATATTCATTTATCATGGTGTAGATATTTATCTAAAATCCCCACCGTTTTGGGGCATCCAAAACTCAGGAAAAAAATCTTACACATATATTATTCATTGTAATGTGAAAAATCATAAAAAAAAAACATTACATACATTAAACATTATTCAGAGTTTTGCAGTGTGTGCAAAACATTGTTCAAACTCGGAAAAAAAATATGACACATATTTATTATTTAGTGTTATTGAAAAAAACATTATATATATATGCTCAACACTATACATGGTGTGAACATATATCTAATAGCACCATGAATGGGTGTACAAACCCAGGGAAAAAATACAATGTACCAGTCGAAAAATGAATATCGATCCAACAAGACCCGGAATACAGGTAAAGTACCTTGAGTCCAACCATGTACAAGATATATAAGTCAGGTACATCATAGATTCTGCCTTATTTACCTATATCCCCATGTCAAAGATGTAATCAATAACCTTTCTCAGCAATAACATCAAATTCATTTACTTTCACTGTACCAGATGCCGAGTCTTAAACCATCAGATTCATTTTTAATTATACTTTAATGAGAACTTGGATGATTGATTTATCTATATATACTTAAAATTAAAGATTACTTAAAATAAAAGTAAATGAAAAGATTTGAAGAACACTGGAAATTTTGTTTTAGTTATATATATTTTAAACTCATTAATTATTTTACATTGACATTTAACTCAAGCTCTTTAAAAAACAATATTTACGTTACTTTTATAATTAAATAGTAATTTTATCAGAGGCAGAGTCCTGCGTAACATATTCACATTAGCAGTTTACATTTCATTTATTTAGTTTACACAATTTTAATTTTGTTTACATTTATTTAAAAAAAAAGGAAAAACAAAAAAAGATTTTAAAATAAAATGACCACGGATTCTAAATTCTCCGTCCACATTTAGTACAAAGTAGTAATACATCAGTACATATAAACATTTGACCAATGGATGTATATAAAGAATAAACATTTTATTTCTTCTTTACAAAAAAAAAAAAAAAAAAACATTTTATATTAAAAACGATACAAAAAAAAAAAAACAACAATTATAATAAAAAATTGATTAGTCTCCTTACTCTAATGATGTAAGAAAAGAAAATGATTTATTTTACTTTTCTGTATTAATAATAATTTAAATCTCAAAAAAAAAATAATAATAATATTTTATTACATTAGTGGACCTCGCTGGAATAGCTTTAAACTACACAGTGATTAAAAACTGTATGCTGTTATAAATAAATAGATCAGTTAATTATCAAGCAAACGAGTCTTATTAGTTGGACTTTCAACTAAGTCATACCTTAGAAAATTAGAACGTGAATTAGCTAAAGTTAAAAGATTTTAACTAATCATGCAATAATAAAAGAATCAGATATTCAGGCTGAATATCCTTGAGTATAATTATTTCCCAATGGCTTATGTAATAGATAGGCAAAGGAAAATCAAAACAATGTTGGGCTAATAAATATACGCATGGAAATGAAATAAGAAATGTAGGTAGGGTCATATGAGCCATTTTATGGACACTCACATGCCTATTCCAATAAAAAACAAAAGAAAATTGCTATGTCTGCCTGTCAATAGGAAATAGGAATTATGGAGAGTCAACATGTTCACCAACATAGATAGCATGTCAGCTAACCAACTTTACCTCAACTACACTCTCCAGACCACATACATATGCATAAGTGGGGCCAACTCCAAACACCAAATGAATGACCATTTTAGGTCTGGCCATATTAGTCCAAGAATTCTTTATTAACCTGAGATATTATAAACATCAAATATGAACTAATTATAATTAAAGAGCCTTAAATGGTCTAATACTGCATAGAGATCAACCTACATAACCAATTACTTTATGTAAATATTGAAGTAACAAAAACCAAACATAAAGAATAAGGAAATTTATTTCTCTAATGAATTCCCCCTTCCCACTTTCTAACTTAAAAAAGGGCATGATAATTAACTGACGCTATTAAGCGGTGCTGTTACTAGGTCAAATATATATATATTTTTTATAGTTTTAATTTAAAGATATCTAACATTATAGAATCCCATCCTGAGAAATCTATAATAAACTATTTAAAGAACTAAGGTAGGTTCTTTTTGAAATATGTATATTCGACATAACTTCTCCCACAAAAATTAAAATAGATCAACTTATTTTATTTAAAAATTAATTCATTCTTTGCTAACACTCTCTTTTGTGAACATAATTTCTCTATTAGCCATACTAAGCTCTTTGGACCCCAGTGATGTTTGTCAAAATAAAATAAAAAATCAAAGCATGAAATCTCATACTTTAATTAAAATGCAAAACAAATAAACATTTTCATATTCAATAATCATAATATTAAAAATTTGAGGTGAGCTTGAATTATTAAAAAGAAAAACATAAATAATTTAAAAGAAAAGTTTAAAAGAGTCAGTTAAAAAAAAAAAAAAAGATTCTTAATAAACATTATTTTTTGACATTTTTCTAAGCTTTACAAAACTACACTTAGATTCTAATGAGAACTTAGGTGATTGATTTTATATATATATACTTAAAATTAAAGATTAATTAAAATAAAAGTAAATGAAAAGATTCAAAGAACACTGGAAGTTTTGTTTTAGTTATATATATTTTAAACTCATTAATTATTTTACATTGACATATAACTCAAGCTCTTTAAAAAAAAAAAAACGTTATTTACATTAATTTTATAATTAAATAGTAATTTTATCAGAGGCCAAGCTTTCAAGCTTGAGATTCATTTTTAATTATATTTTAATGAGAACTTGGGTGATTCATTTATATATATACTTAAAATCAATTATTACTTAAAATAAAAGTAAATGAAAAGATTCGAAGAACACTGTAAATTTGTTTTAGTTATATATATATATTTTAAACTCATTAATTATTTTACATTGACATTTAACTCAAGCTCTTTAAAAAAAACTATTTACATTAATTTTCTAAATAAATAATACGTTAATGTGATACCGCATCCTGCATGACAGATTTACATTAGCGGTTATCTGTTTTATTATTTGGTTTGCACAAATTTATTTTGTTTGCATTTAGTTAAAAAAGACAAAATAAAAAAATTTTAGAATTGAATGACCACGGATTCTAAATTCACCGTTTACATTTAGTATAAGCTAATAATATAGCAGCATATATGAACATTTGGCTCACTGATATGTATAAAGACATTAGCGGTTTACATTTGATTTATTTAGTTTACACAATTTTAATTTTGTTTACATTTATTTAAAAAAGGAAAAACAAAAAAAAAAAAAGATTTTAAAATTAAATGACCACGGATTCTAAATTATCCGTCCACATTTAGTACAAAGTAATAATATATCAGCGCTTATAAACATTTGATCAACTGATGTATATAAAGAATAAACATTTTATTTCTTCTTTAAAAAAAAAAAAAAAAAAAACATTTTATATTAAAAACGGATATAAAAGAAAACAATTATAATAAAAAAAAAAAATGATTTGTTGTCTTACTCTAATGACATAAGAAAAAAAAAGTTTTATTTTACTTTTCTGTATTGATAATAATGGAAATCTCAAAAAAAACGATAATATTTTATTACATTAGTGGACATTGCTGGAATAGCTTTAAACTACATAGTGTTTAATAACTGTAAGCTGTTATAAAAAAATAGATCAGTTACATATCAAGCAAATGAGTCTTATTAGTTAGACTTTCAACTAAATCATATTTTGGAAAACTAGAACGTGAATTAGCTAAAGTTAAAGGATTTTAATTAATCATGAGATAATAAAAGAATTGGTTAATCAGACCAAAGATCCTTGAGTAGAATTATTTCCCTATGGCTTACATATTAAATAGGCAAAAAAAACAATGTCAGGTTAATAAATATATGAATGCAAATGAAAGAAGAAATGTAGGTAGAGTCACACGAGCCAGTTTACGGACACTCACATGCCTATCCCAATGAAGAACAAAAGGGAAATCAGTATGTCCACCTGTCACAGTCATATACCGATAAGAGATAGGAATTATGGAAAATCAACATTTCCACCGATAGGGCTATATAGCATTCCAGCTAACCAACTCTACCTTAAACACGTTCTCTGGACCACAGATGCATTCGTAACCGGGAGTCAACTCTGAACACCAAATGAATGACCGTTTTAGGTCTGTCCACACAACTTATTAACCCAAGATATTATAATTATCAAATATAAACTAGTTATAATAAAATAGCCTTAAATGATCTAATACTGCATAGAGATCAAACTGCATTAACCAATTACTTTATACATATTTAACCAACAAAAACCAAACACATAGAATAAAGAAATTTACTTCTCGACTAAATCCCCCAATCCCCCTCTCCTAACTTAAAAAAAAGGCATGATAATTAAGTGATGCTATCCAGCAGTGCTGTTAGTTGCTAGGTCAAAAATATATAAATTTTATTCTGTTTTAACTTAAAGAAATCTAACATTATAGAACCCCATCCTGGGAAATCTAGAATAAAACTATTTAAAGAATTATGGTGGGTTTATTGTGAAATACGTATATTCATATTCGACATAACTTCACTTGGGGAAATAAAAATATATCAACTTATTTGTATTTAAAAAATAATTCATTCTTTGCTAAAACTCCCTTTTGTGAACATAATTTGCTCTATTAGCCAAACTTTGCTTTTTGGACTCCGGTGAGTGAAGTTTGTCAAAGCATGAAATTTCATACTTTTATTAATATACAAAACAAATAAATATTTTCATGTTCAATAATTAAAAATATTAAACATTGTTGTGAGCTTGAGTTATTAAAAAAAAACATTATTAAAAAAAGGTTAAAGGGACAGTTAAAATATTATTTACAATAAAAATTAACTGTTGACATTATTAAAGCCTTACGAAAATACATTTATATTCTAATGATAACTTTTAAAATCTTGGCAACAGGATTTAAACTCTTTGAACTTTTATCTGGAGTTCCCCGGAATGAGTGCATGTGCGAACATTGATGGCTGGTGGCATTTGAAGGCAGGTTCTGGCAGCAGCATAATCAGAGATTTCAGGTCTCAGGAAGAGATTGGCAGTGATATTCCCATTTACTACTCGCTAATTATTTTTACTGGCATAGAGGTGTTGTGCAACTTACTCTTTTTTTTTTAAAAAAAGACCACTATTTATACCTTGCAATCGTATTTGGATAATCTGATGCCTGAAGTGATTTGCCTTTTAGCTTTTCTTTGAAACAATAGGCAATCATACTTTTGTTCTAATTTTAGAAAGTTTGTACCTCGATAAGATCAATAGATTTCAGTATAATTTTATATTAGTTTTTTAATTTAGATAACGGTGTAGAATCTCTACTAATTAATGAATAAAAATTCCAAAGTAATAGATTTTGGTAATTTCTAAATGTTTTAATTAAACATTTATTTTAAACTTCTTATCGAGATACAAATCTTTCAAAAAAACCATCTTTGATTCTTAAAAAAAAAAAGATATATATATATAGTTCAAAACTTATTATTTGATATTTTAAAAAAAAAAAGATATATATATATAGTTCAAAACTTATTATTTGAATTTTTTTTCTTTTAATAAATAAAATAACTTAGTGTGTTAGTATATGATTAAATATGATTAGTATTATCAAAAATAAATTTTAGTAAGTTAGTGTTAAAAAATGTTTTAAGAATAATAAAAAATAAACGTTGAAAAATACATTTTTCTACATAGGTGGACTTTAAGTAAACTCCCTTAATAAGTGATTAGGTGGGTCAGACATTGAAATGGCAAATCTGAATCAGATTTACCATTTCACTATCATTACTTTGAGCTAAGTTTGTATTTAATATGAAGTAAAATCTATTAAATATATCTGATTTATTACATGTAACTGGATATATGAACTTTGCATGTTAGGTACTTAAAAGAAAAATGGTTTTTTTTTTAACGGGGAAAATATAAAATTCTCAGAAGTAACAATAAAAGGAAAAATGTTATAAGAAGATATTTCTTGTTTAAAGTTTCAACAGAATTCATATTGTATTAATTAAGTAATTTAATAACAGTTATTCTTTAATAGTACATCCACTGTATTCTAGTTTGAGCTTGTGTGCTATACATTGCTGTAGAATTTTCCTTCATTAGAATTGAAATTATTATGATCTTCTATATTTTTAATTCATTGGTTTCAGATATTGAATGAGATATACATTTTAAGATAAGTTTATTATTATTAGTGCCTGTTGTTATATTGTCTAAGTGTAGAGTTGGTATATGCATAGTATCAGCATATTTTTTATACTTTATAATGTATTATATTTTGTGAGATGAAAATGCTCTTCCCAAAATACTTTACTTTTCCATGAGAGGAATAGTTTTTGATATTATGTGATGGTATGTTTAATAGTCAATGTGATCAAGTCTCATGATAGAAGACGATCAAGAATTTATATAATATTCAGGATACTAAAGTATGCGTGTTTGTTTCTTTAGGTAGTGAGATAGTCCCCCCTATACGTTTTATGCCTAAGTAATAGGCAATAAACCATAAAATGTTTCAGTGTAGTATTTTACTCTGCATACATTAGTTGTTATTCTGCATTCCTCGTGTGAAATTAAAGATAGTTCTACCATAGAAGGTGTAGATTATTGTGCTATCTTAAAGGTTATGGCAAGAATAAGTGTTAGACGTGATGTGTTAGTTTTTCAAGATACACTTTAGTATCAGTAGTGCCTTAGTAATTGAGATCAATATCTGTATTGTGCTATTGAGCCTTGTGGGTAGTTCACAAGCAAACCAATGGAGAAAGTTAATTTAAAATTGCATCTTTTAAAATGCTTATTTATTGAGGGAATGTTCGAATACAATATTTAGTATTAATTAATAGTTAAGAAATATTCTTAGCGTGCATTAAAACATCCATAAATAAAATATTTATTATAATGTAAGTGGAAATTAAATTAAGCATGAAATGGTGAGTGGGACTTCTGATAAATGACCCATAATTAGTAATAAGTTACTTAATTTTTAACAATAACTTGGTTACCTTTAATAGTAATAGATTTAATATTTAAAAAGGATTGTATTGAACCCATTTTATTAAATTATACAAATCATATGTAATTATTTTTGCGTACTTCATATCATAATATTAATAAATAAAAGCAAAAAATAGTTAGTCAATAACTCAATGTAAAAGATTTATAGAAAGTTTACTTAAATTACAGATTAGTATATTAGTAAGTCAGATGCACATTTTGGCTAATCAATCCAATGCAATAACATGACTTCAAACACGTATGAATTTATAAGTTTAATTAATACCCAAATAGTAGGCAGATTAATGTGGTAATTTATGTCTAGTATCAGAGTGATATGATCTAATAAATTTGTATAATTTGTTTAGCTCTGTGTTAGTAATAAATTATAGACTTTTCAATAGTCGTTGTGAATTCATTAGTATATGCCAAATATAAGTCTGTTTTCACAGTATTTGCAAATCATTGTCTAAAAACCCGAAACCATTTCAAAGTTTAGAAATCTTAATATCATGATAGACAATTTTACGGAGATCTGGACATTTCATTTCATTTTATTTTGATAATAATTATTTTATGGAGTTGCAAACTTCAGACTAAACATTATTTAATTGTAAAAAAAATGAATTTATTTCCAAGTTATTAACCCTAACTGCACACTATTCCAATTACATTTCGTTAAATTGTTCAATTAATTATTTTTAGTTAATTTATTGTGTTGTCATGGATGATGGAAGGATACAAAAAGCACCTTTGTCATTCTATTATTCTAGCTAAGATTCTAGATAAAAAGGCTGTATTAATCAAAATTTATGTCACTATTGATTATATTTATCACTCCTTTTAATAATATAATAGTTGTTAGGATATGTGGGAATACATGAGCTTTTTATTAAAGTGAATGTTTCCTATAACCTACCAGGATGTCAGTTTGAATTTCTTCTCTTTCAGCACTTATAATTAAATATTGTTTGGAGCTAGTGGATTGTGTCGGAAATCATAACTCTTCACTGAGGTGAGACATAATCTCAAAATCAATTGGTGATGGGATGATGATTTTCTGATAGAGTTTTTGAATTATTTCTCTTTCCACACTTATAATTAAAGCTTGTTTGCAATTAGGAGTAAGCTCTACCTAATGAACATTTTAGTACAAGCTTAGAAGCAAGTTACATAATTTGTGTCTTGTTATATATTGTGACCATCTGAATGGGCACATGTAATTAAAATAAACTGTATCAGTGGTGAATTAAAAAAAAAGCGAAATAGTGCTAAAATATATATATTTTTTGTTAATAGTCTAAAACCTTACCTGAGTGTTGCTTATCAATGTTAGTAGGAATTTTTATAAACATTCATTATTATTATTATTATATTTGATGAAGTATTTAATGCAAGAAAGTGGGTGGATTATTACAGGTATTGACGATATGCAAGCTTAGTTGATGTAAATTTATTTTATTTATTTGTAGAATAGTGTTTGATAATTTTAGATGGTTTTCTGATCTGTTTATTCATTGGCAAACCCATCCTTGTATAAGTAATATAATCAGTGAAATGTGTTTAACTCTTAACCATATCAATTGTATTTTAATCAGGATAATTTAGTATTCATATAGCAGCATGTGTGTATGAATGTATGTCTATATCATCTTTCAATTTCATTTTCATATTTAATTACAATATCAAATTTTACATTCTATAATAAAACATTTAAAATTACAGTAAATATCTCTAATAACAAATGTAAACATATTTTGAGTGATTAATGGATATCTGGTTTGTGAATTATTTGACAAATTAAATTTGGTATTGTACCGGTCAGATAATGTATGTTGGTTTAACTCAGTTTGAATACTAGGTTAAAGTATGTTAAGGTCACCCATATGTGAGATATTAAATCAAGAATACTATGGCCTCTGCCTTATTCACCTATTCTCAAGTCTAACTATGAAACAACAGCATATATGAGATACTCATAAATTACTCTCTCACCCAGCCCAAAGCTTAGCATCAGGAAGAGACATGAACGGGGATACATATGGGACGAACTAAGTCAAATGTGCATACAAATATAATATGAAATATGTGTTTGTGCATGCCTGGATTATTGGACAAGTAAAACAAAAGGTTAAGCTAATCAGAAATTGAAATAAACTTAGAAGACTTAAGCTTTTTAGGTTAAATAACATATTTTAATAAAACGTAGTGCTAAATATTTGAAAATTTTTAATTATCTCTGCTATTCCCCGGTTGATTATATAACAAATAATTTGATAATAAGGTGGAGGGGAATTACAGAACATTTGCAGTCCAAATCTATATCTTCCCAACTTTAATAAAATTATTAACTCAAATTCTCTCGATAAAGCACAATTAAAATAAATCTTTCACAAAGCATTTTCTAGTTGCTTTGTGCTTAAAATAATTTGAAAATATTTAACACATTTATACTAACTAAAATATAAGTATGGGCTAAAGGCAGACAGAAGAAGCATTATCGAAAAGATCAAGTTGGCAAACAAAGGAATCTTACTAGTATTTAGAAGACCGATATTATTTTAAATTGGAAAATTTTAAATTAGAAAAAAATAATTTACATCACAAATAAAAACAAGAAAACATTTATATACATTTCAAAATGAGGAATAGTGAAGGGGAAAAATTTCAGTATAAGTAAATGATCAAACGATAAAAATAAGATAAATCTAATATTAGTATAATAGAAAACAGTTACATTATATATATATATATATAACCAAAACTGTCTAACACTATCCTAGCAAAAAAATAAAAATGCAAAACCATAAAACAATACAGTACTAGATTAAATTCAAAATTTTACCAAAATCCTTATACAACCATGGTTTCATCTACTACAAATAGACCTTCTCAAGTGAAAATCAACCTAAAGGAAAACATATATATATATATATATATACAAACAAACAAACCTTCCCATAATTCATTTCAAACTCCACCTTCCCTTAATATCAAAAGAAGTCTTCATAAGATTGATGGCCTCATAATCAAGGAGTTTTATCATCAAAATCTCCTTTATTCTTCTTTTTAACTCATTCTTTTTATAAAAAATAACCGAAGCATTGTCAAACAATATTCTATGACCTGTATTCAATTCATGAATATATAAAGCTGAGTTAATATACCTATGTTTAACTCTACTTATATGAACCTTAACCCTTTCATTAAGGCTAAATTTACTCTGGCCTACATAAAATTTACCACAACTACATGAAATTTTATAAACAATACCAGGAATAAACCTACTATCAATAGACTGCTTTGAACCATTAAGTAATGAATTCAAATCATAACCTTTCCTCCATGCAACCTTCTTTCCACCTAACAAATGACTATTCCTATAAACCAAATTATAAATTGATGCTTTAAATGGTAAAGACATATAATCATCATCCTTACCAACAAAATTCTTATCATCCAAATCATGACTATAAACATTATTATTAAATACCACTTTTTTAATAAAATCATGACTATAACCCAATTCTACATATTCAGCATTAAATTGACTTTTTTGAATATCCGCATCATTATTAAAATTATTAAGCCTTCTATTCCAACAACAAAAATTAAACAAAGACATTTTTTATGTATAAAAGGCTGAAATATGATTAGGCCTGATAGTTATCAGCCTTTTATACATAAAAAAATGTGATAATCTCTATCAATGCAAAATTAGAGAAGCCATTGAGATACTTAAAAGGCCAGATTGTATCAATAAGCGAGATGATACACATAAACTTCCTCCTATTTGGAAAGATTTTTTTAAAAAACATTCCTAAATTTAACAATTTTTGCTATTGGTGGAATTTTAACATTTTATTCAAATCAGTGATTGTAGCGCCTCTACAACCGTCTTTCTACCTTTTATAACTCTGTGGATGGCTTGTGTGACCAAGTCGAAATGTCAGTATATTAATATTAAAAGTTTTTAACATGGAAGAACCCGCAATATATATATATATACTGTACAATAAAATTCACATAAATTATAGATATTTTTAGAAGTATTTTTAGCTATACATCTTGTAGTCTTTAACAACTATATAACATTGAATAATAAAAATGAGATATCCCTTCACAAGTTCAATATAAATCTCCCACAATTCTGATATTTTAACATTTGATGATTGCCGATGCATTAACATTTGTCAAGATTCACGGTCGAGTGGCCAGAACAGCCATCTTACAAGCAGTTTTCCTACGTTTGCAGGTTCGCTTACCGCTGCTTTGACACATGAAAAAAAAAACAAAAAACATAGCCTCTTTACTATAATTTATGTGATTTTACTGTATTTTGATATATATAGTCAAATCCTCAGCATAATTTAAATGCACATTTTAATGTATTCAATTTAAAATTTATTTATCAAAACTATGTAATATTTTGATCCTAGGTTCATTAAGCAAAATATAAACTATATTCATTGACACATTCATAAAATAAAAATAATTTTATAGTAAGATGAGATTTTTGTTTAATACCAGTTTTCCTTTAAATATATTCAATGTTCAATAAGTAGTAGAAACTTATTTTCTCATTCCATCTTGCATAAACTACATTATAGAAATATAATTTGTTATATACCAAACATTTTAATATCAAATAATGTGCTAACACATCTTCGATTAGTATATTAAAATACTATAACCAAATCAAGAAAATCAATTTATAAAACCATATTTTCTTAGCGATAACATTTTGATTTTACTAGTCATCACATTATTACATGATAGTTATGATTATAAATAATTCGCGTTTCATATTTAGTAACAATAACAAATTAATTTGGGTTGTTCTATAATAAAGAAAATTGAATTGATTAATACTTTTTTAAAAAAAAAATATCATTCTCAATATAAAATCTCATTTTGTCCAGTCTTGATGTTTCAGTTAACTGTTATAAAACAGTGTGGTAATTGAGTAAACGGTGGTATCATTTTATCTTACTGATGATATAAGTACGTCTCTATTGAGACATTCAAAGTAATTTGGTTTATGACAAAGTTTGTATTTTCTTAGTACTAATGACTTACTAGCTATAATTTATTTACAATCTTACTAATATATTTAATTTCATAAATTATTAAAAATAATATAACCACTCTCCAACAACTTATAAATGTTAATATTAATTTTAGAATTCTAATGTACTTTCAGAATAGGGTATACTCTTGGAGTTATCAATAATTATATTTAATGAATTGATAAAAATAGTATTCAGGTAACACTTTGAATTTATATGTGGTTTCTAAAATAAATATTAACTTACATACAGTATTACTCATTCATGAGAAAGGAAGACTTAATATGCAAAAACCAAATTTCTGACTTATATTTAAATACACAAGTTAATAATGAATGATTTCTTACGGATAATGTCTATTTATCAATTAGAATAATGATATATCCTGAATTATGATTATGCAAATGTATTAGAACTTAGATGATTCTAGAGTAAAATTATATTTATCATCTCTATACATTTAAGCGTTATAAATATATGTATATATGTTTATTAAATTATTAAAATTACACAAAATATTACATACCAATATGAGATTTGTTGGCAGCCAGAAGTTTGGTTTCTCTTAACACATATAGACTTATTTGAGTAGGAAAATCAAGGTCTTGTAGAAAAATTTATTTTACAACAATTTGTTGTTATATAGTAATCTAGAGGAAGAGTAAAACTTAGAACTAGAATGACCAAGCATTTTCAAATGTGTAAAAAATATCTGTCAAAAGTACCACTAACTCATCGGTCTTTTATGATATAATTATGGAAGAGAATATGACCATAGTTGTGATCCCTTGTTGTTTAAATTATGTATAAAGAGAAAAATGGCCGTAATCATAAAAAAAAAAAAAAAAACAGGTGTCCTTCATTCCACAAAATAAATATGTAATGAACCAAAAACAAATAACACTCAATTCAGAAAAAAACAAACAAAAAAAAAAATTATTACTCTTAGCATCTAACCATGAATATGAAAGAAAAGCCTAGAAAGTATATTTTTTGCAATAAATTGCATTAAATTTAAACTCTGACTCAGTATTTTTTTAACGTTAATGGTTATAATGACACAGTACTTTAGGTTAATTTCTTAAAACTGCCTCTCTGCGGATTTAAGGATTGTTTATAATAGTTTATTAAACGTTAAATTTATTATTTTTATTATAATTACAATTTTGTTTTAATTAGCGGACTATATATATATATATATATGTTGTTTCCAATGATAAACTTGTTTCTTTTGTTCAACTGGTGTTATAAATTGTATTGATTTTTTTATTATTCACTTAATGAGTAGTATAAAGGAGAATGCATAGACATCTTTAGTTTAATACTCCTCCCACGTTCTTTAGGTCTACATTTGTTTGTTGATCATATATATAAATCTTTGTTTTTATTATTTTCTTAATTTTTTTAATAAAATAGAATTTGTTATACACTGTTTTTTTTTTTCCTTATGTAATATTACCTTGCTTTCATCGAAGTTTATATTTGATCGAAGTGTTTAAATAAAAATTGTTATTTATCACTACATAGGCTCTCGCAGTTATAAAGAACAAATACTGGAAAAAAAAATGATAATCATATTTCTCTCTATATTTTTTTTCTTATTTCAACATATTTTGATGTTGTTGTTGTATTTGCAAGAAATCTAATTTCGATTACATTTGAATATATAGTAATAATGAGTTTTAACAGCTTAAAATAATTGTATCACTAAAGGTTCCTACAATAAATTGCTCGTAATTGATAAATAAATCGGAAAAAAAAATATAAAGTAGGAAAAAATATCAAGTAAAAATCAATTGGATAATGAAATATTCCACATCTTTCACTTTAATGATGCAAGTTTTAGATTTAGATAATCAACCTTTATTTCTCATATAATTTGAAGAAGCGACTTATTTCAATGAAGTAAAATTTAAATAATTATACATTGACAAATATTTTTAGTTCTAATAATATACTAATTTATTTCCTGTTTTCATCTATTTAGATCTAATAACTTGGTGTGATATCCATTTTAAAATATTTTATTACTGACGAAAGTTAGTAAATGTAATAATAGTAATTATAAATTAATTATATTATTGGAATCAAAATAATAATAATAATAATAATAATAATAATAATAATAATAATAATAATAATAATAATAATAATAATAATAATAATAATAATAATAATAATAATAATAATAATAATAATAATAATAATAATAATAATAATAATAATAATAATAATAAATATAGCTTTACTTCTCACTATATGTAAAATATATAATTGTTAATTATAGAAGATATTAATTAGTATTAAAGTTTATCGGCTTAACGTTTTGAGGATTCATGCTTCATATTCATAGCCTTCATATGAATATGAGGCATGGATCCTCGAAAACGTTAAGCCGATAAACTTTAATACTAATTAATATCTTCTCTAATTAACAATAATAATAATAATAATAATAATAATAATAATAATAATAATAATAATAATAATAATAATAATAATAATAATAATAATAATAATAATAATAATAATACTTTACGTTAAAACCATTGGTTTCCTAGACAACAGATAACTACTTTACAAACATTGACTTTATTTTATTTTAAATAATCTAATTATTATTTCCTCAAATCAAAAGCTAATATATATATATAAGGAAAGGTTATTTTATTCTAAGTCAAAATAGTTTTTTTTTTTTCATTTTCATTTGATTTTTTACAACTATTTAGAAAACTTTGTATAAATTATTTTCTATTAAATAAAAAAAAAAGTAATCCTAAACATATTGATTTTAAACTAAATTAAAAATATTTATCCTATATTGATTTGATATAATCCTTATTTTAATTAGGCTTAACACTATTTATTTATCATAACACGTAATTTAATAATGCTTGTTTTAATATATAAATAGTTTTCAATTTGCGAGTAAATTTTCAGCAATAAATTTTATATATAAAAAAAAATGACTAGCACAAAGAGTTTGCAAAAAACAATATTTTATTTGTTTATTATTTTAATGTTAGTATAACATTACCTATTGTTATAGTTATTATTATTATTATTATTATTATTATTATTATTATTATTATTATTATTATTATTATTATTATTATTATTATTATTATTATTATTATTATTATTATTATTATTATTATTATTATTATTATTATTATTATTATTATTATTTATGGTAAGTTCAAACAATGATAGCATTTACGTCTGCTGCATGCCCTTAACCATAATATGAAATCCAGTAGGTACTGGGATTATTAACAATTCGAACAAAAATATGGAAATGATTTTATGTGCCTAAAGTGAGTCAATTACTTTTTATTGATATCGATGAATAAAATAGCTGTGTTGTGTGACAGTAAAAAAAAAATAGGACGCTATGGTAAAATGAATCTTTTAGAACTGAGATGTTATATATATATATATTACATGATTATTTTTGCTTGTTTTTTAAAGAAACAAAATAAATATCAAGGTTTGCTTGTTGTTTTTCAAATGCTATTTTTAGTTTTTTTGTTAACGATTTATTAGTAAATGTGTGTTGAAAATATATTAATTATTATAAAATTATCTGAGGCAATTTAGCATAAGACTGGAAAGTACTTAGTTTTAAGTAATATTTTCAAACGATTTTATTTACATATTATGCTTAATATTTAGTGCAAATAAATGTATAAGAACTTAATGGATCTAGGCTAATTGCTATTCTTATTTCTTTTATTTTTTTTCACTTTATGGCCTATTACGATGACACATAGAGTTTATATGTCGGGGAATAAGATTTTGAGATTATAAACCAAAAAAGTAAGTTTATGTGGTCATCACAAAACACAATTCTAAAGTAGGCTTTTTTCCTTTTATCTTTATAGACAGTTCAAGTAAGCGCTTTTAAATATTTCATTTTTTGTTTTAATGGGTTATAAAAATTATTGAATTGATCAATTTCTTAAGTAGATAAAGTAAAACAATATTATAACATAAAATTTGAAAATATTTACCTTACTTTTTTAAAAAAAAAAAAAAAAAATTGTTTCAAAATATCTGTGATGTGCAAAAACACCAAAATACACACATTTATGTCCTGAAATTTAAAGAGAGAGAGAGAGAGAGAGAGAAAAGAGAGAGAGAGAGAGAAGAGAGAGAGAGAGAGAGAGAGAGAGAGAGAGAGAGAGAGAGAGAGAGAGAAAAGAGATGATTTGAAAATGAATAAAAAATGATGGTCCTACAATAAAATTTTGCTTTAATGATAGAAATATGACAATAAGTGTTTTTTTTTTTTTTTTGTGAAATTTATAGAGAATAAACAAGAATCCACAATATGTACATTTTTTAAGAAAATATTCTAGATGTTAAATATCATAAAAACATAAATAAGTGTACAGCACAATTGTCTTATATTTTGAGTATTTGAAAACGAAAAAGAAAACACTTATTTCAGTTCAGTATTGTGCTGAACAATTTTACCCAGGAAGTTTGGATCAACTAGAGATATATAAGAAAAATGAAAATGTAAAACTAGAGAGATGTAGTGAGAAGGAAAAAGACAAGTAATAAATAGTTCAAAAGTCTATTTTTTTTCCTCTATAACTTGCCATCATAGTTTAATATTTATTTCTAAATGGTTTTAATATGCTGCCAAAATTTCCAGACCGTTCAAATATGACTAAGATCGTTAATAAGACAGTTGGTATGATTTTAAAACTAGCAGTAAATGTGTAAGGTACGGAAACAAAATTTACTCCATTGGTAAATTTTCAAAGACACTACAAAAAATACAAAATGAAAATATAATTGTGAATTAGAAACTAATAAAATAGAAGACAACATTTGTTTCAGTGTAGACAAAGAAAATAGGGATACTAGTAAACAAAACTCATTTCAGCAATTATATAAAATGTGGAACTATCTCTAAATAAAGTAAAAACAACAAATAATCAGAAGAAAACAACAATAATAATAATAATAATAATAATAATAATAATAATAATAATAATAATAATAATAATAATAATAATAATAATAATAATAATAATAATAATAATAATAATAATAATAATAATAATAATAATAATAATAATAATAATAATAATAATAATAATAATAAGAAAAAGAAGAAGGTAAAGAAAGAGGGGGAGAATCAAGTAGTCCATATGGTTATAATATGTGTAATTTCTCACAATTGTAAACAAATTAATGACATATATATATATAATACCAGTGCATAACGCTATACTGTAATGAATATACAAATATTAAGCAGTAAATCATCCCATATGGTTAAGAAATCCAGTACAGCCCTCTGTGAACTAATATATAAATACATTAGAGTTCGTTCACCAGATTATTTATTTATCTCTCTTCTTTCAATTAATATATATATATATATATATATATATATAAACCATTATAGATGATGTGATGTATTGTAGCTTCACTTTAAACGGAATCAAGAATCTCTCAACAATTATGATCAGAGAAACCTGTTAGCCACTTTATTTTTCATTCCCCAGTCTAAAATTTCCCATATTCTCCTCCATCCAATTTCCACAATATAATTTTTGTCAACTCTATGCCCTTCATATCTAAACCCCCTATCCCTTCCAAAACCCAGCATAAAAAACAATAATCCACTTTCTGTATAATCATTTTTTTTCATATTTATTCTTCCATAACTTCATTATATGTACCCTTTCTGTTTTTAAGCATTTACATTCAATTAACAGATGCCTAATATTTTCTAATCCTTCCTTACATAATTTACAGACTAAATCACTCATATTTTTCCTCTTACATTTTAATGTACAAATAGCCAGTAACGTCCTCTGTTTAAAAGTCTATATCTCAATAATAGCGAAACTTCAAAATGATAGCAATTTGAAGTTGTATGCTAAAAAATTTTAAATATTGAAATACAAACTAACTTACACACAGAGCATAAAATTTTAAATAAGCAAACGATCTTAAATTATGCAAATAAACTAACAAGTTTGCAAAGTTATAAAAGACAAACTAAACATTAGATTTTAATCTTTAAATAGCCCTCCCAAACTATAAATGAAAGAAAATTACTGTTAACACTAACTGATATAATTATACAAATATATAAACTATTATACAATTACAAATATCCATATATATAAAATACAATACTCATTATAAAATATATATAAAAAAAAATAACGGTAAATACAATATTATAGTTTAAATCCTTTTGCAGCGCTTTCAAGTACATGGTAATCATCCTCAGTTTTAACTGAATTTCAATTTTTTTGAATTTAATGTTACGTATATTTCCATAACATGTGTATGGCTCTATTTGCAACTTGCCTATTAATAACATCATCCTTAAATTAATCAATCAAAATTGCCTCTTTAATTTTCCTCTTTTTATGATTTCTTTCTTTCATTAATATTTTGATTTCATTACTATTAAATGTAAACCTATAATTACAAGTATTTTCATGGTCAAAGAATACTGAAGCTGTATTAAATTGACTATTTACATTTTTTAAAATTAGATTATATAATAATTGATAATAATTATTTATATAAATAAATGAACGAAGAAATACTATAAACTATCAAATAAAATATAAGCCTTATTTATTAATTGAACAAATGATAAAGGCTAGCAGAGTTTTATTTATTCCATCTAACAAAATATAATTTCAATATGATCTCTTCCATCATCCAGTCACACTCTATATTATCTCAATACAACTCGGATAGAATAGAAAGGCATAACACTAAATAACTCTATTTATATTAGCTTTTTTTTCGAATTACGAAAGTGAAGTTTAAATTGCTTAATATGACACATAATTTGTTTGAGCTAATTGATCTTGCAAAAATTCCTTGATCTGAAATATATCAATAGACACACAATGTGGTTTATATCCATCACAAATTAAATAAGTGAAATTCTACATTTTAACCACATAATATCTTTACATAGCTGATTTGCAATACAATGCATTTGATGGGTTTTCTTTCTTTAACATTTTTACCACTTCACTTGGAATTTCCTTAGGAAGCTACCACAATTGAATGGGCAGAGCGTTAATTTTTTTATAGTTCCATAGTTTTATAAATTAATCACTTAAATAATAAAATTTAATAAATTTTAAAGACATATCCAAACAATCCGTTCTTGCCTATAAAATTAAAATCAGTAAAATTATAGCATCTCGGTTTTATTTATAAGATATTTTTGATGATGTCACTGTTGTCACAATGACTGTTGGAAATCGCTCAAATTTCACTTGATGATGAAAAATTTGTTCAAAAAATTTGCTTCTAATTAGCAAGTGAAATTATAATTTTAAAATAATTGGATACAGTGGAAAAAAATATTTTTTACAAGCTCAATAGTATTTTTATTTTTAAACCAAAATAATATATATATTATAATTTTAATACACTCCAATGAATATAAATATTTTCCATATATTTTTAATAATAATTTTTATACCTTATTTATAAATAAAAATAGGAAACATGAAACATTTCCGGTTCTTTTACAATCTCGTGGAATCTCTTCTAAAAATATGTCCAGTCAAAATCCACTTCAGTCTTTTAATTTTTTCAATGAGGTCATTAAAACCTGTTTGCTTTATTACCCATTTATTCTGTTTTCAATCTCTTCTTGTTACTCACAACCATGCATCTTTGAATACTTTTGAGTGGTCTGAAGTCTCTGTATTGCTCTTCTATTAAGTGCCCAAGTTTCTGATCCATAAGTAAAACTGGTAAAACACATAGACATATTTTCTTTTAGTATCATGTTATTTCTACCAAAAACACTCCATACAAGTTTAATTCTATGATTAATTTCATCCATTATGTTCCCATTTGTATTACTAATCTGACTAATATATTTTAACTGTTAATTTCTTCTAACTCATC
Organism: Epiperipatus broadwayi; assembly: GCA_028023455.1. Classification (NCBI taxonomy): domain Eukaryota; kingdom Metazoa; phylum Onychophora; class Udeonychophora; order Euonychophora; family Peripatidae; genus Epiperipatus; species Epiperipatus broadwayi. The sequence goes on from JAQFVV010012778.1 coordinate 396,593, forward strand.
ATAATCAATCTTTATTTTAATATTTTGAGAAAATCCATTAAACATTACTTCAGTCTTTTTAACTTTAATCTTTAGTCTTACTTTCCTACTTTCATCTGATAACTTTTGCAACATGGAACTCCAAAGCATTATTTACAAAAACAATTACACCACCTGTAAAATCTAAATGATTTAAATAATCTCAATTAACTTTCACTCCTTTAGCTTCCCATTTCAATCCACAAACTACTTCTTGCAGCACTGCTGTAAAAAAAGTTTTGGAGATATGGAGGCACCCTGTCTTACACCCTTCTCAATGTTGACTTTCCTAATATTATTATGTAATCTAATTGTTGTTGCATTTTTATAAAAATTCTTTAAAGTGTGACAATATCCTAGATCTATACCTTGATTATCCAATGCTTTAATTACTGAAGAAATGCTCACAGAATCAAATGCCTTTTCATAATCTACAAATAGGAAAGCTTAATGGCAACTCATATTAATTTATCCTTTTTATAACTTTTCTCAATACCTGAATATGATCTACTGTACTAAAAACCAGTTTTAAATCCAGCTTGTTCTCTTGGTTGGTGGAAATTCAATGTTCTCTGTAGACGAGTTGTAATTATCTTGGTAAAAAGTTTGTATAAAACTGATAAAAGGCTGATAAGTCTGTAATATCCAATATCATTTTTATCACCTTTTTTAATATTATTATTAATATTGCATTCTTACAATCATCTGGTACAACTTAATCATTTAGACATTTGATATATAACTTTGCTAAAAAAAATATTTATTCATCTGCTTCTTTTAATAAATCAATTATGATTCCATCATTACCTGGAACTTTTCCTTTCTTCATAAATTTAATTGCATGTCTCACTTCTTCATTTAGAATTCTGGGCAATTCGGAAGATATAATAGATATATGAGATACTTGTTCTTTTTTATTATATAATTCTTGATAGAAGTCTTCTACCCATTTCATTTTGTCATCTCTCCTTTTAGTAAATAATTCCATCTTTTTTTTCTTATTGCAGATATAAATTTCCTACCAATACCAAAATGTTGTTTTACAATCTCAAAACTTTTATTTTCTTCTACAGCTTTCAGTGCTTGTTCAGAGTTATACTTTCTTATATCATTTATCAACTCCTTCCTCAACATTTTACAAAATTCAAGATATTTAATCCTTTTTAATGCATCATTTTTATATATCTTCATATTCCTTCTTTTCTTCATAAATCGTCTAATATAAACAGAAATTTTATTGCTCAATTGCTGCTTTTTTTTACTAGCTATCTTTGTTGCGGTTTTTAAAAGTGGATCAGTTATTTTTATACTAATATATGACTTTTTTAAGAGTGGCATATTATCTTTACACCTATCTTTTAATTATATAGGCCAATTTAAAGGATATCCATTAAAAAGTTTTAAGATGTTTCTCTGTTCATGATACCTCCATTGTTTTCTATCTGAGGATTAACACTCTAGAAATCTTTTAAATTTACGTATTAATACAGAATAATAGAAAATATGTAATATTTTATTTTCTTTACTAGCAAGGAGATATTATCCAATTAACAATATATTTTTTTATCCTAACACATACACTGTGCTGTTTTTATATATATATATATATATATATATATATATATATATATATATATATATATATAAAAAAAAAAAAAAAAAATAAACAATGTAATGTTTAGTATAGAGGAAACGTTAGAATTAAAACACAGGCCAGAATCTTTTGCAAAGATAGGGGCAGTATGTCTCATCTATAAAATTACTTTCTAATTATATAAGCCAATCTAAATCATCTCAGTTTAAGACCATGATTATGTTTCTATTTTTACTTTACTTCCTTTATTTTCGTTTATTCACTCTAGCACATTTTTTTTTTTCATTTACCATTTGTTAATACTTGGAAATATTAGAAAATATGTAACATTTGATTTTATTTGCTAGTGCAGAGACATTATATTATTAAAGAGGTATCTCCTATCTAATCCATATTCTTTTCCGTTTATATATATATATGAAAAACAAAAACAAGTTATAAATCGCGTATCTTGCTATCGCTTGCAATTATGATCAATAGATGGAGCTTTACCAAAACCTCTGTACAAGCGTATTTTGTTTACATAAACGTCAAAAGAGTCCGAATTCACTATCTTTTTCGTTAGCTCCACCTTCAGATCAGCTGATTTCTAGCTAATTTGGCCCTACCCTTCACTGATGATAGCAAATTAGCTTGAAATCAGCTGATCTGAAGGTGGAGCCAACAAAAGAGATAGTGAATTCTGACTCTTTTGAAGTTTATGTAAACAAAATATGCTTGTACGGAGGTTATGGTAAAGCTCCATCTATTGATTATATATATATATCAACAATGTTTTGTTGAGTACTGAGGAAACTCTAGATCTCTGCCTTAGAAAATAAAATAAAATCTTACATAATTTCTAGTATTCCCGAGCATAAACACGTGCTAAATGTAAATGTTTCGCAAGAGTTAATATATGTTAATAAGTAGAAAAAAATAATGGTCGTAAGGTGAACAGAAAAAAACATTTTCACACTCTTAAACTGAGATTTTTTTTATTGTCCTTTCAAAATAGAATGTAGGTTTAAAAATAAAATGGTTTCTCTTAACTTTTCAGAAGTTTTTATCTTGTGGTTTATTTCGAGAGTTTTATTAATATTCAACAAGATATCGTTAAGACCTTGTATGGAAAATCGTTGCTGTTTAATTACATACTAACTCAGCGCTAGCAAATAAAATTGACTTATATAATAGATATTGTAAATTATGCTTACAATAAATAAAACATGTTTTTTTTTTATACAATAAATCATTGTTTTCGGATTAGAAGCTATTCTAAACAAAAATAATTTTATAACACAATTATTTGTGATTTTATGGTTATATTTCTTTTTGTTATTTTTTAAATTTAAAATAATGCATGTAATAAAAAAAAATGTACTTGCGACCTTAAATGTGTCATAAATAATGCTTTTCTCCTGAGAAATATATGATACTACTTACATTTTCACAACATAAAAATTAGTTGTAAACATTGGATGTTAACAAAAAGTATCTAAACGTCAGATATTAATAAAAAAAGAATGTAATGTGAATGGGAATAAAAATATTATTTTCTTACTACTTATGTCTATTGGTTATTAGAATATTCATCTAATGTATGACAATTAAAGTTCCTTGTTAGAAAAGTCTTGATTTCAATGCATTACTGAAAGGTTTAAAACAATTTCCGAATGTTAAATTGATTCCCAACTTAGTTTATAAGAATCACAAAATTTATGTGGTAAAAGTAAATAGTTTTAAAGAAATTTAAAGAATAAATATTTTTTAAATAAATATTATTATTTGTCTGCGTACATTCAGGAAATGAATTCAAGTCATAAAATATAAATTGATAATGCAAAGTTTATATTTTATGAAATAATAATAATAATAATAATAATAATAATAATAATAATAGTAGTATTAGTAGTAGTAGTAGTAGTAGTAGTAATAATAATAATAATAATAATAATAATAATAATAATAATAATAATAATAATAATAATAATAATAATAATAATAATAATAATAATAATAATAATAATAATAATAATAATAATAATAATAATAATAATAATAATAATAATAATAATAATAATAATAATAAGAAGAAGAAGAAGAAGAAGAAGAAGAAGAAGAAGAAGAAGAAGAAGAAGAAGAAGAAGAAGAAGAAGAAGAAGAAGAAGAAGAAGAAGAAGAAGAAGAAGAAGAAAAAGAAGAAGAAGAAGAACAACAAGAAGAAGAAGAACAGGAAGAAGAAGAAGTTGAGTTAAAAAAATGTAGTCTCCTTGAGTCTGATGGTATCACTGTTACAAAAAAAAGATTTTGTGATTAAAGATAGTCAATATGGAAAATATATTTCTGTTGTATATTTATATATGCATTTTGTGTTTAGTAGATTTGTGTTTGATAAGATTTATTTCTTAAGGGACAAAGCGATAGTCATGAGGAAATTTAAGTACAATAGTCTTATGTTGCTGGTATTTAATGTTATACAATGTTTTGTGTTTAAACATATACATTTTGACAAATCTGTGACATCCTTTATTTTTACTTATAATTGTATAAGATCATCTAAACTATTGTCTAGTTTATAGATTTAAACAATTCATTAGCCATTACATGTCGACATCCGAAATATTATCGAGAGTTATTCTTATGCTTAAATAAGTGATATTCACACAAGCAATAATCTAACATTTATAACTATGTAGAATAAAAGAAAAACAAATCAGACGTTTACTATTATTCTTCAATTAAATATGTTTTCAATTATCCTATTTTTATGACAGTAATGTGGTAAATTATATATCTACATATATAATACTGAATTTCCTTTTTTGTTTGTATTGCAAACGTCTGTTGGTCTGTATAACAAAGTAATTTCTTTTTTCTCTATAATCTATATCTGAGGGCACATTTAGTGAAGTTCACCAAAGATAAGTATATTTTTAGCAATCTTCAACAATGTGTTAGAGTTAGAGTTGTCCAAAATATATAAATTTTATTATATAGATATGAAGATATAATATCTACTAAATAGAAAAAAATAATTTAAATTTTGGTGCTACTAAGAAGCTATCTATTACTAATAATTGATAAGTTCTGCGTCTAAGCAAGATATCTTGAAATAGCTCTTTTGATGGAGTTTTATAAAGCAAATGGATCCTCTTTTACTTTAAACCCTAATTTTTATAAGGATTTAAACCCATAAATATATTTATTATATATGTGAGAATGTAAACAAATAATATATTTCCTGATATTCTTCAAATGATATTTCAAACTTCTCCAGAGAGTTATATATGTTGAATTAAATATTTACATAGACTCATTGTATAGATATGAGGAAACAATATTCATTCAATAAAGAAACACTTTAACTTTTGACGTTACTAAGAAACTATCAATTACTACCAATTGACTCAGAGGCAAAACAAGTTTTTCTCATTATAGATCTTTTTTTTGCAATCTTTAAAGTAAAATGGGTTCTCTTTTACTTTAAATCCAAGTTCTTATATTGATTTAAACCTAGAAAGCTATATATTATAAGTGTGAGAATGTCAAAGAATAATATATTTCATGGCATCCTGAAAATAATATTTTAACATCTCATATTTATATAATAAAATCCATATAAACATTTCATTCATCATTTACAACTCTCTGGAGAGATTAAAAATATTATTGGAAGAATGTCAAGAAAGATGGTATTCTTTCATTTTCTCACACTATTAATAAATATCTTTCTGAGTTTATTTCCATATAAGGATTTGTATTTAAAGTAAAATAGGACCCCTTTTGCTTTAAAGACTCCCAACAAAAAGCTATTATGAGAAATAATGTGATTTGTCTCATGAAATGGCAATAAGTAGAAATTGATAGTTTCTTAGTAACATCAAAAGTTGAAGTGTTTGTCCATAGAATAGATATTATATCCTCATATCTATATAATAAAATTCATATAAAAATTTAATTCAATATACAAACTCTCTGGAGAAGTTAAAAATATTATTTGCAGAATGTCAAGAAAGATGTTATTCTTTCACTTTCTCACACCTATAATAAACAGCTTTCAGGTTTAATTCTATATAAGAACTTGGATTAGCTCTTTTCTATAAAGACCCCTGAAAATAAATTTAATGGGAGAAAAGCTTTCTTTGCTTTACTACTAATTGAAAGTTTATTACTAACAAAATAAGTCATTTTTTCTCTATTAAATGAATATTATCTTCTCATATATGGTACTATCCCCATTGTCATACTCAATTTTATAGAAAACAAATTATTAGTTTTATAATGCCTGTTGCAACTATTTTAATCAAGTCTTTCTTAATCTAATAATTGAAGAGAAATACTGATTTTTGTAACAATCATTTTATAAAATATCGTAATATGATATATTACAATATTTTATGTAATTACACAACAATGGCATTACCTGTTTTTGATACAAAAAAAAATATGTATAATATATTTGAAATAATAAAAAAATATTTTTTAATAGTGAAATACATTTTATTCTTGTTTTCTCACTTTAATTAGATTGTCATTTTAACAAAATAGATAAAAAAATAAATACCTGTCAAATTATCTTTCAAAAGGAAATTTTATTCACAAACTATAATATTGACATATATAAATGTATAAAAATTAAAATTTACCCCAAATTCACAACTCAACCAAACTAGCCAAAAAACACTACAAAACATGACTAATCACTTCACAGCTACAAGCAAACTTATCAGGTGTAAAGAATTACAAAATAACAACATATTTATCCTAAACATTACCCACAATTCCACTTACCTCCCATGTATTCTTAATATTAAAAGAACTTTTAAATAAGTCAATTGCTTCAGAATCATAAGTTTTCAATAATAAACTTTCTTTAATTCTTTTTTTATTTCATTTTTGTCAACAAAGACAATTACCACTTCATCAAAATTCATAGTGTGGCCTGTATCATTTTTATGGATATACAAAGCAGTTAACATTTTGTTAGTGTTTTAGAATTTATTTTCTTGGCTACTCTGGTTGAGTTCTGAATTTGGACTAATTCTAATTATTTGTTAACTAGTTTAGATTTATGCTATAAATGTTTAAATATATTAAAAAACTGAAGACCACAAAATAAAAATAAAGGGTATTGTTCTATTAGCTGGTATCAGCCATTTGATGGCATTGTCGGGCCTACCCTTTTATTTGAGAAATAATAATAGTAATCATAAATGTTAACATAATTCATTTATTTTCTTCCTTAATAAATTATTGAAATATATAAAAATTTTACTTAACATATGTTATTGCAAATATTATATTATAGTAGGATTATCCATGTATACCAGTACTGACAAAACCATCATCCTCATTCCATGCAAACTTTACAAATTCTACTATCATTGCTAGAGAGATAATTACATCATGGTGGAATAAATTTTAATGCTTATATTACTGAACTGTATTTTAATTTTTTTGTAATTTTAGAAAATGAAATTTATTTAATTAAGACAATATCTATATTTGAAAGAATATATGACTAAGGTATGGATATTAATAACACATCTATTTATAATGATTAATAATTTTCAATACAATTAGTTTTTTTTTTTTTTAAAGATTAATAAATGTAATCTTTTGACAATTTTTTTTGATCTCAGGATAGAAATACTAGAAATTTTAGTCAGATATTTTATCATACCGGTTAACATAATTCATTTATTTGCTTAATCAATTACTGTAATTTATTCAATAATAATTTTATGATAAATTTCAACTTTTAACAAGTGTCTACAAATTTCATATTGATCATGCAATGTAGGGGGGGTGTTATGCCTTTTCACATTGACAATAATTAAAGCTTGTAAATTAACAAACGTTTTTACAAATATTATATTATAGTAGAATTAATTCTCTGTGTATGACAGTGATTTGCACTGGCAAAACCATCGTCCCCTCTCCTCACAAACTTTAAACATTTTACTATCATTGCTTGAGAGATAATTACATCATGGTATAAGAAATGATATTTCTTTAATTAGTGAACTTTATATTATTATTTTGTTCATGTTTGAAAAATATGTATTTATTACAATAGCTATATTTGAAAAAATATGTGACTATGATATGGATATTAATGGCACACTTATTAATAAGGATTAATAAGTTGCAACTTGATAGGTTTTTTTTTTTTTGAAGATTAATAAATGTATTCTTTTTACAATTTCTTTTTGTCTATATATAAAGAAGAGAAATTTTACAGTTTCATAAGTGTTCTCATGAACTGTGACTTTTTTCAGGAAAACAGTGAAATTGTGTTTTCCTGTAACTTTTCTAATTATTTACACTATCCATGTTGGGTTCGGAAGCAGGGTAATGAAATATAATTATTACTTTTTAATAGAACATTAGTTAAGTTGTACTATAATTACTTTTGAAGGGAGATTTCAATAGTTCTTTAAACTTTAAATCCACCCACCCTGAAATCGTATGGTAGCAGAGTCTTAACATTGGTAAAAGATAAGATTGTGAGCACTCACATCAATTGTGCAAGACAATAGAAAAAAAGTTGTGTCTATGTGGTTCGGTTAGGTGCAGGTGGCCCACTAACAGCATATTTCTGTGTTATTGCATAGAAATAATACCACCATGCAGTCAACATCTGCTAATAGAACAGTATCAAATAAGTAAATAATTGTTTGAATATTGAAAGTTTTTTTTAGAAAATTAAGTGTGAGAAGTAATTAGAAATTTGGAAATTAAATTCAAACACTTGAAATTCGACTGTGGAAGCAAAACATTCAATACAGATATATATATATATATATATATATATATATATATATATATATATATATATAGATATATAATAGATAGTATAGATAGATAGATGATATATAGATAGATAGAGAGAGAGAGAGAGAGAGATGAGATAGATAGATACATAGATAGATAGATAGATAGATAGATAGATAGATAGATAGATAGATAGATAGATAGATAGATAGATAGATAGATAGATTAATGGACATCCATGAGGAGAATACGATAGATAAACATTCAAACAGATAGAACAATAAATTTATAGATAGAGCATTATATAGAAACAGTAATGTAGTAAATTGAGATCATCTTTTCATGATGTAAAGTTAAAAGATGCCAATCTTATGACATGTGGTTTAGAAACTGAAGAAATTAATATGCAATTTGTCTGTAATTTGAAAATTACATTCATAATTTTGTAGACAATATTATTAGTTATTATCATTTTACAAATAATTAAAATATTTTGTACAACTTAATATATATTGTAGTTTGGTAAATGAAATGTATCTTAAACCTAAATTCATTTTCAACAACTCTAATTTATCCGTTGATCATCAAAATGTTTTGTATTATTATGATTACATTGACCTTACCATAACATTCGTTATTCATGTGTCAAGTTTATTTGGAAATTTATTATTAATTGTTTCTTTAATTGTATTTCCAAAATTACGCACTATTCCAAATATGTATATTGCTAATCTATCAATAGCAGATTTTCTTGCAGGAGGATTATCTTCACCTCATTATTTTTATAATACCATTTTAAATTGGAATTTGAATAGTGGTTGCGACTTTTCGTTCCTTTGCTTGTTTTTAGGATTAAGTACAGCTTTATTGACATCAACTCAAATTTCACTTAACCGTTATATTATTCTTTGTAAATCGTCTTCTCTTTATACCAAAATATATACCTCTAGAAATGTTGTGATGATGCTCGGATTAACATGGACTTTTACTGCAATAAATTCCCTATTCTTTGAATTTTCTGAATTATTTCAATTGACTTTCAACGCTATGTTAAGAGAATGTATGTTTCCTCTTGATTCTAAAGGGGTAACCGTAATAGCAGTTATTGTTGTTATTTATTATTTTTTATGTTTTCCTACAATTATTTACTGTTACTATAATATATTCAATCTAATACAAATGTCTCAAAAAAAATTTAAGAATCAAACTTATTCAGAATCCATGCAACGAAGATTTGCAACAAATGTTCGAGTCACTAAAACAATGTTTATTATTTTCATTATACTTGTAGTTTCCTTTCTCCCAGTTGGACTTTCTATTACTTTATTAAACAGTTTTAATGTTCCACATGCTGTTATTAGAATATGTATGATCTTTGCATTTTGTCATTCAATAGCAAATCCAGTTGTTTGTGCATTAACAAATAAAAGTTTTAGAGATTCATTTATAACAATAATTTCCTGTAATTACAACAACAAATTTATTTAATATAACGTTATGAATAATAATTTAGTTTCTACAGTACTTTATTCATCATAATCATCAATTTCTTGGACGTCTAATTGTTGTTTATTAATTTATATAAGAACATAACTTTGTAATATTTAAATTATATATATAAAGCATGTTTCAACACTAATAAATAAAATTGCAAAACAAAACGTGTTTATTGTTTTTTTACAGATGCTTTTGCTAATAAAAACACATATTTATTTATAAAACTAAACCCAAATTACATGTAAAAGTGAAATAAATTTAATAACAAGTAAATCAATAAATATTTTAGATCATGTATTTGCTGCTTAGTAAAATGTTTTATTTACTGTTTAATACCGCCGTCAAACAATTATTATTATTATTATTATTATTATTATTATTATTATTATTATTATTATTATTATTATTATTATTATTATTATTATTATTATTATTATTATTATTATTATTATTATTATTATTATTATTATTATTATTATTATTACAATTTTAATGCACAAATCAGCGCATAACAGCAGAGCTTCTTCAAATTAAATCACAATTTATTATAAACTTAATATAAATTATAATACATAATAAATAATGCCCGAGCGCTTTCAAGAGAACTTAGCTCTCATAATCATGGGTAACAAAGAGTAAGCATGATTATGAGAGCTAAGTTCTCTTGAAAGCGCTCGGGCATTATTTATTATGTATTATAATTTATATTAAGTTTATAATAAATTGTTATTTAATTTGAAGAAGCTCTGCTGTTATGCGCTGATTTGTGCATTAAAATTGTATATATATAGTAGGCAGCTGAGCGTGAAATAATTTCTTTTTATTATTATTATTATTATTATTATTATTATTATTATTATTATTATTATTATTATTATTATTATTATTATTATTATTATTATTATTATTATTATTATTATTATTATTATTATTATTATTATTATTATCATTATTATTATTATTATTATTATTATATTTAAACATACATTCAACGTTTTGTTTTTAAATTTTCTTCCTCTCTGTCTTTCTCTTTTTTCCTCTCTATCTCTCTCTTTTTTTTCTTTTATGTGTTTTTTTTTCTAATTTAATTTCTGATATAATAGTAATATATTTTACACTAACATTTTAAAGTAATATTATTTTCCAATATTTTGCCATTCATATCTTATCGTGAATAAAATTATTTTATTTACCTTATGAACAAAAAAAAGCAATGTATAACACTATTGTTTCTATGGATTGTAATACAACATAACTTGAAATACATATTAAAGTGTTTAAAAGTTTCCTAATATAAATAGTCATATTCAGTGATGTAATCGTTTTGATTTCCACCTTTTGCCATTTAGTTATATTGTTTGTTTCAAACCAGGTGTACAACACAAAGTCAACATCTTAATTCATTATTTAAACTGAGGCTTGTGACTGTGTATGACATGTCTTTATATGTTTATTCTTCATTCCACATACTTATTCAATATTTTTTTGTGATTTTCCCATTGGTGCTCCAGATATTGTAAATATATCCAATACTTGGTAAATAACATACTCAGCAGGTTGTGTGTTTAAAGGTCTTAGTTCAACAAATTTAGTAAGAAAGTCTTTATAAACCACTAAAAGTCTATAATTGTCATCTTGTTGCTATTGAATCTTCACATCTCAAATTAAATTGACTGCTTTTATTTGGTTTTACAAGAGACCCTACATTTGGAATTCTTAAAAACTTTTGAAGGAGATAACAAAGATTTAAATAAATCAACATTTCTATTGTAATATTATTATATCTTACCTTAGGCTTTTTCCATATATTGTTTTGCCCCACATGACAAATTGCAATATGGGTCTCATGTAAGAAATAAAAATTCCCTTGCAATAATGTGTAATATATAATTGGTACTTTTTCATTTTTAACTGGTAAGAAGACCTTTTCAACATTTCCAATTTTTATAAAATAATATGTTGATAACAGTTGGTATTCTGCAGGTGGATTGCCATAAATCTTTTTGCTGTTTTTAATTTTTACCAAAACTGATTATTTTTTACCAGTTAATAAATGATGATTTTTCTATTTTTGAATTTGAAATTATTAATTTCTTCATTATGTCTAAATCCAAAATATAATGAAAATACAATAACTATGTATTAGTCATACTAGCAATGGTTGTAAATAAATAAATAAAAAAACAACAATCTATGCCAAAATCATACTAATCAGCATTAAACTAAACGTTAAACACAATAACATTCCTACGTTCCTTTGGATACTGAGAAGCTACGAATATATTAAAATTCATTAAATTTACTATTGAAATTTGCTAAGCCATCTGTTTGAAATTGATTAAAATTACTGATGACAGTCAGTGATTAAATTAATCGCTTTGATATTTTATTAGATTATTATTAATAATAATCATAGTTATTAATACAATCCCACTAATCACTCATATATATATATAAGATCAGATAATACAATCCCACTAATCACTCATATATATATATAAGATCAGATAATTAATACAAAATTATAATTATAATTGAAATAATAAACTTAACGGTTTACAAACTATTCTAAACAATCCTTAAATCATCAGAAGTACTTTCGGTTAATTTCTTAAACCTGCCTCAACCGTCATTAAATTCAAAAAAACTTCTGCCGATTAAAAAATTGTTTATAATAGCTTGTAAACCGTTAAATGTATTATTTCAGTTATAATTACTATATATATATTGTGACCTTTGGTTTATTTCATCTATAAACCAATTGTAGGAAATGAAACTAATTATATGCAAAAAAAAAAATTTAATGTAACAAAAGTTAAAAAGTTTTATTGGAGAAATCAATAACTAGATAGTTAAAAAAGTAACATATAGAGAGACAATTTGTGTTTGTATAGAATGTAGCTAGCATTATTTAATGCAGGGGGGGGGTGATTGATTTTTTTGTACACTGCTATAATAATTTGCCAATATAATAATTGACAAATAAATATTTATTTGGCTAAGATAAAGTCTTATGAATTTTGATATCTATTGCTAAATAGTTGGTGAGAATTAAAATTGAATTTATTATCAGTAGCTTTTGTTTAATAGTCTTTTCGGAAGAATATGCCTAAAGTTACAGGAAATTATAATGGATATTTATGTTTATGATTATCAGAAATTATAATTGATATTATGCTTGTAATTATAAGAAATTTTAAGGGATATTTTGTGTTCATGTAGTCTAAATAAGCAGTTTTCCACTGAATGGTCTGCATGGGTATGTGTGTGTAATGCAGATATATGGGTTCATTTTTTTTTATTTACTTTATAGAAATTGATATAATTTTCTATATTATTTCATGATAAGTGTGAAAAGGGTAAAGTAAATGAATCTGTTCTGATTTATTATTTCTAACTCTAAAATGTAAATCTAAATAAGAAATTATTTTGAGTCAAAAGAAATGTAACATTTGTTTTACCAAAAAGTGTTAGCAAGCTTATCTTTTGATTGCTTTTCCATAAATTAATCGATAATGTGTTAACCCAAAAATAAGGTTTAAGATAAGAAAAGTTGTCAAAATTAACAAGTAAGAAATAGTTCAATTGTTCATTCTGAAATGGAATCTTGATTAACATTTGAGAGGAACCACCTGGAGGGGGAGGCATTAACAGATGTTTTTTTCTTCCCCATCCTTGTGAATATAAAAGGAGGAGAGTGCATGAGGAACTTTTGCTAACTGAGAACAACTGGCTGATTAAAATTAATCTATCTCTGAAGGTTTTCTCCATTTTTTTTATTTTTTTCATTTTCTTTCTCAGAGTTAATAATGTGTTTAAGTTTTACAGTATACTAAAATATGAATTTCTAATTTATATATAAGTGGTGCACATTTTTCCCCTCATGTCAGTTATGAAGAAATCAACTTTTAATAAGATATTTTATGTTGAACACCACAATCTGTCCTTTTGGCTTATTAAAAATTCATTTAAGGTGAGAGCTGTCAAACTATTGTATAATATTGAAAGACCAATTCATATTGCCATAATTATTTGGCCGGTTAAAATTTGTTTGAAAAAACTACAGCAAACTTTTGTATAATGTTTAAAAAGTTAATTTAGGTTTAGTAATCAGAAACTGATTGTTGTCTATAATTTGAGCCTTAAAAATGGAAACAAAGAAGAAAAAGAAACAAATGAATTCAAACCCAGGAAGAAACTCATCAAAATGGAAGGTAATCAACAGAACTCTTTTAAAATTTATTAATTATCTTGTAGCTACATTTTGATTTAAAATAACTGTCTACATTTTTATCTATTTTAATTCAAATAACTGTCTACATGTTTTTATATACATTTGAGTAAAAATAACTATCTATGCTATGCATCTATATAAGCTATCTCCAAATAAAGTGAACTGAATACAATCAAAGGAAAAGACATTGGAAAAGACTATCATAATGTTTGATATTTATTCTTTATTTTATTTCGTTTATATAATATGCCTTTTTTATTTCATTTTGTTTATATAATATGTCACATGTCTAACCACTAGGTTATCTTAATTTAATAATTTTGTTTTTATTTATCCTTTAAAATGTTTAAAGGAAAGAAGGGGAAATGATTTTGTTCCCATTGAAGTATAAATGCTTACATAAATTTAAATTTAAAAAGAAAAGAGAGAAATGATATAAAATATTTTTTTATTCTTTACATAATTTTAATTTGTGCTTAATATTAGATATGAAGAGGGATATAAATGATCATGTGAAAAACCATAATTATGCTATAAGTGTTGATGATCTGTTATTAATAAAATATTAGGTGTATGTTGTTGGCTTGACTGTTTCAAATTGAAATAATTCATATATGTTTTGATTCGGGATCTGGTTTGTCTTTGTCATTTATCTGCACTGCAATTGATGTAGGTGTGGGCAAATATAAAGCAATAAATGCTTGTTGTTCCTGAGATAAAGTTATCTTACCACCTCATAGATGGTTGATGGCTGTCTCATGATTTATTTACCATGGCAGTAGGAGATGACTTAGTTTCACTCCATTTATTTTGTTAAGATAGGGAATTATTAATACTTATTTTTCAAATTGTAAAAAAATGTTGTGCATGCTGATATAGAGTAAGTGTGTAGACCAAAGATTCTCACGATTCTAGATCCTAGGGGAGACCTTTCTCTGGTTAAAGCAGACATTTGAAGTTAGGAGTTGTTGTTTTTTTATTTCCCTTACCAAGATGCTGATATATGCACATTATAAATACTGCATGGTGTGGAGTATGAAGAGTTGTTTTTTTCTTATGTAAGACAGAATAAAAGTTTCCCCAGCAGAATGAGAATTCAGTCAGATGAATATATGTATGATGGAGTAATGACAAAGATTTTAATTATTAAACTAAACAACCTGTGTTGATTTTTGTGAATGATGGTAAGTTGAGTGTTGTCAAGCTGGATCGACATACTTACCTATCAAGATGTATATGGTCAAAAAACGTAAAGATCTGACAGACATGAACATAAAAGTGTAGGTTTTTGAACATAAATGAGCAAGAATAAGTTCAGACAACCTAAAATAAATGGAATATGTGGAAAATAAAATCACTGTTACCCAGGCTGTGAATAGAACCAACGGAAACAAAAATGGACCTGAACTCAGTAGGATTATTGACAATGGACCCTCGGAGTCAAAAAAATAAAGTCCAATGGTGTAAAAAATGGAGACAATGATAGTGATACAAGCCAAAGTACCAATACTACCAGCTATGGCTTATCAGAATTACAGTTAAACAAAAACTTGGATAAATGAGATATGTTAAGACTGGAAATAATGATTTAACCCCATACATTGAAATTAATTCACATACAGATTGATTGTGGGGAAGTTGAAGAAATTCCCTAGCCCTATTTAGAAAACTTATGTCAACCAAATGATGTACAAGAGATGACAGAGTTTCTGAAAAAACTGGACTTTAGACAATGGGCCAAAGATCCACCAGACTGAGTTCAGATACCTGGTAACCCAAGGTTGTGATCATTATAACTGTCAACAGTTTTAACCCCCTTTCCAACTAACCACCAAACCCAGGAATATAAGCCAAACAATGACATATAGGAATGGTCTATTTTGAAAAGACAAAAAAAAAGAAAAGGACCTGAAATTGGAAGACATTAATAGTTTGTGATATGATTATGTAATGTATATAATGTGTAGTATACTTAACCAATACATTCCATAATAAAATAATTGTATAGTTATATAGAATAAATGTTAATTTATGCACTGGAGGGATATGTCACCCTATCAAACATATTATCTGGGTATATATGCAAATTTCATTTCTTCATATCAAATCTTATTTATTTATTATAATTTTGTCAATTTTTTTTTCAGTGGAAGTTTTTAAAATACGAATGGACACCACTTATAAAAACTTTTTTTTTTTAAAAAAAAAAAAATCTTTTTTGATCTGCAAATAATGAAAAATGAAACAGTAAGATTTGCTTTGCAGAACTTCATTTTACCTTCTTCATTTCTTTCCTGCCCTCACACCCTAATTAAAACCTCAATTTATCATAATGCCTGTACCACATTTATATACTGAAATCCTGTCTAATTTAGACCATGAGTATAAATGCTCATGTTATATATAATGTAACCAACTTTAATTCAAGTAGCTAGTCGATTGAATCTAACCTTGGAATCAAACAAGGATGGCTAGGGTGTCCATCAAATGATATAAATAAAAAATATATACCCAGGTGCCAAATTGTAACCTTGATATTGTAATGCCCACCAGAGATCATCATCATCTATGCTTATGATTATAGAAGATCATGAAGAAAGTAATTAAATTGTCTCTCAAAAAATATAATGTTGATAAATCCAATTCAATTTATATAGTCTAAGTTTCAAACCTAACAACAATTATGCAAATGTTTCAGTGATAAATTCTTAATACTAACTGAATAATAATCAGACAACTTTCTTCCACAACTTTAATATAAATACACGATCTCCAGTGGTAATGATGAGAATGTTGTATACATTTGTAATTCATACATGACTAGAAATAGATTAGTAATTGAAGTGGAGAACTCATAACTTATGCTTATAATATAATATTATTGTTTAATTTACAGTAAGATAAAGAAATGTTATAAATAAATTCTTCTCATTTAATCCCACTACTTTATTTTTTATTCTCAGCACCTATCACTTTCAATAGTTTTAAGTATATACCACTGACTATCTGTAGTATGTTCTCCTTTATAGATTCTTTATCCTATTCACTTCAACACAAATATAAGCCTTTCAACCGACTATAGATTCAGCATCATTACTATAATGGTATTTGCAGAATTTTAACATTTACATTACTTGACTTCCAAGCAAGTTTTTAGATTTAACAATCGAAGTACTCCTTCTCAAAGTCTAAATCTGCTAATGAGGTGCACTTATTAACGATTACATTGCAATGGATATGATCCACATTTTGCCAAATTAAATTTTAATGTGAGTTTACTAGTAGGAATCATATTAAATACTGAAAGTAGGAAAGGGATTTTATGTCTGCTCACAATATTCATAACATTGCAATGAACCAAATATATGTTTGCCCAAAATTAATTAGTACCTTTAAATCTATTACATTTTTGCCAAAGTAAACTATGGAGGTAAAACAAAGACATTAATCAAGGAAATCGGTAAAGAAAATCCAATTCTTTAATTTGAACTATGGAAATGAATCATAAAAATGGATTATGCAAATAAACTATGGAATCAATCAATATAACAGTGAATTATATAAATCAACCATGAAAACAATCAATATAAAAATGAATTATGGAAATTAAAATTATGGAAATCAATCAATATAAATGAATTATGTAAATTTAAATGTAATCTGTTATTAGTTCTAGATATAAGTGCTGTATACAGATTCTGGGGTTATTTGACATATAAAACACAAGACATGCATGAAAATTTATAATAACAAATCTTTATTACAACAACAACAACAACAACAATAATAATAATAATAATAATAACAATAATAATAATAATAATAATAATAATAATAATAATAATAATAATAATAATAATAATAATAATAATAATAATAATAATAATAATAATAATAATAATAATAATAATAATAATAATAATAATAATAATAATAATAAACACATCTATAATATCACTAAACTCAAATATTATATGAAATTTACTAAATAATGATAAAAATGATATATAATACATATTTAAATTGACTACATTTTTTTATAACTGAACCATTGTCTTGACCCATCTTTTAATTGAATATTAACATGCTTACACACAGAAACAGAATCAAAAATCCATATTTAAATATAATATGAAATTTTCTTATAACTAGGATAGAACCTATAAATTTCTGCCCTCCTTTTATTACGACAATTATAAATTGAACTATTCCTACAAGTAATAATATTTTTACATAAATTATAAATTTAATTATTACAAAAAGCAATAATCTCTCTTATATTTTCTATGAAAAGATGAAGTGACATGTAAAATCTCTAATCAGTCCAACAAATGGGTTTAAATATAAAACCATACTTTTACATTCATGCATGCTAAATATTCACTATTTTTCACTTTTGTGACTGTATACCTTTTGATAGGCCATTATGTTGCCCCAGCTTGATGATGTTCAGTTTTATTACCTTCACAAAATCCGACCACAGATTGATCAGCTTATAAATTAAACACTGTCATCCCCCTCATCAACAAACATATCTGACTACATTCCTAATCCTGTCACAGTAACTTTTATCCTATTTTGCAAAACCCTCTAGTTATTTCATTGCACTATTCAGTACTTTATAACAAACATGTCAGTGTCTCAGTAAAAGAAATTAAACGACTCACAACTTCAGATGTCAGTGTCGGCCAGAGAGAAGTCTTCTATGAGATTAGTATCATGTGAGGAACTATATTTCTCTATACATTTACTCTTTAGAGGCATGAATAACATTTTTGACAACTCTGACAATAACTCTATCAGTAATTTCCTATTTAAATAAAAAGAAATGGAATTGGGAACTGGTCCTCAATCTCCTTCTGCAATAGTGAATAAATTATGAGATATTTATTTTTGATCTATCCCTTTGAGGTGGTAAGATAACTCTACCTCAAAAATAACAAGCATTTGTAGCTTCCCATATACACACCTATACATGACAATTACAGTCTTGATGCAAATGACAAAGTCTGATCGGATCGTGAATCAAATCCATGAACTATCTTAATTTAAAAAGTCAAGCACACCGCAACACCCATCAACTTTTTATAATTATGACAGATCAATTCAACATATTATAGCATATAAATGACCATTCACATGATCATCCAATCACTTTTCATATGTCTAATACTAAACATATAATTTTGACAATAAAAATATTTTCTATCTTTTTTTAAAAAATATGTAGGCATTCACACTCCCTCTCTATTACATATTAACATTTTTAATTCCTTTTTTCTAATGGGTCTTTATGGATCAAAATCATTTCTTTTTTTAAATTAATAGACAGGGTATGAGCACAGACATTTACATGACCCACCATTCTCCACACTATCTCATAACACTGATACACCTAAACACACATATTTCAAAAAGATAAATAATCACCAATATACATATTTCATGTTAAACCAGCAATCATTAGTTGGTTCACATTACTATCTCTACACATATATGCTACAAGTGCTCAGATATATATTAAGATATAAAATCCTCCTACTTTAATGGACAGGCTTCAATGCACTCCACACTCCAACTCTTCAACTGTCCATCCAATTGAAAATCTGATGATGAAATGCTCAAAGGCCACCCTTAGGCCAATATTGTTGTCACATCCATGTTGACCTAAAGGTCAATCTGACCCCTCATGTACAGGACATAATCCATTAAATAGATATACAAGGGATATGCAGATATCTCTAATATGTAATAGATTAAATACATAGGCTTATATATACCTGTGTTTATATATGTAACAGACAGGGTATGAGAACAGACTTTTGCATGACCCACCACTCTCCACATTATCTCATAACACTGATACACCTGAACACACATGTGGAAAAGATAAATAATCACCAATATACATATTTCATGCTAAATCAGCAATTATCAGTTAGTCCAGATTACCATCTCTACACATATATGCTACAAGTGCTCAGATATATATATATATATATATATATATATATATATATATATATATATATATATATATATATATATATATATATATATATATATATATATATATATATATATATATATATATATATAAATATTAAGATAGCAAATCCTCCTTCTTTAATGGGCAGGCCTCAATGCACTCCACACTTCAACTCTTCAACTGTCCATCCAAACCCTTTTATATGTATTTAATGGATTATGTCCTGTACATGAGAGGTCATATTGACCTTTAGGTCAACAATCTCAGCCTATGGGTGGCCTTTGAGCATTTCATCATCAGATTTTCAATTGGATGGACAGTTGAAGAGTTGGAGTGTGGAGTGCAATGAGGCCTGTCCATTAAAGTTGATGGATTTGCTATCTTAACATATATCTGAGCACTTGTAGCATACATGTGTAGAGATGGTAATCTGGACCAACTGATGATTGCTGGTTTAGCATAAAATATGTATACTGGTGATTATTTATATTTTGACATATGTGTGTTCAGTTGCACCAGTGTTATGAGATAGTGTGGAAAGTGGTGGATCATGTGAAAGTCTGTGCTCATACCCTGTCTATTACATATATAAACACGGGTATATATATAAGTGTGTGTATTTCATCTATTAAATTAATATAATTGTTAATTCTCTCTCTCTCTCTATATATATATATATATATAACAAAATAAATAAATAATAAACATCTCTCTCTCTATATATATATATATATATAACAAAATAAATAAATAATAAACATTATGGGTTGTCTCTTTCCTTTGAAGTTAAGTCTGAAGACTTGATATTATTGTCCACCAACACCAATTACCATTTTAGTTCACTTATCTGGGAAAAGATGTGTTTTATAGATGCACATAAAATTCCTTTAATCAAGATATAGCTACATTGATTATGATAACTAAAAGTGATTGAAAATGAGTCCTGTAGATCACTTTCACGTTTTGAATATTTTTTTTCCTGGGTTGGAATTTAGATGCTTGGTTTTACAATTTAGTTTTTTCAAATGTCATCATTACTTTTCAATTTTTTTGGTTTTTGTTTTTTCCTTTTGCCATTCTTAGGTTCAAATGACAATAAAAATCATTACTGTTAAAAATATTGATTAGTCATCTAACTTTATATTAAAGTTTGATCTTTCCCTGTGAGTTTTATTAACAACCCATGGATGCAATACTTTTCCTGAAATGTTTTTTTAATCAAATTTTAAAGAACCCAATATAAATATTGAGGTACTGAATACAAAATCTTATATCAGAAGCTAATTTGGTCATAATTGATTTTGGAGAGAGGGAAATTACACACCATTTATAATTGAATTAGCCCTTCATATTTAAGTAACATTGTTACTCTTCTTAACAAGTTAAGTCAATTCAAGAGAGAGAATAATGAGTGGAAATTCATCAGAAATTGAATCAGCAAGTCTTTCAGAGAAGTTTTTAGCAGTCTTCTTTTTCACTTTCCTTAGCCTTTTTATGGGGAGAGAGAGAAAAAAACATCTGCCAGTTTCTCTTTTCCCATGCATAG
Source organism: Epiperipatus broadwayi (assembly GCA_028023455.1). Taxonomy (NCBI): domain Eukaryota; kingdom Metazoa; phylum Onychophora; class Udeonychophora; order Euonychophora; family Peripatidae; genus Epiperipatus; species Epiperipatus broadwayi. The sequence goes on from JAQFVV010012778.1 coordinate 418,230, forward strand.
CCTTCTCTAATTTATGATTGTCTCCAGATTCAACTTTTGACCCCCACCTGTTAAATATTATGTCTGGTACTATTATTTTTAGATTAATTTCATGAAGACATTGCCTTTGATTTATGAAAACCATTCATAAATTATAGAGTTACTGTAAATATGATTTTAAAAAATTCCTATATTTAAAACTTAAATCTAGTTTATAGCTTACAGCAATAAATAATTCATATACATATAAATTCATTTTACACTATATTATCAAATAATACAGAGCACAATGTATAATTTTCTACAAAATAATATATATATATATATTGTAATGATATATAAATATGTCGTTACATTTATTTAAAATAAAAACTTAAAAGTTCGCAAATAAAAGGAAAAAACTAAACGCTAAAATTAAAAATGTTTGTTATACGTATATACATTCGCACAGATGCTAAACTTTAAAAATATTTTTTTTAATAAATAAAAAAAGGTATTTGAATGTATTTTTTATAAAAAAAGATTTATAAAAATATTTTAATAAAAAAATAACGTAAGTTAAAATAAAAACAGGTATTAATTAATTCCTGTAATCTATAAATGGAAATGATTGTTTATTAATTATCTAAAAGCTGTTTAATTAAAAAGTCAGATGGAAAGTTAGATAAGAGAAGAAAGGGATTTTAGCTTGACCAATGGAAGCCAAATAAAGGCCTGGACCATAACAAAAAAAACAGAACAGTGACGTTTTTGTTCATGGAATCCATAGGAGGACTATAAAAAGAAAAAATATTGAGTTCCAGTCAGAGAGAGCTTTTTCCAACTTGATTTTGGTGAGTCTGGCGACAAGATACACTTGTCGTCCTCACTCACTTATTTTAAAAATGCAAAGACTGTGATACCAGGACAGAACCAGCAAATGCTACCTCCAAAATGTCAGACCGGTCTTCCAGGAAAGTCTCCATGGGAATTGCCAACAGGAACATGGACTCTTATACCGTAAGCAATAGAACTGAACAGTTGTTAAAATCATAACATTAATTAAGAACTTTAAAGATTGATAAGTAAATTTAAATTTTATAAAAAGAACTTTTCTCGGACTTATGTGCCAACTCAATTGATAATGAAAAATTTTATATATGTTTGCGTTTGATAAAAAAATCATTTCCATTTATTATTTATTGTATTGAGATTTATTGTTTAAATTTTAAATGAGGAAATTTCAGGTTGGGTATAGACGTTGCATAGATTCATTAGCGGTGGATAATGTTGTGGTTTTCGCATTTGATTGAAATATATGTCACCGATATCACTGCAAGCATCTTACAATGAATGCTAATGGGATTTGAATATTCCCTATGCAAGTGATGTTTATCGATGACTTTGTATTTTGATCGGTTGTGTTTAAATTGGAATGTTTTGACCGTGGAATCTGTGCAGCTGATCTGTACTCAACATTTTAAAACAAATTTTATAAAATTCTTTTGTGCGAACGTATCTAAATGTTAAACTTGAGTCGGGCGTGAATGGCTATATAGATTTGTAAAGTTATATTAGGGGAGGGTAATCTTAGGTTATTTGTGTCATTGTTGAATTGGGTCAATGGATTGGATGTATTTGTGTAATTAGTAGATGTAGTATGAGTTTTGCTACGTGCAGAATCGCTGTATACACCGCACCAACCCTTTGCCTATGGATGGGATTGTAAGCCGGCCAAAAGGATCGCGGTCCCTTCCTATGGAGTTTTTATTTTATTGTTCTTCTTGCTATACAGACATCATATTCCTGTATTAGACAAGAGTCAATGTTTTCTCAAACTATATTGTTCAGATGTCCATTCCTGACAGTATAGTATCTTTGTGCTGTTGTATTTTCATGCTACATTGAATACATAAATGTATCGGATGGATTGATGCCAGTTTGACTGCGAATTTTAGCCTAAGGTTAAATAGGGATAGAATGTTTTATTTTCAAATGCAGATCTATGTAGTCTATTCATACTTGACAATCTAAATAAAAAAAAAATTAAAATCATTGAAATTTATGTAAATGTAAATTTAAAGAATAATGAGAATATAAAAATCTAAAAATGTTAAACCTATTTCTCGAGTTTAGAATGATTTTATATGTGCGTAAATAAATATTTTATGTGTTAATTTCTGGCAGTGGCTTTTATTCTTTTATATTTAAGATATAAAATTAAGTTATATTTTATTATCTCTGCTACTCACTGAGCTAGTGACTTGGGCTAACGACCGGAATCAAAAATTAAAAAAAAAATTTTTTTTTTTTTGTTTTTGACTTGCGTATCTGCCTACTTTATAAATTTTTCTAGGTTCAAATGCCTAGATGGCGCCCTGTAGTGCAGATTACGTTAGGTCTCAATCTCCGATTGGTACAATATATATATATATATGCATCACATATACACATACAATACTATATAGAGACATGCTTGCTCACACTCGTATTAGTACAAATAACCCTTATAATTTCTTACAACTTTAAATCTATTTATAACAAGTTCAACTTCAATTTTTACTAACATTTTTATTGATAAATATTATGATTCAAGAAGTCTTTTTATTTTAGACATATAAATATTTATTTTTCAGATATTACAGCATATACAAAGTCATTCCCCCTTCTCTTTATATGATGCTAGCTATAATTTTAAATAAATACAAGCATATTTTTTCTATATGTTAACTTTAAGTTACACAGTTATTAATTTCTCCAGTAAAGCTTTTCAATTTTTCTTAAACTAAAAAAAAAAAATATTTTGCTTATAAATAAATAGTTAATAAATTAACCCTACCATTTATTTTTTAATCATTTGTTTCTGCATGAAAAAAATAAAGGTCACAATATAGACATACATAATTTAATAACTCATGTATAAATGCTATAAATTGTAAGTATGTACATGTATACATATTTATTTTAAAAGTAGGTCATACAAGCTGTATTTATGCACATACTGTGATAAAATATTTTAAAACTTAAGAAAAGTTATATTTTCATTATTTTACTTGTTTTGTTTAAATCTATTTATTTGTAAATATTACATTCATAATATTTGTTTTCATATAATTTAAAATAGTATTAAATGTCTAAATAGGCTTAACCATTAAGAATTTAGAAACTATATACGTTTGTTATTTTCGATTTTAAAATCACATGATAAATTTGATGTAGGAAGTAAATGAGGGTTGGGAAAAGAACAATCGGTTTAATTAATTAGATTTCTAAAATACATTATTTGTTTAAATATTTGGCCGTCAAGATAACAACAGATGTTCACTTTGGTATTTTTTAATTAAAATATGTTTATAACAAAATTTTAATTTGAATATCTTAAAAGTAAAATAATTTATAAAACCCTGTTGCATTAGATGATCACATAAGATAAATTACAGTTTGTTTTAGTAAATCTATCTTTGGTTAAAGCATTGTTACAACATGGGGTAGTACTATTGTTTGCTTCTAGCAAATATAGAGCTGATTTATTAATTACTAGACTCAGTGGTCATATTTTGAAAATATTTAAGAATTTAGATATAATTTGATTATTGGTTTAGATATTCAGAGCACTTACTGAGTGGTCATATTTTAGAATGATTATATAGTACTTACTGAGTGGCTATATTATGGAAAGATATTGATATTATCTTTTGAGAAAATAATTTAGTGGCAATATTTTAGAAAATCTCAAGCCAAAGCCTGCTATATACCATTAGAAAACTGTACTTCCCAGCTTTTGCTAAGAAAAATTAGAATGACCGAGTAGAGACCAGAAGGACAGTGATCTTCTTTCTCAAGAATGGCAATCCAGTGGCACATCATATCATCTGATGCCCTTTACCTAAGAAGACCAACTGTAAACTGCCACTGTTGCTCAAAATGCAACCAGTTTGATCCTAGACCAAAAAGCTGCCATAAACATCAAAGTAAATGCTGTTGCTGTCAAACAATTGAAAATGAAGTCTCGATATGGAACCAAAATCAATTCAGGTCAATTGAAGAATAAAATGTGTGCATTAAATGCCACACTTCTCATACAAGGTAAATTATTTAACACAAGATCTCTTGTGAAATTTATATTCTATCTAATAAAGTTATAGCTATATTTCAAATATATCTTTTGTTATAAAATTGTCCAATTTTCTGTAATATCTTTGTAATCTAACTTGTGTGCTTTTCTCTTTATTCTTGGGATAATATTTTGATTTTTGCTAATTTGTTTTATGTCTTTCATTATGCTAATGTGCTGAGATAATCATCGAATTAGCGAATAACATTTTTTTTCTTTTATATTAGTATGCCGCTATATTATTGTGGATGAATTACAAAATTGACCCCATATATTAAATAACTTGGAAAATTGCTCGTTCGAAGGCTACTGTATTCCATATCTTTATAATTATTAAATAACTTTATTTCTTTTAAGAAAAGTATATATTCATTTGTTTAAATATAAGGCTAGGAGATGTGTGAGGTTAAATAAATGAATAATATAGAAATGCATGGTTATGTATATACTCATGCATCCCTATAATCATGCATTCCCACCCATATATTTAAAAATATTTATTTTGTTGTCATTTACATTGAGGACTGTTAAATTTGAGGTCAAAATGTGCGAACCTTCTTAAAATTTTAGAAATGTATTAAGCACCTTTGCTTGAATAGAGCCTGCTTTTTATACAATCATTTATGCATTTTATGCAGGGTGAGTATATTGGTTGTTGAAAATAGCTTTATATTTTTCAAGGGTACATATGGCTGAGATCATTTTCTTTTCATCATCCAGTTCTCAAATAGAGGGTGTGCTAAAAAGCCACACCTGGGTAATTTATGCATGAGTCACTTAGTCACAGAGTTACATGGTAGAATTCCAGACTCAGGCTGATATTGTCACAAAACCATACATGTATTTATGGTGAGATGCCAACCCTTCTGCTTTACATTAAATCTTCATTGGTACCACCAATCTCTGTAATATTAAATTTTAGTATTTTCTATAAATTGCCTGTATCTCGATCACTTCCTTACCCTATAGCTCAGTAAGCTTTTGTCTACACTATTATTGAATTCAATATGAAAACTTTTATTGAAATATTAAAAATAATCAATCTATTTGAGCAAACATTTATTATATTCACTCTAGGCATCTCACATATTCTTCACAATCAATTTTTCTTTATCAAATTATACTTCAGCTTAAGCACATTATCGTAATATTATATTGCATTAAACCGATATATAGAGAATACAAAAAGTAGCCCACCATTATTGTAAACCTAAATGACATTAAATTGTCTCTCAAAATAATAATAATAAGAGTAATATTGATAAACCATTCAATCTATGTGGTCTTAATTTCAAACATAGCATTAGTCATGCAAATATTTCATGATAAATATATTATAAAATTCATGATAATGAGACAACTTTCTTCCACAACTTTATTCTAAATATCTGATCTCGAGTGGTAATTAAAGAAAATACTATATACAGTTCTCATTTATATCTGACCTGAAATAAATCAGTCATTAATGCAGAGAACTCGTAATCCATGTTCATAATGTAAAATTATTATTTTATTTAATACTAGATAAAAAAATATCACAAATAAATTTTATCCCATTTAATTCCATTACTTTATTTTTCGTTCTCAGCATTTATCGCTTTCAATAGCTACAATTATTTAACACGGAATGTCTGTGTTATGTTCTCTAATCTGAGAACTCCTAATCGTATTTCTCTAACACACATATATCTTTCGATCGACTATCAATTCATGATCCCTGTTTTATAATAGTATAATAATGTTATTATAATATGCTACTTGATTTCCAAACTAGCTCTTAGATTAATAATTGAACTGCTCTTTCTCAAGGTCTAGATCTGTCAAGAGGTGCCTTTATAAGGGATTACAATGCAATGGATATGATCCCATATATGCTAAAATAAATTTTAATACAAGTTCAATAGTGGGAATCACTCTAAACACCGATAGCAGAAAAGGGATTTTATGTCTGCTCCCAATATTCACAACATTACAATGAATCAAGAGATTAAATTGGTTAAACTTAACTATTCCCTGTCATTTCATTCTATTATTTCTAATCTATTTTTTAATTAATAACTTTAATAATTTTAAACCTATCATATTTTGCTAGAGTAAACTATGGAAGTAAACCATGGACATTAATCAGATAAATCAATCAGAATTTACTTATGAAAGTAAATTATGGAAATAAATCATAAACTTAGATTAGGCAAATTAATTATGACAATAAATTATGTGAAAATAAAGTCTATAAAATGACTTATATAAAATGAATTATATTAATCAAATATAGAAATATTCAAGACAAAATTAATACTGTAAATCAATGATGGAAACAGATTATCAATATAAAATTAACTAATGTGAATCGAATATGGAAACAATATAATAATGACTACTGCAAATCGATCTTGGAAATAAAATATCATTATAAAAATAAATAATTAAATTTAAATATGAACTAATATTACTTTAAATATAGGTGCTGGATATATAGATTCTGGAGATATTTGAAACATCAAAACAAAAAACCCAATGTAATCTTATAACAATAATAAAACTTTATTACATTAACAATAATGATAAAAAAAAATAAAATAAAAACACACTCAATTATAATATTGCTACACTCGAATATATGATTTAGATCTATTAAAGACTATTATTCGAATACATGTTTGAATTAACTAATTTCCTGGATGACACACTTCTTGTTTTGACCCATTCATTTACTAAATAAATAATTAATAATAATAATAAATACAATCTCTCACACATGGAATCAGAATTCCGTATATTTTAGCTTTAAGGAAACATATATCTTGAAAGAGAAGAAAAAACTATAAATTTCTATTCCCCCCCCCCCTTTTTTTTTTTTATTGTAAACACTGTCCATTGGACTATTCCAAAAATATATATTCGCTTCAATTATTCTAACTAATAATGTAGAATAATCTTAAATTTCTAAACCATTTTATCAAGCAATAATTTTTACATTTCCAATGAAGAAAGATGATTTGTCACAAAAATCCCCTACTGATTTTGCAAACGGGATTAAATTCAAAACCCACACTTTTACGTACATGCTTGTCAGATCTTTATGCTTTGACTGTATATATCTTAATAGGTCAGTATGTCCACTCAGCTTGATGACCTCAATTTACCCTCATTCAAAAAAATCAACACAGATCGGTTAGTTTCTTAATTAAAATCTTTGTCATTCTTCATCATACATATACATCTGACTGAATCCTTATCTTTTCAGGTATTCTGTCCCATATAAGAAAAACTCTCTTCATATCACACATCACCATGCAGTATTTATAACATGCACACAGCTACATCTTGGTAGGGGAAATTAAAAAAAAAAAAAAAAACAATATCAACTTCAAACTTAAACTATTTGCTTGAGCCAGAGAGAGAGAGAGAGAGAGAGAGAGAGAGAGAGAGAGAGAGAGAGAGAGAGAGAGAGAGAGAGAGAGAGAGAGAGAGAGAGAGAGAGAGAGAGATTTTTAAGATCCAGAATCATGTAAAGAGCTCCTCTTACACACCTATTCTCTATATTGGCATGCAAAACATTTTCAACACTTAAACAGTAATTTTATTAATAATTCCCTATCTTAACACATAAATGGAGTGAAACTTAGTCATCTCTGACTGCTATGGTATATAAATCATGAGACAGCTTTTTCCCATCTATAGGGTGGTAGAAAAACTTTACATTAGTAATGACAAGCATTTAGAGCTTTATATATCTCCATCTCTACATAAATTACAGCCTAGATAAATGACAAAGACTAAGCAAATCCTGAATCAAAGCATATATGAATTATTTCAATTTTAAACAGTCAAGCCAACAACATACTTAATATTTATATTAATAACAGATCAACACTCACAGCATAATAATGGATTTTACAACCATTCCTCAACTCACTCTTTATATTTAATATTAAGCCCAAATTAAAACTTTGTAAAAGTATAAAAATATTTATATCATTTCCTTTTTTACTTTTAAATTTAAATTTACATGAGCATCTATACTTAAATGGTATCAAAATCATTTATTTTCTCTTTCCTTCAAACATTTTAAACATAAACAAAATATTAAATTAATAATCTAGTGATTAGAGTGTGACATAGCATATAAACAAAATGAAATATAAAAAAAATGACATATTATATAAACAAAATAAAATAAAGAATAAATATCAACATTACAGATAGTCTTTTTTAAATGTCTTTCCTTCCACTGTCCATCAATCAATTAATATATTCAGTTCATTTTATTTGAGATAGCTATATAATTGCACATCAGACAGTTATTTTAATTAAATGGGTATAGAATGCACAGAGTCATTTGAATCAAGATAGATAAAAATGTAGATATTTATTTTAAATCAAAAATGTAGCTACAGGAGAATTAGTAAATTTTAAAAAAGTTTTGTTGGTTACCTTCCATTTGATGACTTTCTTCTTGGATTTGAATTCCTTGGTTTCCTTTCTTCTTCTTTTTCATTTAAAGGTTCAAATCATATACAACAAGCAGTTTCTGATTACCAAACATAAATTAACATTTAAACATTTTCAGAAATTTGCTGCAGTCTCTTTAAACAAATTTTAAACAGCCAAATAATTATTATAATTTGAATTGGAGCTTCAATCTCATACAGAATTTTGATAATTCTCTCCTTCAATGAATTTTTAAGAAGCAGAATAGATAAATTGTGATATTCACCATAAAATATCTTATCAAAAGTTGACTTCTACACAATTGATTTGAGGAAAAGGAGTATGCACCATTTATGGATGAATTAGAAATTCATATTTTGGTATGTATAAAACTTAAATACATTATTAAATTCTGAGAAAGAAAATTTAAAAAAAATTGCAGAAACCTTCAGAGATATTACTTTTTTTAGTAGTTAGCCTGTTGTTCTCAAATAGCAAAAGTTCTTCTCCTATTCACTTTTCTAAGTTTTTATAGGGTAAAAGAGAGAAAAGGAAACATATGTTACTTCCCTCTCCACAGGTGGTTTCTGTACAAATCCAATAAAAAAATCTCCACTCAGAATGAACAATGACTCTTTTTAAGTGTTACTATTAACAACTTTGTCTGATCTGAAACCAGATCTCCTTAATTAACACATTGGTGATTAACTTATGGAAAATTAGTTAAAGAAGATGTAATTAAAGACATAAGCTTACTAACACTTTTTGGTCAAACAAAGGTTATATTCATTTGATTTAAATAATTTCTTATTTAAATTTACATTTTTAATAATATAGAAAATTATGTCAGTTTCTATAAAGGAAAGAAAAAAAATCAAACCCATATATCTCTATCACACACACATGTGCAGACCATTCAATAGAAAACAGATTATTCAGATTATATAAACACAAATACCCATCATAACTTCTTATAATTACAAGCATAAAATCAATTATAATTTCTGATAATCATAAACACAACATTCATTATAACTTCCTATAACTTTAAACTTATTCCCCAGAAAGAAACTGTTAACTAAAGCTACTGGCAATCAATTCAATCTTAATTCTCATCAACTCTTTAGTAATAGATATTCCATACAAACACAAACTGTGTCTATATATGTTAATTTTGAGCTATATAGCCATTACTGTCTCAAATAAAAACTTTTAACTTTTTATTATATAAAAAAAAAAATTCCGCAATTACTTCATTTTATTACATTTGGTTTAATAGATGGAATAAACCAAAAGGCTACAATATATATATATATATATATATATATATATATATATATATATATATATATATATATATATATATATATATATATATATATATATATATATATATATATATATATATATATATTATAGCAAGCATCAGACATCAGATGTATTGTCATGTAGGTGGTGCTGTGGATCATAGACTTTGGATTTGACGTAGTGATTTGTGGGAGGTGACCTGTCCTAGAAAGTTGTGTTTTATATCTAGGGTTTGAATTCTGCAGTGTGTTAATGAGGCATACAAATCTGACCATTACTGTATATATATATATATATATATATATATATATATATATATATATATATATATATATATATATATATATATATAATATATATATATATATATATATATATATATATATATATATATATAAAAGCTGAACTCATCATAAATAATTAAAATTACCCCAAATCCAAAACTCAAGCAGCATAGCCAAGAAAATCAAATCAAAACACAACTAATGGTTTCACTGCTACAAGCAGACTTATTAAATGTAAAGAACTACAAAAGAACCCCATATTTATTATAAACATTACCCACAAATCTATTTACTTCCCATCCACCCTCAATATTAAAAAAAAAAACTTTTTAAATAAGTTAAATGCTTAAGAATAATTTATTTTCAATAATAGAGATTCTTTTTTTTATTTCATTTCTATCAAAGAAGACAACCTTAGCTTCATCAAAATTAATAGTTTGGCATATATATTTTTAATGGACATACAAAACCAAACTATGATATTCATTTCTAACCATATTTTTATGTACCTTCATTTTTTCATTTAAACTCAAACTACTCTGATCTATATAAACCTTCTTATGAAAAAAAAACAAGGTATAATATATACTACACTAGGAATAGTCTTCCTATCAAAAATTTTTTTTGTCTTATTTTTATAAATTATTCCAAATAATATCTTTTTTTCAAGCACTTTTTTATTTCCTTACAATTTACTATTCTTCCAAACAATTTTAGGAGACAATTTAAATGGCAAAAAAATAAAATGATATTTTTTTATATGCTTTACATCCTTAAAAAACGTTACTATTAAATAATATATTTTTAACAAATTTATCAGAGTAGCCAACACTCCAATAATCTTAATAAAATTGACCTTTTGAAACAAAGATATGTCACTAGAATTATTTAATTTATTATGCCTATGACAATAATTTCTTAAAACAGTTAATTTATGAGATACAGACTGATAGCTATCAGGTTTAATTATAGACCTTAATTTTTTATGTTTAACAACATGACTACTCACTAAACAATCAGTCTTTAAATTTCTAGTTATGAAAAAAATTAAAAAATGTAACTTAACAAAATCTACCCCCCCCCTTTTTTTTTTTTTCTACCACATATCTTAAAGAAGGATCAAAACAATTAAACTCATTTACAAATTTTCATGATTCTCAACTTCAGACAAATAATCATCCACATATCTAAGAAATAACTTTAAATATATAAAAAAATATTTTTAATAATAAATTTATATTCCAAATAATTAATATAAACTGAAGAAACTAAAAAAGAAATAATATAACCTATTATCCACACTTCCATAATTTTATAAAAAATATATTTCTAAGTAAAATACATAGAATCCTCTAATAATAAAAGCAAATCTTTCATTACTTTAATTTTATTTTTTGACAAAGCAAAGATCCTTACCTAACCAACACAGACATAAGAACATCAATATTGCTTACTCTATTAATATATTGATACATATTCTCAATATTCAAAGTATCAAATATCCTATTACTTTCCTTTTTAAAATTATTAATCTTATCTAAATCTCTGAAGAAGAAGAAACTGGATAATGACTAAAATCAAAAATTGTTTTAAAAAAAAAATTCAAGAATCTAGAAATACCCTCTACAACACTACATTTAAAATCAAAAATAAATATTAAAGGAAAACAATCTTTATGAATTTTAATATTCACAAACATCTTAGCTTATATAAAATAATTTGGATAACATTTTAAATAACCTACTCTATTAAAAATAAGTAAATTTACAATTCTTATCACAATATCTATCCACTTTTTTAATCACATTACTTGGATCTTTTTCTAAAACCACATATTTATCATTATTTAATTCTCTATCCACTTTCTCCCTGAATACACCTTCTTTCATAATGATAAATTGACCAGCTTTGTCTTCACATCATTAGCAACTAACTTACTCTAAGATGTTTAACATCAGCAAAATTAACAATATTTTTTTTCCATTTTTTTTTTTTTAAATTTTATTTAATGCCAAATGAATGCCAAGTTTCAAATTACTAGATTCAATAGAATAAAATGTATCAAAACAATATTATTTTAATGAAATGGAACAAAATTAGGGTCTTTATCAAGTATCTCCAATTCTCTATCATTTTACTTAATATCATGAAGAATAACAATGTTATTAATAGAAACATGACTTTCATTCTTCCTATAGTAGAAATTTGACATATTTGGTCTAAAGAGCCTCATGAAAAAAAAAAAAATCGAATAATTAAAATATTGTCTCTTATTTAAACAATACCTATTTCTTTTATATTCATAAATAAATGTTTAAAATTTAATATAATTTTCTTTCAAAAAACTATTCAAAATATATGTTTGTAAATTAAGAATAAAAATCCTATTTTTATGCAACTTTTTATTCTTCTTAAAATTAATAATACAATTTCTTGGAAAAAACATTGAATTTCCTACATTTTTTTTAAGAAAATAAATCTGTCATTTTAATGATTGTATTCTATCACCCAATGTAGATAAGTTTTTAATTTTCCTAATATCATTCAGGATAAAATTATTAAAAGCTAAACACCACAAACCCATACTAAAGATCAATAACAACTAATAACAAATCGACATCTAAATAAAAAAAAATACCCCCATATATATATAATGTTTTCATGGTTGTATATTGTAGATAAATTATTTTTTGGATAAAACCGTGTATTATTTTCTATTATATACCGATATATTGACGAACTTGCATTCACCATTGTCACGGTAAACTCTTGAAAGAAAATTTGTTCGATCTCAAACTGTAACATGACTAAGTGCAAGATAAAACATGAGTATCAGCTTGAAATAGTTTAGTACTCAGAATATGAGGTTTATCAAAATGTATATTTCCCACAGTTTTACCATTTAGTAATTTAAAGTCAATATTAGAGGACATAGATAAAACTAACTGGAAGTGATTTATTGTTTAGTTTTGATGTTTTTTCTATGTTTATTAATATTCCTGTTGAAGAAATACTATGTATAATAGTACAATACAATGATTTACCTGATTTTATTATGCCATTAGTGAAGCATTACCATGAAAATACATTTTTGTCCATATTTTGCAAAAGTTTAAAGAAATTAAAGAACTTTCTATGGGATCTTCTCTGTCACCTGTAATTGCTGATCTTTTCAAGGATAATTTTGAAATTCAAGTATTATGTTAATTTAGAAATATTTTATTTGGCTTAGATATGTGGATGATATATTTTTATATGGCCTGATGACATTGATGCCATAAATTATTGTCTTGTTTTTATAAATAATTGGCATCCAAATATTAAATTTACTATGGAAGTGGAAAATAACAGATCACTTTCTTTTCTAGATGTTTTTATTACAATAAAATGTGATTAAACATTATAAATATCAGTTTACAGAAAATCCATCCATACAAACCGCTATCTTAATTTTAATTCTTATCATCATCCTGCTCAAATTTTTTTTCTGTCACAAAAAGTCTTTAGACTAGAGCTTATAATTTATCTGATAAAAGTCAACATGCTCAAGTAATAGAACTTTCAAAAAATATTCTACTTTCTAATGATTATAATAAAAACATCATATGTAAGGCTTTACTTAGCATTGATACTAAAAAGAAAAAAGAGGATATAATTAACAATTCATCTTTTAAGAGAGTGATTTTACATTATATTAAAAGGGGTTACTGAAAAAATGTGTAGAATGTCATCTTGTTTTAATATAAAGACTACTTTTTTCTACTGGCAAAAAAAAATGGTGATTTTTTTTACAAAAACTTAAAGACAGCATATTTTTGAAGCACCAAAGAGTTAATGAAATTCTCTGTTTTCAGGGCTCAAAAAGCTATTTAGGTCAGTCTAATAGATGAATAAATGTAAGAATTAAGGAACATACAAATGCTTTTAATCAAAAAATTAAAACATCAGTTTTTACTTCCCATTTTTTAGAAATTGGTCATAAACCTGACTATAACAATGCAAAAATGCTTGTAATTTGGAGAGATGGGATTTGAAAACCATGAGAGAGTCAATTGAAATATGAAAGAGACCTACTGGTTTAAATAGGGTTGATGAAGCACAACCTATTCCAGTCATATATAAACTTCTCATTTTATATACTTCTTCTAATATTGACTTTAAATTAATAGGTGATAAAACTAAGGGGAATGTAAATTTTGATAAACTTCACATCCTGAATATTAAACTACTTCAACTAATTCTCATGCTTCATCTTATACTCAGTTATGTTATAGTTTGATATTGAACAAATTTTTTTTCAAGCTTCTACCTTGACAATGGCGGTTGCTAATTTGTCGTAATATTGATTATACTCACAAAATAATCTATCTATCTATCTATCTATCTATCTATCTATCTATCTATCTATCTATCTATCTATCTATCTATCTATCTATCTATCTATCTATCTATCTATCTATCTATCTATCTATCTATCTATCTATCTATCTATCTATCTATCTATCTATCTATCTATCTATCTATCTATCTATCTATCTATCTATCTATCTATCTATCTATCTATCTATCTATCTATCTATCTATCTATCTATCTATCTATCTATCTATCTATCTATCTATCTATCTATCTATCTATCTATCTATCTATCTATCTATCTATCTATCTATCTATCTATCTATAACATAAAGCCTCACAGCAATATATCAGTAAAACTACCCTTAAATGCAAAGAATAAGTTCTTTTAAGATTAATGTTGGATAAGAAATCAGTGGATTTCTGGCATTGATTTCTGGTTATGTTTAATAAAAATATATTGTTTTGTAGTTATGTACATTTGAGAAGTGTTCTTGTAGCAGTGAAACCATGTTTTGTGTTTTGATTTTATTTTCTTGGCAAATCAGGTTGAATTTTGCATTTGGGGTATATATATATATATATATATATATATATATATATATATATATATATATATATATATATATATATATATATATATATATATAAAGCAATCAAGGACTGATGCTCAGATCGAGCTTCACAGCCCACTTACAATCTCCTACCACCAAACCATGTTTAAACCCCATTCTTATGCATGTATACATATTTACTAATATATTTTGCCTTTGCTTAAATAATTGACATAGATATATTTATATCTTAATGCAAATAAATTTAAATAATAAATATTTAATGTTATATTAATGTGTATGCGTGCATAATGGATATGTAAATATATATTTTCAGTGTGGAGAGATTGAGGATGAATCAAATAAAGTCATATTATTCATGTATATTAAAATTCATATATGTAATTTATTATTTATATATTTAATATTAGCAGTCACAAAATGATGCAATTCTTTTAAAAAATTTCTTGAACACAATTACCAGGAAAAGCCCATTAGTCAGAATTAAAATGTTACAATTTGTAATAGTAAAGTAAAATCCATAAGTCAAAATTTTATCCACTCCAACTTGTTTTAAAGTCATAAAACCTATTTTAAAACAATCGTTCAAGAAACTTGTAACAGGATTGCATTGTTGCCAAAAAATTACTAAACAAAAGGCCAGCAGATTTCAACCTTGCTAAAGTGCTCAAATTGCCTCAGGTCCAGCAGTTAAGTGCTCTACTACATCATCAAGAAAAAGTGTATAAATACTGCTGAATTTGAATTCAAAGAGGGGAAGATGACCATAAATTAATGATGGTAAACCTAATCCACACTGGTTTAAATTCTATTTCAATGTGCAGTGAGTAGGGAAAATTTCATCTTTCCCTCTGTTCTAACATGCTTGTTCACATGATAAAAGCTCCAGATCCTGTACCTATGAACTTCTCAAGTCAATAGATTAAATAAATATAATGCTACATGTGTGCCTGCTTCCAAAATCTAGGTCTAGTATATTAACTCTGATGGACATTTAAAGCCTCAAATACCGCCACTATGTATGAATGGTAAAAGAACTCTAGTTGCTAAATGACTCTCTTAACCTCAGACTTCTCTATGATTAATATTCATGATGCTCTACTATGTAATCTCACACAAATTCTTTATGATTATCTATTTCTAATTTATCCTAACTCTATATAACTTAACCTCACTATCATTGAGCCTCTATTTTAAAATATTATTTTTATTTTTCATGCAGCAATAATTTTTATTTTCTTATTATATATTTTGTGTTTTAAATATGCCAATAACATTTCCAATTTGCTAGCATACAATATATTTCTTTTATTTTATTCCCACCATTTACGGAATGATTAAATTTAGCTTAAATTAAAAACAAGTCTTATACGACTTATGCAGTTGCTTGCGAGATGGAAAAAACAAATTCATTATGTTATAAAGTTGTTGTAGGAAAACAGATCAACGTAAGTTTTTTTTTTTAAATGTTTCTTTTATCCCTTTTAAATCATAATGTGCTAATTCTAAACACAAATGTTTTCTATATATGTAATTTTATGTATTATCCCAGTTATTACTACTACCCCATTTGTTTCTGTATCAACATATTTATTTTAATCATAGCATTTATTAACCGAGATTTATACTTATTAAATGGTGTGAGGAAGTTCTAGATAAACTAAAGTAATGGAAAAGGGGAATCTTTATATCTTAAGAATTATATAGTTTCATTGGTTTAAATCAACCATGCCTGTTTAGCAATTATGTCATACCATTACACAGGATGTTCCATAATATATGGGCATTAATTAGTTAAATAGTATTTAAAGCTATATTTTATTATTCCAAGCATTGTGTGCATATGGGCACCCTCATTCTTATGTGATATATATTTGTGCTTTTTTTCTCTGGAGGTATTGCAATGTTGAACCCCATTGTTTATTTAAAAGCCAAAAACCAGTCTTTAACCCTCATCGGGACTTATTTGGTCATATGTGCATGCTTTATATGGGGTTTGCTCTGGATAAACCAGCCCAATAAATGCATATCTGACCGCTATTCGTTCATGAACCAATTCTGCTAATGCCACAAACATATATTGGTCTATTTCTCAAAATGAATTCTTTAAAGCACATGCTAGGATCCACGACTGGATCACATAAATACACCACCATGCACACACTGCCTGTTGTATTTCTAATAAACCCAAGGATATCCATAAGCTGTAATGTGATTTTGCTAAACAAATCTATTTCCACTATTTAAATGCACATCTTTGCATTTAATAAAATGTATTTGTATGAATTTAAGGCTTCATCCAAAAATTATAATTAAATTGGTTAAATGCTTGTTTTGTTCCTTCTGGGGGTGGAATAGTATTTCAAATTTATATTTCTAAACAGTGTTAAGTCTTGTAATCATTGCTAGAATTATGTATTATTGGCATAGCCACAATTATAAACAAAGTTATTTATTAAATCTAATTCCATAATCGATAAACAAAAAGTAGTGTTATTTTTCCATGACCAAATGCCATCTAAGATTTACGAGGCCAATGATTAATAAGAAATGATGCACATTTATTTATGTTTTATCAAATTAATAAATCTTGAATATATATATATATTTTATATATATATATATATATATATATATATATATATATATATATATATATATATATATATATATATATATATATATATATATATATATTTATATCTCAGAATCATTGTGTTTTTTTAGCTAAATTAATATCTTATTTAATAATTTATGCTAATACTAACGAGATGATCTCCCACTAATAAATAATTACTGTGAAATGTCACTATTTTTAATTGCTTCCAAATCATAATCCATGCTAAGTTGTTCCATCATTAAACTTAAATTAGAGTCTTTTTGTAATGCTGATGCACGATGCTGGTGAAGAGAATTAAAATTAGATTGATATCATCGGGATTGTTGCTCATAAGTTGATAGATCTGAAAAATAGGCAAATAGGGCAGAGTTCATGAGGGTTCCTGACTTATGTATCTTGTGCATGATTGGACTCAAGATACATTTGCCTAGATGCTAGATCTTGTTA
This sequence comes from Epiperipatus broadwayi, assembly GCA_028023455.1. Classification (NCBI taxonomy): domain Eukaryota; kingdom Metazoa; phylum Onychophora; class Udeonychophora; order Euonychophora; family Peripatidae; genus Epiperipatus; species Epiperipatus broadwayi. Next base: position 436,324 of record JAQFVV010012778.1, read on the forward strand.
TGTGAACAGACAAAAATGACCGGTACAATTTATATAATTCACATAAATTTTAGTTATTTTACTAGAAGTTCTTTCAACTACATGTGGGTCTCATTTTATGCCGAATATTTTAATGTGATTTTGAAGTTATGCAATTCATGTTTTGTTTCTTTCACTGTATTTATTAGATATCAAGAAATTTAAATTATTAATAACTTATTTTCACTTGAAATTTTTTTTTTTTCAAAAATATAACATTATATTAGCAGCTAACGTGAATATGGCCTGAAAGTTGTATATAAATAATCTGTTTATACTAATGAATAAATAATAATAATAATAATAATAATAATAATAATAATAATAATAATAATAATAATAATAATAATAATAATAATAATAATAATAATAATAATAATAATAATAATAATAATAATAATAATAATAATAATAATAATAATAATAATAATAATAATAATAATAGATTTATACTTACATATAAAAATATCACAATAAATCTTCAAATATGAATAAACTTTTAAAACATATGTTTTGTTATATATAACAGAAATACATAATCTTTTAGATTTTTAAAATAAAAAAAAAAAAAACATGAAGATTTTATAAACTGAAAATAATCTTTCTAATGATAATGTATAATATTTTTGTTTTGATTTCAATCTCATTTTTTTTAATATAGAAACAGAAAACCATTAACACAGCACTAGACTGAAAATGACGCTAGTTGTACATCACATCACGAATAAAAATAAAATGGCTAACAGGTTTCTTTGGGCATAATTGCTGAAAGATTCTTGACTTTGTTTAATGAGAAGCTACAATACATCACATCACATCGAATCTGATTTTTTTTCCAGTTTACAAATGAACACTAGCAATAATGATTAAAATATGTATGAAAAATGTAAAATTAAGTATTGTAGTTAATAAAAAAAAGTAAAAAAAAAGTTTGTCTTGTATTATTTTTTTTCAAATATTTGAAATTTTTTATTAGTCATACTTTATTTGCTTATTTTTTTAATGCAATTTTTAAAGTAATTTTTTTTAATTGCTTTGCTTTTATGCAAATTCTGAAAATTACAGACTCTATCCCCATTTTTCAAAGTAAGTTAAGTCTATTTTTGTGCTATTTTTTTAATGCAAGTTTTCTGTGGAATGTATCTACCACATAAAACGAGACCCAGGTGTGTGTATATATATATATATATATATATGTACTATATATATATATATATATATATATATATATAGTACCACAGTTAAGTGTTACAAATTTCATAATAAAAGATTTATGATTAAAATTTTATTCCAAAAATATTTAAGAGAGAAAAAAAAAATTAGTGTTAGAAGTCTAGATATTAAAGTATAAAAAGAAGTTTTGTTTAATTTTGTAGAAAAGAGGTAGCATATATTATTAATATAAGTTCACAAATTAAAGAGTGATTAGAGGGGGGGTACCTAAATGAAAAAGATTTAAAAATGATTTCTTTCTCCATCCATTTATTTAAAAAAAAAATAGGAAAATGTGTGTATTAATTTTAAAGATAAATTTAAATCTGTATACATGTGCTTATAAAAAGAAGTTGAATTAAAAAAATTAAAAATAAAGTTTGTAATAAAAAAATAATAAGCTAAACTCAAAGATGGCTACAAGTAAACCATGGGACTAATTAATCAGCAATAGCTACAAATAAACAATGAGAATAATTAAAAGTATATGTTATTCTAAAAAAATTAATATAATACGAAATGTGAATTGATAGTTGGAATTTAATTAATAAAGTTAATCAAAAAGAATGTTAATCATGATAAACAATAACAGTAATAGCATATAAATAGACCTGGAACAAAGGTCATCACCAGGGATCAGATAATTTTTCAGCTGTGTTATTCTAATCAGTACAAATATTTTTTTTTTATTTTAAGAATGTCATAAAAACATACATTGCTAATATATTCTAATCAGTACAAATATTTTTTTTTTATTTTAAGAATGTCATAAAAACATACATTGCTAATAAGAAGTATGGCCCTCTATTCCAGTCTCTGACCACTCTAGTACAACTGAAATTCTCCAATTAATCACCATAAATATCTAAAAATCTGAGCCATTTAAACATTTGTCTGCCAGTAGCAAGAAACCTCATTTATCTTTAAATCTAGAATCAAACTGGTTGGTACCACACACATCACACAGGAGGAAGTTGCAGCCATTTATCCTGGATCACATATCTGAAAACCAATAGGTAACATTAATTATTCTTTATTCCCATTGTGTCATTAGTATATTGTAGCCATTGCAATCTTTGAAGCCTCCAGAATCAGATTAATAAATGAATTCTATAATAGCATAAAAATAACTATTTATGTTGAGTTAGTGTAGCAGCAAACATTCCCAGAACTTCTCCAATTCATACAAACAAACAACTCATATGACAAAATGTGTGTGTGATATATGTTTTAATGCTTATGTTTATTTAATATTGTATGTTAATTTATAATGTGTGTGTATGATATATGATGTTTTGTATTATTATTCTATTCAGAGAAGAAATGATGAATAAATTCATAAATTAATTCTCAGTTAATTTTAAAATATTTAAAATAAATTATTTTGGAAATTAGTATTTGTTGGTCGATTCTTTCACTCATACCACTAATTAAAGCAGTGTATTGTATTATTTTTTGATAGAGTTAGTCATGGGATATTTTGAGCACTGGATTCCTGGGCCTACCATCCAGGGATGTTAGTTACTTCCTGTAATTATCTGGCACCTGAGGTTTATCTCTAAACAAATAAAATGCTTTGTATAGTATGGTTTGCATCTAGCAGTTGAGATGGGCCCTGATCTGGAATTGTGATTGTGTTATGCTTTGCATAACTCAGTCGAACTGTGGATATTATTGATAGCTCTTCTATCAATAGCATTCTCCCATCTGCTTGAAGAGCTAGTCTGTTCACGAAATAGAAAATATAAAAATAAAATATAAGATAAAATTGATAACATTCTACGGAAAATTAATATGCACAAAGTTTACACTACCTTCAAAAAATTAATAAAATACTTCAACTTCCTAAAGATAAACTTATATTGGTGTGTCATGGTGTATATGATATTTCATGTAGAATCTGTTCATATTCATATATTGGACAGACTAATCATAGAATAAATATTACAAAGGAAGAACATATTCTGGCAATGGAGAAAAATCCAATTCATCAGCTATTTATTATCATATAAAATTAACTAATAAAAATAGTAGAAATTAAACAATATGACTACAGATTGGTAAGATAATCTATAGAGATTTTAAAGATTTCCAAGAGCTTGATTGAGTAGTGTGAATTAAAGAAAGTTAACAACAATTGGAAAAATCTATTAGAAGATTAACACATTTTTTAAAACTTCTCAACCAATAGAATTTGAGTATGAGAAGAAAGAAAAACATAAAAATATATATTTTTTTAAATCTTACAGGAATGAGTGAGAAAGAGGATGCTATGAGGAAGGTATTCATTATTGTACTGAAATTTCAATGCTAATGCAGGACACACTTGACATGACATTGCATTTTAAAATCCATCAAAAACCACCACTGACACATCCAAGTGATTAATGATATGTCAGTTCTGGCTTTTCAAATTTAAAATGGTGTCAAGCATGTACTATATATGCCCTGAATTTACAGTATGAATTATAATATATGCCAAAATATTATACAACACATTATTTTTTAAAATAATATGATTCTATTTCTTTCTTACCAGAACTTTTTGGTTCGCAACTGTTGATCACTGGTCAATATTTAAAAAAAATAAGAGCTTTAAAATAAAACTTATTAACCTAATTTTCATTATCATTTCAAAAATTTAAAAAAATAACTTCATCAATATTAAGTAAATAAAAGCGTACACATATGATATTGCAATGTGCTGAAATCTTTCAAAAAACAAAATGTAGTTTATGTTTGCTATAAGATTATGGGAAAATAATCAAAAGGTAATTTACATTTTGTACTTTTAAAAAAACCTAATTAACCTACTTTTCTTTAATGTTTAAAAAATTAAAAACTAAATTTCAACTGTATTTAAAAAATAAAAAGCTTACAAATTTCAAGTAGTTATAGTTTATAAGTTATAAAATAGACGATATATTATATGCATATTATTTTTAAAACAACAAGATCTTTGTTTTCCTTTTCACAAATTATTGGTTCACCACCTTTGCTATAAGCATACAAAATATATCAAAAGTCTTTTTTTTTCTTCATTTAAAAAAAAAAGAATAACCTACTTAACCTACTTTTCATAAACATTTAAAAATAAAAACCCGGAGCATGTTATACATTCAATAACTAACTATTAAACCAGCATATTTGCAAAGATAATTTATACATTTCTTTAAACTTAGTAATTTTTCACACATTTAAGGGATAGTGGAGAACTCAGAGAAATAAACTACACACAACTATTTATACTTTCACATGTGCATGCTTTATTGATTCCTATACTCACTGTTAGTTTGAAATGTGGTTTAAATATATATTAAAATACTTGAAGAATATTGCATACCAAAATAAATGACAACGCAAACATGTTTAGTGATTAGACTGAAAAATATTTTATTGGCTGAGTGAATTAAAGTTTTCCACTTTTGATTGTCAATTACAGAATCAGCAGTAAAAATATATTCATATTTTATTATTATATTCAATTTAGTATTGTTTCTAAAAAAGCAAATTAATAATTTGTAAAAGTGAATTTTTTTTTTTTCAAAACTAAATTTCTATTTATAATTATAAAAATATTCTATAACGGTGAATGTAAAAAGAATGTTCGTTAACTCATTGATTTCTTTCCCAATTTACATTTATAACTGAAACACACAGGCTCTTTATATACCTGTATCTATATATGTAATATATAGGGTATATGAGCACAGACTTTGACATGACCCACCACTCTTCACACTATCTCATAACACTGATATACTTTAACACATATATAATGAAAAGATACATAATCACCAATATACATATTTCATGCTAAACCAGTAATCATCAGCTGGTCCAGATCATTATCTCCACACATATATTCTATAAGTGCTCAGATATTATGTAAAAGTATATAATATGCCATTACAATATATATTAAGATAGCCAAATATCATACTTTAATGTACAGGCTTCAATTTATGTAAAATTAAAGAATTTGTATTAAATTATTTTTCTAAAATAATCATATTTTCAGCATATTTTATCAAAATACTTTATAATATGTAAAAAAAAAAAAATACAAAAAAAAATGTCTAAAATATACATTTTCATTTTGAAAATCAAAACAAAGACCTTAGACCTGTCAATATTTGTTGATAAACACTCCATTTTTTTCAAAATGAAAATCAACCAATCAGCACCTTAGAAAGTCCAACTTCTCCCATTGTTAAAACTTTAAATTGAAATAATATTGTTGTTTTACTTGTAAAATAATTATAGAGAGGGCAGCATTTTATGGTACATTATAACATTTCAAATGACCATAAATTTGCTATGATAATGTAAAAATTGAGGGTTTTGGAGTGACTTGAAGCCATGAACAAAATGTTTCAGTTGAAGCACCATTAGGAGGTATGTTTAGCAACTTTTAAAATGTAATAAATAAATTTCACTTATTAAGATGCTTTTTATCCATCTGCCAACATACTGAATTTAAATGTGATTGAAGTAATTCTGTTGAAGTCCCACTCATTTTTGTAAATCTTATACATTTAGCTTTCAGCCATGACTGTTCAATGGACTGTATATACATTCCTGTGACTGAATTCACATAGTTTTGTTGGTGGATGATTGTGAAATATCAAAAGCCTCTATTGTTGAGGTATGTATTGTTTGTCCACACATTTGAGTGAATGACAGAGTGAGCCACACATACCTGTTCAATAATGGGAATGAATGTGCTTTATCTTGACATTGCACTGTAAAGTAATGACAATAAAAACTTTTCTTGAGTGCAAAACACTCAGGGTCAATCAATTCAGACCTCATGGTTTTTTTATTAATTACAGTTACATATTTATCTCTGCTAGTAGATGATTGATCACCACTTAGCATTCATCCTGTATTGTACATTTTTCAACCAGCAAATTTTGCCTCATCTTGTTGAACTGGATCTTCATCAGTCCCTATTAATTGTCCATATCCCTTAAAATATAAACCAGTCCACAACTGTATTCAATGATTTGATGGACAACTTTGTCACTAATTTTGTTGGTAAATCTAAGATGAAAAAATAAGTTCAATAATCTCACACACTGTTAATCTTCTATTAAGCCTGCCACTTGCATCATTGTAATGGGAAAATGGGTTGCCTGTGTGAATAGTCTTGGTAGTATAGCACATAGTGCAACACATAGTGGGAACCCAGTCATCTATGCAGATTTTCTTTGCTTCTCTACCATAGTGTTACCATACTTTTTACATGGCCTCTTGCTTTCTTCATCATTTATAAGATTATTGTTTCTTAGAAATGTAATAGCCTGCTTCTTGCTGGAGATGTCATCTAAATAAGATGAGTTCAAAGCCATGGTTACAGACTTCAATATATGTCTCAGACAGCACAAGAAATTTGGTTACTCAATGTCAAAGATTTTGAATCAAAAATTGTCTTTTACACCCATTTCAAATCATGTGATCACATGATCACACACCCATTGCATTTCTTTTTATTCTTTAAATATTAATGAAATGTAGGTTAATTAGGTTTTTTTAAACAATAGAAAATAAACATCTCCTTACATTTTAGTTTAATTTTTCCTTTTTAAATATTAAAAAAAAGTAGGTTAATTAGGTTTTTATCTTTTTAAGATAGAAAATGTAAATGGTCTTTTGATTTTTTTTAAAAGCTTAGAACAAATGGTAACACGTTAATGCAAAGTATTTACTGACATGATATGATAAAGTATGACTGTATTAGCATTTTTGATTTTTATAATTATCGCTGAAAACTTGTTTCTTTTTTAATTACATATGAAATAATGGCAAAAACTGATTTGTTGAGCCCGTACAGATTTCGGTTCAACAGTAGTAAATGTTAAAATTTTTTGGTAAGAAAAAACAAAATCCTATTATTTGTAAAAAATAATATATTGTCTGTTCATATTTTATAAGTTTTGATTTTTGACCTATTAATAGAAAGTTAAATAGATTTTTAACTTCTGTATTTAAGGTAGAAAATGTAAATTGCCTTTGATTTCTTTCATCGTGATTTGATTTTGTTATTTTATTAATTGTTAAATCTTGATCAAAATTAGGATTTTGCTTTTTAAATACTTGATGACAATAGCAAACTTGGCATTTTGATTTTTTTTTTTTTATTAAATGTTAAATATTGCTCAAAATCAGGATTTTGATTTTTGAATACTCTATGGAAACTTTGCATTTTGATTTTTTATTAAATGTTAAATATTGATCGAAAGTAGAATTTTGCTTTTTAAATACTTTATGACAATTGCAAATTTGGCATTTTTATTTTTTAATTAATGATAAAATTTGCGTTACTGTAAACCATGTATTTGTAACTTTGACGTGTCAGCAGTGGTTTTGAAAGTGTTTTACAATTCAAAATGGTGTCCAGCATGTACTACGAAATTTCAGCTATAGAGCTATTTTACTACAAGAAATATCCCAAAAATAATTATAATATGAAATCATCAATTTATCAATGAAAATATTACAGTTAATGCACACACCCATATGGAGATTTGATCCCAAAGATTCAAGCTCCCTTCAGCTATTCCATCTATCTTATGCAACCAATAATCATGCCCACACACATTAAAAAAAAGATCTTTAATATCTGTATTATATGTGGAATCAGCACTCATCAGTTGATTCAAATTATCATCTCTTACATATATTTATAATTAGGGCTAAATTTTTATTAAGATAGCAAATCTTCAAAATTAAATGGACAAGCTTCAATCTACTCCACCATTCAACTTTCTAGCTTTTCATACCAATGGAAATCTGATAATGACACACCATCCTTTAAAGATGCCATATTATTATCATACCACTGTTGATCTTAAGTCATTCTGAACACTCATGTATACAGCTTTGTCCATTTAAATATATAGAAAAAGGATAGATATAATACAAATTGAATCTGTAACATTTAAATAAATCTCTGGAGTTTAGACATAATTATGAAAAATTTGAACCCAGATTTTGAAGCTTCTTTCAGCTATCCAATCTAACTCATGAAATCAATACACATGAAACACATGTGAAAAATATAATTGATCTCTAATTAATCATTTGTACCAGATTATCATCTTTCCCACACATAAATAATCAGTACCCCTCTTGTATTTGATTCTATCTCCATAAATGATTGATAATCATCCAACTTATTTCTTATCTAAATTTTCTGGTTTTATTTTTTTTTTTAATATATTTTTTTTGCATACCTTACAAATTACTTTGTAATTCTTTATATACCTCTTTCAGCCTTTTCATTTCATTGTCAGTGTTATTTTCTTTCTTACATATCTTTTTATATTCTAACTTTGTACATTTCTGAACATTTATTACTTCTATTTTAAATATTATTTACTTCTAGTTTTAACTCTTCATGATCGTCTTTACATGATTCCTCAATCTTTATATACATTTTTCTTTCTCATGATATCCTACTTTAAAGGTCTTTATTTCACTATGCAACTAATCAAATTTAATCTTTAAATGTTTCTGAAATTTGTTCAATTGATCTCTATGTTCATTAAATCTACCATCACACTTTTCACTAGATTCCTTTAATTTTATTCCTCTAACCCAGATCTCATAGCATTACTTTGTATCTTACATAAATCAAATTTATGATCCATATCCTCTTTTAATTCTTGATTCAGATTAGACATTTCTCTTCTTAACTTTTTATTCTAAATTCTTTATTTTCTCTACTCTGACTATCAAATTTATTATCAATACCTTCTATAAATTCTTTATTTTGACTATCAAATTTATTATCAATAATCCCAACTAGCTTTCTAAACATTTCCTGAATAATACCTTCGGGTACTACCAAAGTTCTCTTACTCATATTTTCCATAATATATTGCTTGTCTCTCAGAAGAAGTACTTCTATTTTACAATAAATAGCTTATAAACGTATATCAGATTATTTTGATTTTGAATAGTGACATATTTACCCATCAACTTTAAGCTATTGCAGTTCATAAGAGAGCAACGATGATATTATTTATTCTACAACCCTTAAAACATTTTCTTTTTTTTACTATTTCCTATTTGAATAGTTCCAAAGAAATTTCGTTGATTAAATCAATTTTCAAAATATTACTTTCATACAATTATAAACCTATATTATCTTCAATCATGAATATGTATAACTTTAAGATTCCTAATTTCAATCACTTTAGTCTTAAATCAAGCCTTAAAAGTTAGGTGCTAAGTGTAACTGACTACCTGGTTGGACTTCTGTTCAAAGTTATAAATCAGTCAAGATAATTGTGCATACATGATTTAAGTCCTTGTTACATCAATCATCAATAATAATAAAGAAATATGCTTTCCTAAATTTCGGAAAGAATAACTAAAATATGTACTGACTTATCTTTTCAAATGTTTAAATACTATCATTTTCTAAATTATAAACATATATCTCTTTTAATGTTCTTTACCTATGACATTTAATTTGAGTTAAGAGTAGAAATATATCCCAACTCAAATCAAAATATCTAATCCACCCTCAACAATTCGATTACCCTAATAATAAAATAAAATACTAATCTAAATCAGCCTTCTTTACGCTCTTCATTTGCAAAACAAATACATAATTTGAATAAAAATAACATTTTTCATATCTATTCAACAACTAAGCTAAAAATGCAAATTTCCCAATAAATATGCTATATTTTCTTATTTGGCCATTATAAATTTTCTTATAAATATTATGGATTTGCAATAATTTAACTATTCAATTCATTCAACATAAATTACGACTTAGATAATTATAGACCTTTGGTCTTCCGTTAAATAAATAATAAATCATTAAGACAGCATTAAATATTAAAAGTTTTTAACACGGATGAACCCGCAAAATATGTTATATATATATATACATTTACAAGCAGTCAACTAAAATTATTATTATAATCACTTTTTCTTTTAAACATAAACACACATAAAGCTATCAATATTACAAAATAAAAGAAGACATATTTTTTATAACAGAAATGAATATCATATTTCTATACAACCTGAATGGTCTTTAATATTTTTCGGCCAATACAATTCCAGTGACGTTTTGGATTTTTTTTCTCTTTAGATCATAGATATGTGTGGTGTTAAGGTTTTATCCAAATTTGGGATAGAGTTACAATTTCATACTTTCCTAAGTTTTTACCGTATGTAATATTGAAAAGGTTAAAAAAAAAAAATTGTTATTTTTGAATTTGTCAAACGAACGCTGGTTTGATTTGAATAAAATTAACAAACTTTTATTAATACATTTCAACTTTAAAATTAATCTATTGATAATACAAACAATATTAATTGATATGATATTTCAATATAACATCAAATTATTAAATATCAATATTTCCAAAGATATATACAAACTTTTATTTTTGTTTCCAGAATTTACTTTACTACAAAATTACAATATCTTTATTTCAACATTGTCTAATCACTTTCTTCTTGTTTACTCTCCCAAACTGTCAGTTGTCTGCAGTCTATTTAGATAAATATATTTTATTTTATTTACTATATAATTTTCTTTATATTAGTATCAACTTCTTAAATAAATACATAAAATTATTAAAAATAAATGATTCAGTCTTTTAGATGATCAAATCATATTAGTAAGTAAACAGCGGAAATAAACCGATTTGGAAAAAAATACAAGTATAAACAGAAAATGCAAGCAGAAGAAAAACAAAAATGATATTCCATCTACAATTACTTATATATAAATACTGTTGCAGTTTTTATGGACGTCACATCTCTGTGGCAATCCAAATATTTTATTTGACTTTTAAATGCAACAGTGTTCTCAGTTCTAACTCCAGTTTTAACCAGCACTAATAATAATAACATTTTTGTTTTAACTTTCGTATAAAAAAAAAAAATAATACACATATATTAAATCATCACTAATGATATTTTATTTATATAAAATATTATACATCTCTATTTGTATTATATAATAGCATTATACTTAATATAAAAATATTTTACTCATAACACATTCCACAATAATATATTTTGTGAAAACAAAACTGACCTTTACAGCATTAGTATATATTTTATAACCGAAACATATAAACAATAATGAGTGCAATAAATCAAAGGTATCAAAAAAGAATGTAATCAAAACCAAAGTTTTCATTAAAATCAAAAAAAAAAAAAAATCAAAACTAATTGTAACTGTAAATAATAATAATCTATTGTTGCAAAATATAACTTTAAAAACAATAATACCCTAGCAACAATATATACTATGAAACTGCTTTTCTTTTAAAAAAACGAAAGAGGACAAAAAAAAAAAACCATGGAATTCAGATTTTAAACTTAACTCAGAACACAAATAAAAAAAATAACTCATATTTCTACCATTACAATATATATATTGTAACGGGACGAGGAGTTTACTCAGGAGACATCGGAGGTGCAGCTTACTATGGTCGGGCTTTGGATCTTTGGATATGATGCAAAAAAATACGCAATGAAATAAATAGCCTATGATTATATCCACTTCCAATAGACTAGCTCAGCATATTTTTATATCAACTTAAACACAATTTAGGTTAGTTCATCCATTTCTTATCCCTTTCTAGCTACAGTTATAGTAATTTTGGAATAACAAGAAAATAGAAAGGAAAAAAAAAATACACTTCATTTGGGAAATAGATTTAAAAGAAGTAGGATTAGGATAAAAGATATTCAATTTCTTTTATTGATATTTCAATTTATAAGACACTTGTGACATGTTTTCACTAAGGTGGAATATAATTTAAACTTAACTCTAAATACCAAAAATTTCATTACGTTATATTAACTACAAAATTTGAGCGGATAAAGTAATTTAAAAAAAAATAAATAAAAAAAAATATTTTGTTACAATTAAATAAAAAATAGTCTATACATGCCTAATTTAACAATTATAAAAAAGTATAAGGCATTATTAAAGTTTTCAAATATTTTGTTAAAATTTCTTGACATTAAAAGTTTTGTTGTGTTACCTTGAATTCATGATTACCTAAGACCGGATATGACTTTAAAACCCCACCTGATAAGTGGAATTAATATATTTATTAAACTAAGTTATGATATTTTATCAACATTAAATTAAATGTTAACTTAATTTATAGTATATCAATTATCGTGATCACTACATGGTATACTTGAATTTATAATGTACTCTTTAATAGTTAAACAGCATTAAGCTTTTGCACATGCCTTTGCAGATTTTAACAATAAATGACTGAATACTAACATTTCAAACACATGATAAAATCTTATCATGTGTTTGAAATGTTAGTATTCAGTCATTTATTGTTAAAATCTGCAAAGCGCATGTGCAATAGCTTAATGCTGTTTAACTATTACAGTTTATAAAACATTGCGCTATATAAAATAATTGATTTAATGTACTCTTTATTAAATAATTCTGTCATGCAATAAAGTATAAGAAATTTATGTTTGTAATAATAGTAAGAAGCAATGTTCATTTTCAACATCTTTATTTCCTGCATTTAAGGCATTTAAAGTTAATGGAAAAAAAAAACTGTAATCATTTAAGAATCCAACAATATATCAGGATTACTAGTTAAATTAAAGAATAACTATGGAGTATACTCATATCATGGAAGATCAATGTTTATGTATTGAAAGGAATTCTCATAAATTTCTGCAAAGAAAATAAAAATCGTAATGACACCTGTACAGAGAATAAATATTCAGATTACTGTCTATTAAATGCATAAAAGTAAATCCTAAAATAAATAAAAAAATATTTGCAATACTGATAAATGCCAGAAATAAGATGGCAGAAAACAAAAAGAGTAATTGTAAAGAAAGTTCATAAATCTAATGACACTGCAGATTTCATATGGTTGTAATCAAAATTTTGTTCTCTTTCTTTATTTCTCAAGAAGAAATGGGGCTAAAATGTTTATGTAATGATAGTTAATAATTACTAGTTTAACATACACTCGGGTCTTATTTTATGCGGATTTATTTAATGCGATTTTGAAGTTATAGATTCATGTTTCTTCTTAATATCTTTGTATGCGGCTTTCTTTTGTGTGATAAAAATTATTAGATCAGAAGGCAAGCTCTGATAATAAGCTATTACTTTAAATATTATAAATTTGGAGCACTCATATTTCAAGTAATAGATTGGAGTTCGACTTCCATCTAATAATTACAATATTTTCACAATATCTTCAGCACTTTATAAAAGGCATGTAATAGATTTTATGCAATAAAAAAGTTCATAATTCACTTAAAATCAGGAATTCTCCATTTTATATACACACATTAAATTTTATAAGATTATAATGTAAATTTGTTCAAACATTATAGATACCTACACTATGTATGTTGTTGTTTTTGCATTTTAAATCACATTCTATTTTTGCTTTAAAAAAAAGAGTATGTAATCAATTAATCATTTAGTGTCCGCAAGTAATAAATTTTACAAGATTATAATGTAAATCTGTTCAAACGTTATGTATGTTGTTTTTGCATTCAAAATCACTTTCTATTGTTGCTTTTTAAAAAAAGAGTATGTAATCAGTTAGTGTTCGCAAGTTTATTTTTAAAAGGTGAGTAACATTGGTGGGCATTGATCTGAATTTAATGTCATGTGAAATGATGAAATTTGATTTTTAAACTGGAATTGAAAATTAAAAAATTAAAGTCAAAAATAAGAATTTAATATTTAATGATTAGTTTTAATTAAATTTTGTCCAACAGTGGTCAGTTGGTATCTTTTTATTATCATAAGTCTAAGTTTTTTAAACTTTTAGTTTATCGTAAGTCTAAGTTCTTATTTTTATTTTAAACTTTTAGTTTATCCTAATGGAAACAAAAATTTTAATTTTAGATCACTTAGAAAAATGGGAATGATCAACAGCAATTGGAAAATGTTTTAGTTTGGGTGAATCCACTATAATACCAATTTAAAAAAAAATGAAGTTGGCACTAGTTGTATTTCCTCTTGTGATGAATCTGATGTCTCAAATAGCGATAATTATTAAAATACCATACATGTATAAAAATGTAAATTATGCATAAAAATAAATTGTTTTGAATAAACAATGACATTTAGATACAAATATTTTGTGACAAATATTTCATTATATTCTATTTGAAGCTGTGATTCAGAAACATTACAATAAATATAACTATTGTTATGATTATTAATTAGCTTATAGCCCCTCTAAATTTTATAGCAATATTTACTCATTCCATTAAAGAATTCATATTTTAAAAGATAATAAAATTACTGTAATTTTAATATTTCAGCTTATAAACTAATTTGTGACTAATACTTCCCATAACTTAATACTTAATTTATGTTTGATAATTGTGCGATAGTTTAAAAAGCTATGTTTGCACACACATATATGTCTTTAATACTATAGCTTAATGTGAGTTTTCTATCATTTTCTTACTAGTCCAGCAATGTTTTGCTTCTGCATGAAGATGGTATGAAAAGCATTGCTGGCCTTATTTCAAATTGTTAACTATAACAGAGAATAAATGTCAATTTGCTCATCAGCTATTCAGTACATCAATTTATGAAATATAATAGAATAAATTATTTCCTAAACAAATAACTGCTCTTTACTAATTAGTAATGACCTAACAAACAATAAACACTAATTTATCATTCACTCCTGGATAGCGGTAATAATACTTTTGTAAAAGGGAATACATTAATAACAACTTAATATACATGCTATTTCTTTCTGGCAGTTCTTTTATAAGATTTAACGTATACGGTAGATAAAACATTTTATTTTGAAAAAAAAAATACTCAGGATCCTCATGGTTTATTAAAGATCGGCTCATGTTGGGAGTCCAATAATAATGACTGGACTATAAGTATACATTAATAGAAAAAATATATACTTATTTCAAAAAAAATATTACTGGCTTTATTTTCAAAGTACTCGTGGTTTATTAAATATCGGACTATAATTATATGTTAATACAATATATATATATATATATATACTCATTTTCTTTAAAAAAATTATATGTTAATACAATATATATATATATATATATACTCATTTTCTTTAAAAAAATGTTACTGGCATGATTTATTTTTAAAATTGTCAGGGCACCATCTTGGGTGCCAATAATAATGATCGGGTGATGTTTAAAAAAAATATTTTATTCTGTATATTTTGATTCCGACCATTTAGCCCAATGTCACTAGTTCAGTGGAGACGTAGAGATAATAAAATAATTATTATCCAAAAACATTTTCAAAATAAGGGAAACCACTTCCAGAAATAACACACAAACATTTATTTAAACATATATATGATTTAAAAATGATTTTAGTATCAGTTTTACATTTTAAAATTTAACTTACATTTTTAACTTTGATTTTAGACTTTAATTTACATTTTAATTTTTATAAGTTCGTACAGATGGATTTATAAAAGTTTGTTTTATAATGTTGAGTATAGATCAGTTACATAGATTATATGGTTAAAAACATTTCAAAATAAACATAAACGTTCAAAATATATAGTCATTGATGGAATTGCAGAGAGAAATTTATAAGAAACACAATGGCATTCATCAGAAGATGCTGCATTGACACCAATAACTTAAAAGACATCTGAATAAATACATTTTAGATACTCACCGTAAGGTATCATTATTTACCGAATGTTTATATATTTTGATCAAATATGAAAACCAAAAACATAATTAACTGATAACGAATCCATGCAAGTGTCTATACCCAACATAAATTTAATGCATTTAGAGTGTCGAGTATGAATAGACTACATAGATTGCATTTGAAAAGAAAATATTTTATCCATTATTTAACCTTAGGCCAAAAGTTTGCAGCTAAACCAATGTCAATCCATCTGATATATCGATACATTCAATGTAATATGAATATGACAGCACAAATATAGGTTAAGAGAAGAAACTCTATAGAAAGGGACTGTGGTCCTTTTTGCTGACTTACAATCCCATTCCATAGGCAACAGGAGGTGTGCAGTCTATAAACGATTCTACCTGTAGCGAACCTCGTACTACATCTACTAATTAAACCAATATAACCTATCCATTGACCTAATTCAACTACAAAATGAATAACCTAAGATTACTCTCCCCTAATAAAACTTCACAAATCTATATAGTCATTCACGCCCGACTTAAATTTAACATTTATATACTTTAGTTTAATGAAAAACAGAAATCATAATACTTAAAAGAACAAAAAAATGGAAATGATTTTAAATAATAACAAAAAATACATCAAATAACATTATTAATATTAATTTACATTGGTCAGATAGGTTTCTATTTTTATCATTTAAATACTGGGGAAGTTTATATTTTAGAGTTCTTATTGTTTAAAATTAATTAATGTTCATTTGATTTCATAAAGTTTATATGATTTTAACAAGTCCATAGTTTCTAATTTCTTGCAGTTGCTTGCCATTTTGAATCTGGCGTTAAATCCCCCGATGATCCTGTGGTCCTCAATATAGGAAAAATGATGTTTCATTTTCTTTTTTCTTTTTTATAACAACTGAAGGAATTGAAAGTACATTTTTCAATCCCTTCACCTCCAACTCTACGAGTTAACACAGATCCATGCCCTCTTAAATTTTCTTCACTCACTTTTTATAGTATACTTTCAGATCCAGTGGACATTACATCATGACAATGGTGATGGTCTTTTTGCTGAGGTCCGATTCCATGAGTGATTTTTTTTATTGGCGATTCTGGTCCCATTGTTTTTCTCTCCTATCTGACCTTTG
The DNA here is from genome assembly GCA_028023455.1 of Epiperipatus broadwayi. Lineage (NCBI taxonomy): Eukaryota > Metazoa > Onychophora > Udeonychophora > Euonychophora > Peripatidae > Epiperipatus > Epiperipatus broadwayi. The sequence continues at coordinate 453,369 of JAQFVV010012778.1, forward strand.
CTTATACCTTTTAAATGAAAAAGGGCTAGTTTACATTTAACTAATTAAAACAATCACTTCCATTTTATGATTAATTAATGTGTTTTCCAAACTTAAATATATACTTTTATCTCTAAATCTTTTTAAGTTTTTTTTCTTGAATATTTAGTTTTAAACCTTTTCTTTTTTTTAAATAAAGTTTCTTTTTTTTTTAATTTCTCATATGTGCGACTTTATATATATTAGAGTTTAGATGATTTTTTAATTTTCAATTTTTAGTTCTTAAAAAAGAAGTTTTTATTAGCGAACTTTTATTTTTCATGTTTAATAATAATAAAAAATAATGTAACGGCTTATGTGCCCATTACAATATATATATATATATATATATGTCCAAGGCTCCATTTTTTTAAGTTATATATGCAAAGAAGGTTCCATCCAAATTTTCCTCATAATATATGTATTTTTTTCCTGTAATAAGAAATTTTAGCCAAGACCGAGTTTGAACCCATATTTATAAGGGATTGCATATGTTTGACTAGTAAGCAATTTAAAAATTTATTGTTAATGTGTTTATAACCAGAGGATTATTTTATTTTAATTTATGGGTTAAATTGATATTAAGAAAATATTATAAAAAGCAAGATTTACACCTTTTTTGATAGGGAGATGTGTGACTGTTGAAAAAGTATATTAGATAGTGATGATGAAAGGTCATTATTTTATGCTAGATTAGAAATAAATAATTCATGAAAGTAAATAAAAAAATAATAATGTTAATAGTATAGGTAGAATAGTTGTAGTAAATAAAGATTAAGGCATTAAAAATCTAAATTTAAAGAAAATTATATACCTTCGACGTGTGTATGTGTGGATATAAATTAATTGTAGATCTTGATGGTACAATTTACAATTAATAATCATTTCTTACATGTTGTAAAGCAATTTTAAATAAGAAATTAAAATCATTTTTAATAAGTTTAATATTAGCAGCCAAATTTAATGTAAAGTCTGAGTTTGAAACAGCTGTAATTTACATTTTGTTTCACTATTAAGGGCAAAAAATAAGATTACTTCTAGTGTGTGTTTAAGTGTTATATTACTCAGTTAATTATCATTCCTTAAAAGACACAGATATTACCAAGTAATTTAAGTTGACCATTAATTTAGACCAGATGATGGTCATACTGGTTTGTCAAATACCAAAAATTAATTGGCAATTACAACTGTTAACTGTAAATTTAATTGTCTGTTTGAAATGGAATTTATGCCTGATTTTTCTGAAAGAGCAAAAGGTTAACTTTAATTGAGAAGGGGTGACATGTCAATTAATTATAAAGATAATAATGGATGTCTCTATAAAAGCTGTGTTAAAGGAAGAAAAAGAAGGCTTTTTATTTTAAACTGGCTTGTATTTTTAAAACGTATCTGTAGCAATTTTCCTTGATTGACTTAAAGAAAACTGTGTTATAAAATTGAAAATCATTTTTATTGTACTTTTATCTCTTCAGAATAATTTGTCTAAATATAACAAGGTATAGTGAGTAAATTTTAAGTGGGCCCACACATCTTCAACCTCCAGAATTCAGCTATTCAACAGATGGTGATAAAAATTTAAACCACAGAAGTTAAAATTTGAGTTTAATATTGCTTATATATATATGCAAATAGTAAAATTTAAAACTCAAATGTTTGATATATATGTAAGTAAACTTAAATCTACAAAATGAAATTAAAATTGGAAAAGGACAATCAAAAACTGATTGGTATAGTGAAAAAGTTAAATAAAGGTTATTTAACTGAAACTTGCAGAAAATTACAAAGTTTAAAGGTAATCTACCGAGAGTTGGAAATGAGGAACACATTCAGAAAAATAAAAAACTATATATGATAGAAAAGGAACCAAACTCTATCAAAAGAACTTTTTACAACAAGGACTTATATGCTCTCATAAACCGGTCAAGAAAAAAAAAGGAGAAGTAGAAATCAGAGGCCTAAAAGGACCACTAAATGACTTGTATAAGTATTTTTTTATTATTATTCGTTCTTTAGATGTGTAGCACATTTAATGTAGATATAAAAAAATTGTGTGTGTAGGAAATTTAATATATATATATATATATATATATATATATATATATATATATATATATATATATATATATATATATATATATATATATATATATATATATATATATATATATATATATATATTGTGCCCTTTTCTAAAGGTCAATGATAGTTATAAATGGTCAATTACTAAAAAATTTTAAAATTAATATTATATAGTATTTAAAATTATAGATTATATTAAGCAGTAAAAGATTAATATGATATATTTAATAATAAATATTGTGATGGTGAGAATTGTATCTAATTCTATATTTTTCTAAATTGTTTTTCAAAATTTTATATAATTATTTTATATAATATAAGTAGCAAATTTATTAAGACAGATAAAAATAGACTAAACACCGGAAATGACTATGCGACTGTCTGGAATATTCTATGTATAAGCACCGGTTTAAATTAATACTAATAATTAAAATATTTAAATAGTATATTATAGAAGTGGATGGAATTGTCACACATCATAATAAAAATAAGCAGTATACACCTTTATTAATTATTGTTTCAAAATTGTTTTAAAGGTAGTTAAATTGTAATAGATAATAATTGATTTAAAAATAATAATGAGTTAACATTTAAGTCTATTACATCATGATTTTAAAACTTTAGAAATTGTTTATAAATCCAAGTAGGGATTGACCAATAAAAAAAATAGATCTTGGCAGACAACCAAAATTGCAACAACTAATTGTATAAACGGGGGAGAACAAAAATGTGTTGACTCCAGAGCAGAGGTAAAATTTTAAGCTCTAATTTTTTTTTCTTCAATTTATTAGTCCATTTTATTATAATTTTAATAATATCTTTGAAAGAAACCAACTGACAATTTAAAAAATCATCCAAAGAGAATCTTAGAATAAAATGTTTTAAAAAAAGTTTTTCATAGTAATGTTTCATTAACTTTACAATAACCTGCCAGTGGATTCTATCGAAATATAATCGGAGTTTTCAATAGAAAATAGATAGATTCTTAAAACTAAGTTGTAAATTTTATAATGTTCCAAATATGTTAATATTATTCGTTGATATAGTTTATATAGTGTATCACTATGAAAGCTGTTTTCGTGCGTTTAAAATCAATGAAAAGACATTGTGTGCAAAGTTAATGAAGATAATGGAAAATAAAAATAAGTATTATTCGTATAAGAATAAATGGACAAAAGGAATTTTAATATTGAAATAGTTTGAATTGCTTTCTTTAAGATGACTTGAGAAAATACTCTAGAAAATAGTTAAAGATCGAAAGTAGTGTATATAAAATAATAATGAATGAAAGTGAAGTTTACCAAGGAAAACACTTGCCTAAAAAAAAAAAAAATATTTTACAGAAGAAAAATATAAAATATTGGATCCATGGAAAACGCAATTGGTACTGTAATTATTAAATAATTGTAGTTTAACTAGAAATAAAGATGCATCAACGCGCTGAGGTAATATTCGCCAGAACATTAAAAGGCTTCGTGGGATAACTAAATAAAATGTTTTCTAATAATTTTGGATTAAACACTAAAACTATAGATCGTCTAAACAGTTTATTAAATGAACTAATTTATTTAAAACTTTAATAAGCATAAAGGAGAACATTCGGACAAAAGAAGAAATAATAAATATTATGGGACTAACCAAGATTTACCGACAGAAAAATATGTGATTATGGTTTGAATTATTTTCTTTACTAATCTAAGTTAAACATTAAGTTTTAGATAGCGATAGGGAAAACAAAATACATTAATTTGTGATATAACATTATATGAAATAATATGTTTTGATTTTGAATTTTAAAATAAAATTGTATGTATGTGGAAATTTGTATATTTGCGATGCTCAAAGAGAAAGAAACCTACTACGAACTCTGATGGGAAGATAAAGATTGTTCTTGGTAACATTTATAATTATTAATGATATATAATGTATGTTTTATTTATTTAGATCAGCTGAGAATCGAATGAATGTAGCGCAAAAGTTTTATTGTTATTATTGTTGTAAAACGCATTTTTGAAAACAACACTCTAAAACACTTTGAGATGTGATTAGATTTTTAAAAATATGCATACGATAATCATTTTATGTGTTATTAATATTGTTCAATATAACCGATGGTTATGTGATATTTTCTGTTAATTTTCTGATTGGGATATTTAAATGTTATTTTAACAAAACGTAGATGTTGAACCTACAGTGTAATAAAGCAAGACAAATTGTTCTTATGGAATAGGTAAATGTTTTTATATTAGCGAATTTTGTTTATTGTTTTTAAAAAGTAGTTATTGTTTTATCGATGTTGGATACAGTAAAAATCTCGAGAGATAGTTTGGGTAGTGACTTGGTAGTACGTGGTGATTCGGAAACCAAGAGGATGTATTAAAAACTAGGATGCTACAGGGAGTGAAATAATAGGTAGTTTTAGATGTTAATCAGCGTAGTTAACAAAGCCCTACGACTGGTACACATGTTGTCTTGGACAGTGGTATTTTATATATTTCTTGTGAGTCGTACTAGATCTTTGGTAAAGCTGAGTAAACAGCTGCCACATCATGCTTATGGCCAAGGTTATTAGACAATGAATGTTGGACCTATTCACACTGTTCCATACATTTTTGAAGTATATTGCGGATAAGTTATCTATCTATTTTCCCGATATCCTATACATCTTTCGCTATCTTTATCTGTATTTCTTGCAACTACAACGTTATATGATAAGTCTATTAAAAGGGAAACAATAGATATTTTAGAATGTATGTCATGCTATTATTTGGAATAAGAATAGTTAAGTGTTAACGAAGAGTAGATTATGATTATTGAAAGCAAGATGCAGATATCCTAAGAAGGGAAGGAGTTAGAGAATTATTTTAATTCCTTTTTAAGAAATGAACTATAATTTTATAAAAGTATATCCGAATAGAAATATAAAAAAAATATTAAATATAATTTCACGTTTTCTTATTGTTAATTATATTTTAAAAAATATAAGTATTGCATATTTAAAAAAAATACAATAACATTCGATAATTATAGTATATGTGAAAATGTAACAGGTGATAATTAAACCCGTGTTATAGTATTATACATGAGTATGGCTTATGGAATAAACATATTATAGTTTACGAGCATTGGAGAACAAACGTTAAAAGTAATAATAATATTTGAATAATATGCGGAGTGACTTATATAAAGTTACAAGAAAATGTAATTTTCTTTTAAAAACCATATTGATTGTAAAATTATGATGTTATAAATGATGTTCATCCACATAGATAATTTATAATACAGTAACTTTAATATTAAAAGGTAAAGAATGGTGTTACCCATAAAATAGTTAAAATAAGTGATATGATAAACCTAATGAGAAATAAATAAATAACTTTTAAAAGGCATAATAAGTTTAATTAACGATAAAAGAAATATAAATGTGTATAATTCAGCTATTGTAGTGTAAAGAAAAATGAGGATATCCCTTGTAAATAGATGTAGATGGATTTGTTTGTTTTATTTATTTTTATTGATGTTAATAAAATTTTAAAATTTGTTTATTAAAACTTGTGTCTGAGTTTTGTTTTCTCTACATCATTGCACGAATTCACAGGGTATGTTCACAACCATTAAACTAAGTATATGATTGTTTGCACAAAAGATAAATAGAGAAGTATGTTTAATCTTAATTATTTATTGATGTTCTTGTAATTAAATAATTATAAAATTGCATTGCGTTACTGGTCATCAATCCATTATCATAATATTTTGCTAAATTATATGCTATTAGTTGCCACTTGCTTTATTTATCAGATTATCTAAACACTGCCACTTATTAATTTATTTTATTACTTAAAGATAAAAAAGGGGATATTAGATTATTAACTAATTTGTTACGGTTATAAATTTGCGATGAAAGAAAAGCTGAACTAGTTGCATTAAGCAATGAAGATTGTGATTATTATTGTTTTATTATTAATCTAATTGCAGAGTAGTAGATTATGACATAAAATCCCTTATCATATTTTGCTACCATATGTTTATTAACATATGAATAAATTTAAGAACCTGAGATTATTTCAGTTGAGCTAGATGATTACTATTATTATTATTAGAGATAAAAGGTTAATACTTTAATTGTTAAATGAGTCTTAGTGATTAGAAGTTGCGGAAGTCATAAGAATACTATGTAGTTATTATTTGTAATAGTAGTATAAGGGGGGATAGTGTTCTTATGCCATTGAGGTGGTATTCCGTGGAATATTGTCTCAATGTAATCTACCTTGTCACCCGTATTTCCACTTCTAGTCTCATGAATTCCTGAATATTTATTTGAGTTAGTTTAAAACAGAACCTAAATTAATTTTAAGAAACTTGAGCTAGTAAAGCATTTAATTGAATATTTCATTAATTATTAGAGCTAGAACCCGGTTAGGTGATTTTCACTATATTATATTTATTTTGGGGGAAGTGGAGATGCGGGAACGGGGCGGTTAGATTATGGCCCTCAACGTGATTGGCCTGATGTGTAGTGGAGCTACACACGATTACAAGGTCAGAATATATATATATATATATATATATATATATATATATATATATATATATAAATAAAGAATTTGTTTCTTTGTAGTGTATTATATATATATCATCTATTTTAAAATTATCATTGTATTATTTTGGGGTAGAAATTGATTTCAGATGATTCTATATATGTTTATTTAAGTGCTTTTGCTATTATGGTCATTTTGGGGGTAGATGAAATCTATATCATGTCTTCTGAAATGTCTTATTTAAAATGCTTTACAATTTTTTTTTAATTAAGAAAAAAAGAAAATACTTAGAGATATTATTGTTGGTATCAGAAGTTATTATCAAATGCTTGAGACTTATAGATGAATTGCTTGTCTATTGAATTGCCTGATCATGATTTTTATTTTATTTTATAACAGTGCAAGGAAATAGTTTTGAGGATTTTGTGCACATTCCTTATTGCTTATTATTATTGTTATCATAGATTTAAGGCCAGAAACAAGCTGATTTATGCTTGGAAAATTTATGGGCTCATATTCCGGTACACTAATTTGCAACAATATTAAAGTTGTGAAAGTTTTACTCGTATAATTTGATGTTTCGACCTGTATGTGTGTGGATAGACAGAGATCTCTGCAAACTCAGTGAAGTTTAACTCACTAAGATATATGCTATATTCATAAAGTACTTGAACCCAGTGGACGAGTTTTCCCACTTGAGTATTCTCTACACTTTAAGAAGGTTTCTTTTTGTGATGGCCAGAGGTATTTGGTATACCTATGTTTTTATTTGACTAGAGATAAAAATCCTAGCATATCTCAACCTTAGTCTAAAGGTTCTCTCTTATTCGGGTCACTGTCTGCCTCATATTAATATTTGATATTCCTTACGTGTGGTGTGAGAGGATAGCTATGGTAAGCATTATTATAAGTATTGGATACCAGGTCACAAACTCAATTTAATGTTAGAATGAATGCAGATAATGTATGTGCAATTGGTGTATTTGAATATCGTTTTGTAGATTTGATTTAGCATACGAGTCAAAAATAATTAAGTTAATAACTGTTAAGGTTTTAAATAAAACTTCGAAAGATTGCACATAAGCAGTGCGTTTATAAATTTATTTAATAAATATTTACATGGCCAGCTGAGAACTTCGCTGGAAAGGTAATATTGTTAAAATATTATTATGTTATAAGAACATGAACATAGAGAGTGCACTATGATGATGTTTGATTTTAATGCCAATTTATTTGCAATGACTTAGTCTCACTAGTATTAAGATATCTCTGTTGTAAAGATTAGGGCCAAAGAATATTTAGTCAGGATGATAAGATAAGATCAAGAAATTTGCAAGGGAATATTAACTTTAGATTTGTTATCTAAAATTATTAAATTTAATTAGGGAAGAAATCGATTATGTATTTTCTAAAATATATCAGTAATAAAAGAGAAAGCATTGAACACAATAAAAATTGGTATTCACTATGTTTAAGGTTAAAAGGAAAGTGTATATATAATATACTGTATATGTTTTTGTATTGAATTATAGCTTGTCAAATAAAATTTGTTATTTGTTTAAATATAATTTGCGTGTGTCTCCATGTTTTTGTGGGTTATTATTATCTAGATATTTCCAATCCAATCATACATCAATATATTATTATGAATATTTGAATTATCAAATACGTAACTGATATTTAGTAAAGCTATTTAAAAGGTTAATTTTAAATGCATAAAATTACCAAATAATTTAATATTGCTGAAGTATAAATCGCAATAGAGATAGTATTGAGTGATAGTGAGTGCAAAGGGTGGGCATAAAATTCTTTCTCCATCCGTTGCATTCAAACCTTTCTAGTCATATTTTACTTTTATATAATTTTCTTATAATTGCGACTATATTTTATGATGTGTTTATAATGATTTAATAAGCTTAAAATATTCCGAGCTTTAATGTAAATTGATTTTAAACTGCATTAAAGACAACCAAGATTGCCTTGGAGGCGATCATGAGAGGAGTGTTTATCACCAAGAACCTATCGCAACTTATTCGATTTCCACACCTAATTATTCGAAAAACCCTGAGAAGAGATGATAATGAGAGGAAATGAGCTAGTAAAAGAAAATAAAAGGGTAACTTTTAATAGTTAAATAAATAATAGTGTAATAGACATATGGATGTGAAATTGATGGGGGAGTGGATCACGAAAGTGGAGATGAATATAGAACTTTATAATTAGAATAAAATTTAATTGTAGCTTTAATGAAAGTGAATGGGGAATGCGCTGAGAATAACCTGAAATTCTTAAAGATATTAATATTGTCAATTTAAATGCATTCTCAGTGTTCTCTAAATCGATTGTGTATTAACCCATTCATGAAGTATTATTACTAAGAGTATTGAATTGAGATTTAACCTTTATATTGTATTAGAGTTGCAATTTGGCGCCCTGGTAATTAAGCTTATAGATGTTCTGTATCATCATCATCATCTCAGAAATAGTATCTGCTGGAAATGATGTAGTATCCATCGATCCACCCTTAAAATATTGTAATTGGCATACAATTTATCTGTAAATGTGTAAAGGCCATATAGATTTAAATATGGTATAATCAATTCATAACGTGGATATGCGATCATTTGAATAAAATTCTCATTGGTTAGAATAAAGTTATAATTAGCTTAAACTATCCAATAATATATAAGATATTTGTAATATCTCCCAATCGTTTTAGTTATATTTAAAAGACAATGTAAATGACCGATCGAGAGATTGCAGAATGCATTTCATGTTAATTTAATAAGTTTTTAAAAAATAACAAAATAGAGAGTAACTTCATTTGTTTAAATTGATTTTATTTAGTTACAATTGGCTTGTAACGCGGTCGTATGAAATATATTAGTCTGTACATTGTACCTGAGAAATTATTGTATTAAATCTATACTTAGAAATTGTTTAATCTATATTTATTATACTATAATATATATAATTCATGCATCATATTTAATTGATACTTGAGAAAGGCATCTGTCGTTAATTATAATACACTAAATTTCCATTTAGTTAGAAATGGATCTTAAATTATAATTTGTTAGAAAATAACACTGTCTCTGAAATTTTGTTAGTTAGTATATATATATATGTCCACAGATGGCGTTCTACCAAAAACACCTAACAAGCGTATGTTTTGTTTACATAAACGTCAGAGTAGCATTCACTATCTCTAACGTTTATGTAAACAAAACATACGCTTGATAGGTGTTTTTGGTAGAATGCCATCTGTGGACATAAATACAAGCGTTAGCAAGTTTTTTAACTTGCATTTTTGTTTATCATATATATATAATATGAATATTTTAAAATATTTTATTTAAAATTCTATATTATATAAAATGTAAGATTTTATAATTTTATTTCTTTATTAAATCATACAAGTGGTTGGAGCAATATTCAAAAAGTTTCTCAAAGTTGCCTGAGAACAGGAAATGTAAAACTATATTAAAATCCATTAGTAAATTTTGGAGAATGAAAATTAAAGTAAATAATTTCAGATTAAAATCAAAAGTCAGGCAAATGTATTCTGAACTAGAAATAGAATGAGAACAATAATATCAGGGATCTAGCAGCAAATTGTATCTTCTGTAAAACAAAAGCAAAAATACTTTTATTTGCTGATTAGGATCACACAAAGCAAGTATGTCCACATGGCATCAGATATCTCTTAATAGCATTCCTTCTAGAACATTCTGTTAAAGTATCAATAGGGCTGCTTTTTGCCATCAAGTATTGAGTAAAAAATTTGACCTTCGGTTGTTAAACAATATCCATGCCATTTTTTAAAGCAGTAAAACTGAAGAGTAGTTAGTCTTAATTCACCTTAGCACAATCTATCCATGGATCGTTGCCATGCATGGACATCATGACTTGACACTTTTGACGGACTGCCTAAACTGCTTTAAACAAATTACAAACAATATTCTAGCTCTACTGTTATGAAATAAGGACTCCCATGCTCTTCAATTTTCAAAATCTATTACAGAACAAGGAATCCTTGGTCACCATGTTGTTACAAATTCAGGTAACTTGCTATTGCTGGCATAGAAATTTCACTCCACTTAAAACATTAATTTTAAACTCTACTTAACTATATAACTTTTAATATGTAATTTTGCTTTTGCTAGACTCTTTTATATTCTAATATTTATATAATAATTATCAATGTCAGTTCACTCCAACCCTGTATAATGATTCACTCTCTTGTGGTACAATTTTATTATTAGTCTTATTCAATGTTTTGCTTTTATTTAGAATGTGCATTTATATGACAATATAGCTCAGATCCATGAACCACATTTTAATAGCAATATTACTCGCAAGAAGTGAAGGATATCTGATATTAATTTCAATGATAATTATCACACACCAGTTTGCTGGGCTGGGAAATTAAATAATATTATATCAGTTATATTTTCAGGCAGGATTTTATTCTGAACTGCCATATATTTGTTTAAACAAAATATTATACGAATTAGAATGCTATAATTAGCATATTCAAATGTTTAAATAGTCACGATGACTTTGCCTCTTTTTCAAATGCAACTATTTATGGGAAGCATCTAGACTCTGACAATAATAATGTTATTCATATTGATTTCAAATGCATATGACACCTGCTTAATTGAAGAAAATAATCATAAATTAATATGACATTCACTTAATTTAGTTTTAGTTATTCAACTTGGTTTAGTTTTAATCATGTTGTTATATTTCATTTTAATTACATTTAGGTTCTTAACTATTTAAATGTCATTACAGATGCATAATGTTTCAGTGTTGTTAGCATTCTCATATATCCATTTTTCATTGCCATATTTGGGATGCCATTATCTCTGATTACCATATTCATTTCTGAAATCACAGACAGAGCTCTTCACAGGTTTTACACTGGTTTGGACAGTCCATTGCATCCTACTACCTTTTTCTAATTCAGGTATCACATAACCAAATGTGTAAGCATAACCCATCGCTTGGATAAGTGACAAAGTCCTGCTCTTAACCAAAGTGGTCTGAATTTGTATTCTGATGCCCAAGCTTTCACTGTCATTATTCATATATTTTATATTTTAGCCTAAACAAAAACAGTAAGTCATAATGCTATGAGTCCACTAAACCAATTTATCATTGTTTATTTTTGTATTAATATTGTAAAGTTATATTTGAATGTCACAAATCAAGCTAATATTTAATCTAGTTCCCTCACATGGACGATTTCCATGTGTGTAAATAATTTCATTCTGTGGATGAGTAATGCTGTACATGTCATAGATATAAGTGGGGTCAGAGACAAATTTACCTGACATCCATGCTTATAAGTTTGTACATCATGCTTTTGTTAATATAATTGTTATCAGAGACCAATTTACCCAGCATCCAGATTATATATGTATAACTTTGTAGCCTAACCTTTTAAGTTTATAATCGATGTTAAGGACCAATTTACCTGGCATGATGATTATACACATAATTTTAATGTAATTAGACAGAAAATACTCCCTGTAAACATGTAACATAGGAGGTCATAAATTTATAATGTGTATCAGTAAAATAGTGTTTCTATCTCATTGAACTCATTATATTAACATATTCAGTAAATATTGACATATAAATCTACCACAACCTTTTAGAAGCTGAAATTATATAATTAAAATTGATGCAAGCATGAAATCATCACTTATTAGTGTGATTATTTACATAATCTTTACTTCTACTAATCTGTATTTATTTGATTATTAATTGTTTTCTTAAGAAGAATATCCATGTATTTAAGTTCTTTATTTACGGATTAAATTCTTATATCTTTCATTGGGTCACTTGATGTTTCAAACACACATTCACATAAATCTATAATCACCATATTCAAGATGTCACTCATCTTCACTTTGTCTCCAGGACTGGAATGAATAAGATTCATCTATATCACCGGAGATATTGTTCATAGTGTTATATATTTGAGAAATGTGCAAATAGGTTAGAATCAATGAATGCTCTTGATGTGTGTGTCTCAGACATGAATGAGTTTGAGGTACTTTTTCTCAGATTCCCAGTCTTATTGGATGGACATACATTTTCACTGGTAGAATTGAAGATGGAAGATGCAAACATTAATTGTCTAAAAATAATTAATGGGTTTTGAATATAATATTTTTTAGTCTTGGGAAGTAATTTTTAATTAAAGTTTTTACTTAAAATAAAATGACAATTAAGATTAAAAATTTTGCTTTTGTATAAACATTTTTGTCAATTCTGTTTTCAATCTGAACATTTATTTGAATTTATTTTTGGAAAGTTATCTGATGATTGCATCTTCAAACAATGAAAAAAAAACTTAAAATTTCTGTTGGATTAAAGATAATGTTTGAGCTAGAGATAAAAAATTGAAAGCATTTTTAAAATACCTGGGCAGGAGTGTGAATGGAGCTAATTCTGAATACCAAGAGATTAGCTACTATTGAAAGAAGTAATTGCTACTAGACTGCATGCTGCTTTGAAATCTTAAAAATGATAATCTAGTAGAAAGCCTTTCCCGACCTTTGTGGGTCATCTTCCACTGCTGTAATTTTCTGCTGTCCGGAAATAAAGAAATGCCTAAAAAAGAACTCTGGAATGCTGAATGGAAGCTGGCAGTCACCAAGAAGAACTCATATAGATCCATTAACTGCCACATTTAAATTGTGCAAGATAATGATTTTCATACTGCCTGAAAATAAATCTGACTAATCTTGAACCTTACTATCAATTTCTCCTAATGTATGATTTAACTTTGTAACTTTTCTAATATGTAAATTGCTCTTAAATAATGTCTATAAATGTAATCCTCTCTCACAAGTCCTAGCTTTCTTTAACTTTGGGTCAGTCATTTATTTATATGTATTTATAACTTAATTTTACATGTCTATTTTCTTATTATTAATGTGTCAATCTCAAGCAATCTGACAAATTGAATTTCTAAAATATTTTCTTCTTTTTTAAGTAAACCTTCATGAATTAAGGTTATTAACATCCCCTTAAAACATAATACATTATTAATTAATATACTTGCCAGATTGTTATTACAAATCAACATTTTGTTTATGTTTTAGTATAAAAATTTGTTATTTGTATAACAATGGATTCTACCCAGGGTGAATACAGAAAAGGAGGATGTCAAATATTAATGATATTTTATTAAATGAAATCTTCCTTATATATAATAGTGGCAAAATGTATTATTGATCTAAATTATGGTATTCAAACAAGGGTCATTTATTTTAAAGCAGTAAATCTTAGTCAATATCATTAGTTACATTTATCTGTCCTGGGTTACTGACATTCAGCCTTATCTTTGTGATTATGCATATCTGCTTCTAATCTAGGGGTTGTGATGAAATTGAACCCATAGATTTCTTCTTATTTTCAGTCCTATGGATAGTTGATCTTCCCAGGATTTATTTCATATAAAAGGACCTGTGGCAGTGATTCCAGTATGCCTGGCACACACTATGCTTATCCACTTTCTTTGTACAAATGGCCTGAATAATGGCGATGTCCATGACATGCCTTATCCACATTTTTCCAAGCAGTGCCCAAGAAAGGAGTATATACTTTGTTTTCATCTAGAAGCAGACCCTTTTCCAGTTATTTATATGCTACGATGTCAGTACTTCAAATTCTACATTTATTATCTCTTTTGCTTCATGACCCAGATTTAATGCTGTTAGATTAAAATTGTGTTCTGCTCAAAATATACATATATGCCAAATATTATTAGTTTTGTTAAGTAAAATATTATTTCAGTCTTATACAATCTCACTGTCGTAATTTATTTCTGTATTTAAGAGTATATGCTTTGGAGAAAATCAAGTGTTCTGTCTTCTAAATGTTGAGTAAAAGAATTTTCAATAAGTATTTTGTCATATAATCAAGTATAATTTTTCAAATGTATTTTATTTTTTTCACAACCATAATGGCGTGAAAATAGTTTTCTTATATATATAATGAATCTCGGAATACTCCCCGAAACAATGTTAATCACCATGTTTCAGAGCCTTAAATCAAAGTGTTAATGGCAATATTTTGTATTTTTTTTAATAATTGATTGGAATTTTAATATTAGACAAACCAAAAATGTGTGTTTGTGTATAGTATATATCATTTAATTAATAAAAGAGCATATAAGAAATAATAGCATGATATATAATTATCTATCGTTTGGTAGACCGCTTGCTCATTCACACACATACTAATGTATGCAATTAATTTGTAAATGTATGTAAATAATTTATCATTATATTAAACTATATTTTTATTGTCTAACTTGTTTGAGTATTACGAATTCATTTTTATCCTGTTCCCCATGTATAACAACATATATGCATATTTCAATTTAGTTAATATTAAGTCTCATTGTCTTCTCAGTTCTGCTATTGGGACAAATTTAAAATAAAGTCTCATGTTCCATCATTATATATTATTCATTACGTGTTTGATATGGAGCATGGAAAGTGGGTTCGAATACAGGTTGGTCCCTGACCTAAATCTTGGTCTTGACCAGTTTTGAAATACTTTTTTGAATTCTAGCTCATGTTAGATGGATCAACATGTTTTGACCAGTACAATATATATATATATATATATATATATATATATATATATATATATATATATATATATATATATATATATATATATATATATATATATATATATATATATATATATATATATATATTGTGACCTTTTCTATAGGTCAGTAATAGTCCATCACAGTCAATTACTAAAAATTTTAAATTTTAGAATATGTTTTTTTATAATATAAAGTACAATTTGAAGCTAAAGAAAATATGTAGTATATAAAATTATAGCGAATCATTTAAAAATAGTTATGTAAAGCTTTAAATATTGTTGCATATGGTAGCAAAAGCTGGCCATATTAAATAACACAGCTATAAATAATTAAAAGTATATTTAAAAAGTTCAAGTTTAATAGTTTAAAACTTATAATAATAAATGTTATATTTTAAATTTATAAAGTCATATTTAATAATCTAATAAAAATCGTATATTTTTAAAAATAAACTTTATGATGGTGAGAATTGTATTTAATTCTATATTTTAAATTATTTTTCCAAATTTTTATAATTATATTATTAAATATAATAAGTGTATCAATTTTATAAATCTGGGCAAAGAAATAGATTAAAAATCGTCTGTCAAAGTTATTGATATATGTGACTTGTATAATGCATACTTCCACACACACTGCTTGTTTGAATTAATAACAAAGTTTAAAATATTTTAAAAGATTGCATTATAGAATTGGATGGAATTATTACCTAGCATAAAGCAAATATTAAGTTAACTATCATATAACATGCTTAAATGATGTAATAAAGACGAATACACTCATAATATAAAAATTAAATATTTTGTTTAAATAAAACAAGATAAATAGAATATTAAGAATGGAATAGGTTATTAAAATTATTTTAAAAGTTATTTTAAATGTTTAAATAATTTTGATAAAGTAATAATTGATTTAAAAGTAGTATTTTAAATAATATTTTGAGTTATTACGTCATAAATTTTTATTTTAAAGATTTAATTCTGTAAAAAATTGAAAATATGTAAATTTGTTCTCAAGCTAAAAGTAAGAATCAACCAATCAAATGATGTATTTTCTAGACTATAAATATGAATTGCATGGTGGGTATCAGAGGAGATTTAATAATGTATTTAAACCAGAGAAAGGTATATTAGCAGCTATCAAAGAGATAGTATTTTTAAATTTTTATTTTAGTCAATTTTTAATATTTTCTTATAGTTTTATTTGCAAAAAAACTAATTGATATTTTTAAAAGTATTTTGCAAAAGAGAGTTTAAAAAAATATATATATATTTGGGAACGAAGTGAAAATGATTTGCTAGTTTTTTAAAGTAGTTACCAGGATTATTTTATCTGAAATTTGACCTAAACTTCGCAATGAAAAGATGGATATATTGTAGAATAAAATGCATATAAATTCTAATAATATAAAAATGTTTTTGGAATATTTTGACACAGCTTTATTAAATGCTTCACCGGAGAACTATTCTAATGCATTAAATCATAGTACGGACATTATACTGATACAGTGCAAAGTTATTTTCTGTTTAAAAAGGAAAAATTGGAGACACATTATTATTTAAATAAGTTTATCCAAAATTTATTTTTTTAAAATAGTAAGAAGACAATTATATCTTATGAATCATTTTATATAATATTATATCGAAGGAGTAAAATGTTATATCCTTTCTGAAGGTAACATTTTTTTTTTTTAAAAAAAAAATATTTTAAGAATTAAAGAAAGAACCTAGGGGAATATGTTACAGAAGCGTTTTTTGATATTAAAACCTCCAGTCTTATAATTGTTTAAAATGTATTTAGAAAGGATTTGTTTAAAAGTACTTGAAGTTTTTTTTTTTTTTTTTTAACAAACTGATATATAAAAAAATACCAAACGAAAGTTTAAATGTATTAAGAAAGAAACTTATATAAAAAAAGTGAACACATAGTTGAATAAAAGATGGATCCATGGAAATATTGTAAAAAAAAAAGTTTACCGAATATTTTAAAGTTAAGCTAGATGGAGTGATGCATCGGATACGCCGCAGAGAATATTGGCAGAGAATATTGAATAAATTTCAAGGGATTAATTAATATTATGATTTAATAATTATCATCCTAAATACTAAAACCAAGGATTATTTTCTATAATTTTACTAAATGGATTAATAATTATTTTTATCTTTAAACTTTAAAGCGGTTGTAGGAGAACATTTAGGAAACTCTAGAGAAAGAAATAAACATTTTTTGAGACTTATTATGAACTGTTGTTAAGTAAAAAAAATTGTGGAAGAAATACGTAATTATAGTTTAAATTTTGCTAACTTAGCGTAATAGTAAATCTTTTATATTTTTTTATAAGATTAGGAAAACATAAAAACATTAATTTATTAATATTAGAATTTTATATTATCATAATTTAATAATTTTTTATAAGAACATTTTAAAATAAAGTGTATGAATGTATATTTCTTTATGTTTGCAATGATCGGTATCTAGTGGATGGAAGAAGCCTACTGAATATGATGATCAGATAAAGGTTATTTTGGTAATAGTAATGACTATTAATAATTTATAATGTATATTTTTGTTTTCTTTAGATCATCTATGAATCGTAAGAATGAAGTGTAAAAGTTTTTTAATTATATGTAATGCATTTTATATAATATTTTGGAAAAACGTTATGAGATAGGATTGATTTGGAAATATACATACGACAATTTTATATTAATGATATAATCCAACATAATAACAAATAGTTATGTGATTCTTTTAAAATTTTCATGTTAGGATATTCAAATATTGTCTGATTAGATTATATATGATTAAGCATACAGAATGATGAAGTGGACACACTTTTCTTGTGGAATAGTGGGATTGTTTAATTATCAATGAATTTTATTTATTGTTTTTGTAAATGCATATAGTTATTTATCGATGTAAGATGTGGAAAATCTTGAGAAATAATGTTGAGATAGTGTCTTGGAAGTACTTATTGAACAGGAAACCAAGATGATGTTTTTTTAAGAAATAGGATATGATAAGGAATAAAAATAATATTTAGTCTTTATGTGGATATCAGCATAGTTAACAAAGCCCTATGACTGGTACACATTTTATTTGGACAGTGTTTTATATTTCTTTAAATATTTGATGTTCTAATAAAGCTGAAGAAATAGCTTTAACATCGTTCATGTACTAGAGGTTATTAGACAGGTAAAGGTCATACCCCTTTCTTGTAATGCACTGTGCCATGTTTTTTGAGATATATTATGAGTGATACTCTAGTTTTCTTCCTAAATCCTATGCATCTATTTCGCTATCTTTATTTCATGTAACTGCATCGTTCAGTAAGATATTTTGAAAATAAATGATAAATAATTTAGAGCTTAGGTTATGCTATCATTATTGTATATGATTGGTTTATTTGCTTATAAGGAACAGAATTTTATAACTTAAAATTGAAAGTCCAATGAATCCTAAAGGAAAGGAAAGAATCATAGAATATATTTTTGAAATTATTTCGGAAATGAAATATAAATTTTGGAATAGAGTATATAAACAAGATATTTTCTTTAAAATGTTAATTATTTTTAAATGCTTTATTATTATTTTTAAGAGAAAAATAAGTATTGCATATTTTTAAAATACAATAGTACAATGTAAATTATATAAACAATATGCATAGTATATATTTTTGTTTATTGAATAACAGGAATATATTGATTATTACACTTACATCATACTAAAGTAAGGCTAAATAAAAACATATTATGAATAGTAAACATCATGTGATAAAACACTAAAAACTAGTACTGAATTTTGGATGAATATTTTATGTAACATCTTTGACTTTGCAAGATGAAATTTTTTTTTAATATTTTGAGAAATCCATACTCATTATAAAGTTAATTTTGTTTTCTGTAGAATGTTTTCCTATGAATGTTTTAAAAATAAGCTACTTTTAATAATATTAAGGATGAAATATTTTGCTAATAAAATAAGTAAATATATTTGCAATAAGTTAACCATACCGAGAAACCAAATGATAACATTTTTATTTTGTCTTAAGTCTAAATAAAGATATAACTAAACTATAAATTATTTTATATAACTTAGTAGATAAAAATGTAAGAATAAAATAAGGATATCCATTGTAAATAGTGTACATAAATTGTTTATTTTATTTGTTGTTGTTAATAAACTTTGTTAAAATTTGTTTTCAAAATTGTTGTGTCTGGATTGTTTATTTCTCCACTTCACTGCATGAAATCACGATATATTCATAACAATTGAAACAAATATATAATATTGCACAAAAAGATAAACAGAGAAGTATTTTAAGAATTTTAAATATTTTATTGGTATTCTTTTAATTAAATAATTATAATTTTATATTATTTTATTAGTCATAAATAAGTTATCACAATAGTTTATTGAATTATATGCTATCAGTTACCACACATACTTTTGTTTGTCAGATTATTAATATGCTACCACATATTTATTATATTATTACATGAAGATAAAAGATTATATAAAATTATTTATTTTATTTTATTATGGTAATAAAAATATAACGAAAAGAAAAGATATCCAGTAGTAATTAAACAATGAAGAATATTATTATTATTATTTATTATTATTAGTTTCAGTGTAGTGGATTATGACATAAAATCGCTTCTCATATTTTACTACCGTATTTTTTTTTTTTATTAACTTAGAACAATTTATGAACCTGAGATTTTTATTGAGCTAGATTATTACAAATAGAAGATTAAGATGTAATTATTAACTTAATCTTAGTGAGTAGAAGTTATTAAAGTCGTAAGAATACTATGAGTTTGTTATTTGAAATAGTAATAAGGGGGGATAGTGTTCTTATGCCATTGAGGTAGTATCCTGTGGGATATTGGCTCAATGTAATCTATCTTGTCACCTGTATTTTCACTTCAAGTCTCATGAAAATATTAAAATATTTATTTAATTTATTTTTATAAACTGAACCTTATTCGTATTTTGAATTTGAGCTAGTGAAACATTTTAATTTTAATGCTGAATATTTTATTTATTAATTATTAACTGAGCTAGAACCCGTTTTATTTTATATCATATACTATTCTGAAGTGAGGATGCACAAGACCAGGTTAGAATGTATATATATATATATATATATATATATATATTCTATATATATAATATATATATATATATATATATATATATATATTATACTCTGTAGTCAAGTTGCACTCTTTAAGTGTCAACATATATTTAATGGACCATTAGTAGGAATGAATTTTCATTCTTGCTATTAAAACGTGAAACTGTTGCATTGATAGCAATGAAAAATACTGATTACTATCTTTACTTTGATTGTTTAGGTGGTTACTGGTTGGTATCTAATTACATCATGTCCCATTTAGCTTTTAGCACTATTTCACTTATTATTTCTAAATAATGCATGAGCAATTTAAAAGTATTGCAGGTTGTAATGTTGTAATTGACTATTTACTAGTCGGCATTACAGTGACATATTTATTTCATGTTTAAAGAGGTTTATTTAAACTTTGTTGTATCAATATTTCATACTATGTACTCAAGTTGCATTCTTTAAGTGTCCATATATATTGAATGGACCATTAGGAGGAATGGATGTGCATTATTGCTATTATAAGTTGAGAAGGCTGCTTTGACAGCAGTGAGAAATATTGATTACTATCTTTACTGTGAATGTTCAGGTGATTACTGGTTGGTATCTAATTATATATATATATATATATATATATATATATATATATATATATAATTAGATACCAATATGTAATAAATTGTAATATATATATATATATATATATATATATAATGAAATTTATTACAATTGTTTGGCTAAAATTCAATGTTAAGCACATGTGGAAAAAGATTAAAGCCTTTTTGTTCTAATTTGTATATTATATTATACATGGTTATTGCAAATATGTTTAAAATGTTTTATATATTGTTTGCCTAGGAAAATATTAGCCCATTATAGTAAAATAAGTATATATCATAGAATGGACCATAACAGAATTAATATACATGATGTGTTTTTTTTTTTAAATAGTACAATTTTCAATACTATATTAATGATGACATTGACTTTCGTTTGTTTGAAAAACAATTTAAACAATTTAAAACTAAATACAATTACATTCTGTTACATTAATAATTTGGTTAGTTAGTTTACGGTTTATTTGTAACTCATAGTGAGATTGATATATTTATACAAAAGTGTAACCATTGGATGATGAATTTCGTTTTTTAGTTATTACTAAATAATATATATGTTGATGTTTATGTGGAATCATTTAATGTAAAATGGGTTAAGATTTAGTTAGGTCTATTACCTATTATTCAGAATCACAATTACCAATGAAATTATAATACAAAACTACATTCTTGCATACATAATTTCATTACTTTGTGTGTTGACATCCATATAAAGATTTATTGAACAATTTTCATGACACAAATGGAATAAATAACCTTTAAAGTCCACTGACTTTATAATAATCACTATTTTATTGTGGGCAATACAATCATTGCACTTGTAGGCTTAAAATATTGACAATGATCTTCAATGCTAATATAGTCTCAACATTTATGATTTATAACTACTTGTATTGTTATGAATTCCTTTAAGAATAATATATTTATAATGGTTAGATTATAAATATCTTGATTTATAATGTACCTAGTTTTTTTTTAAAAACCAAGTTACAATGTGTGATTATTGATTAATTGATTATTAATATTATTGCTTCTATAATATTATTCTTACAATTATTTATATAGATTACTTGTTAATCATTTGGATTTATGATGTATGGTATGATGGCGATGATGATAATGATGACTGCTTTCACTTTTCCACATCATTAATATATATGTATCAAAATATTAAAAATCCTGCTAATTTATTATTTTTTTCTGAAATCTATTATATATATATATATATATATATATATATATATATATATATATATATATATATATATATATATATATATATATATATATATATATATATATATATATATATATAAATGATCAATAGATGGAGCTTTACCAATATCTCTAAACAAGCATATTCTGTTTACATAAACGTCAGAGTCAATAGTCACTGACTCTTTCATTTTGCTCCACCCTCAGATCAGCTGATTTCAAGCTGATTTGCTCTCATCAGTGAAGGGATAGGAGTTATAAAACTAGACCTAAAACTGACTCCGAGCATTTATGCAAAACATTTCTATCAGTTTGCAAACATGAATTTTTTAGACATGTTAATGTCTTCAAACTCAGCCTATCAAACGAGATAGCTATATGGGTCTGATTTCAGTTCAGTTTCTCCACATAGTAAAAGTTTCTGCAATCTATATCATTGAAAGAAAACTTTAAAGGTACATTTATGAAAAAGAAAAAACAAGTTTTATATACGTAAAAACCTGCTTTCGCTTGTATTAATGATCAATAGATGGAGCTTTACCAAGACTTCTAAACAAGCGTATTCTGTTTACATAAATATCAGAGTCAATATTCACTGTCTCTTTCATTTTGCTCCACCCTCAGATCAGCTGA
The DNA here is from genome assembly GCA_028023455.1 of Epiperipatus broadwayi. Taxonomy (NCBI): domain Eukaryota; kingdom Metazoa; phylum Onychophora; class Udeonychophora; order Euonychophora; family Peripatidae; genus Epiperipatus; species Epiperipatus broadwayi. The sequence goes on from JAQFVV010012778.1 coordinate 476,247, forward strand.
TTTCAAGCTCTCAGCAAATCAGCTTGAAATCAGCTGATCTGAGGGTTGAGCAAAATGAAAGAGACAGTGAATATTGATTCTGATGTTTATGTAAACAGAATATGCTTGTTTGGAGATCTTGGTAAAGCTCCTCTATTGATCATTAATACAAGCGATAGCAGGTTTTTACGTATATAAAACTTGTTTTTCTTTTTCATAAATGTACCTTTAAAGTTTTCTTGCAATGATATAGATTGCAGAAACTTTTACTATGTGGAGAAACTGAACTGAAATTAGACCCATATAGCTATCTTGTTTGATAGGATGAGTTTGAAGACATTAACATGTCCAAAAAATTCATGCTTGCAAACTGATAGAAATGCTTTGCATAAACGCTTGGAGTCAGTTTTTAGGTCTAGTTTTATAACTCCTATCCCTTCACTGACGAGAGCAAATCAGCTTGAAATCAGATAATCTGAGAGTGGAGCAAAATGAAAGAGACAGTGAATATTGACTCTGACGTTTATGTAAAGAGAATATGCTTGTTTGGAGGTCTTAGTAAAGCTCCATCTATTGATCATTAATACAAGCGATAGCAGGTTTTTACATATATAAAACTTGTTTTTCTTTTTCATATATATATATATATATATATATATATATATATATATATATATATATATATATATATATAAAAAGGGCAATTCAAAAGTATTGCAGTTTATAATGTTGACTATTTATTAGTCTGCATTACAGTGACATGTTTATTTCATGTTTAAAGAGGTTTATTTAAACTTCATTGTATCAACATTTCATACTCTGTAGTCAAGTTGCAATCTTTAAGTGTCCATATTGAACCTGATTAAAATCCGATTCAATGGTGTCATTACAAAAAAAAAGAAATTTATTAAGCTTTTAATTTTCATTAAACATAGAGTTTAAATTTTCATTATTATTTAAAAAGAATGTGTGTATCAAAACACACACGTTTATATGTAAAATGGATTTTTAAAAAAATGTTTTTCGATTTATTTTAAAATAGTTTTCATATACCGCCTGTTTTCAATTCCATTTGATTTAAAAACAAGCTGGCTAGCTAATTGCATTGCTGTTGCTTTTATTTTGATTATTGTAAACAATTTTTAGAGTGGAGATTTGATTTCTATGTTGTTTTAATTTCAATAAACCCTTTGTAGAATTCTTAGATAGATTGAGTGGGAGATTAATATTTGCTCTGCCTAAGGTGTAGAAATTGTACAACAAGGAAAGTGTTTCGCGGGAAATGGAGCAATGTATAAATAGCCCCAAAAATTTGGAGGGTCAGTTAATTTATTTTTGAGAGATAGACAAGTGGTTTACTCACGTAAAAGTTATATTAGCACATACATTTAATTTCTTAAAGAACATCAGCTATGATTAAATACTTTTGCCTGCAACAAAATGAAAAATTCTATACTGGTTACCACCACCTGAATGGCTTGCTAACTCCACAAAAGACGGATCCCTGACTTACAAGTTTGCTCCAGTAATGCCTTGAACACCTAAAAGAAGCTGGAACCTCTTTACATCTACCTTGCTGCCTAAAGAACCTGAAAACGAACTTAAGTAAAAGTGTGCACTCTATGTGAATATTGCTTTTACCGAAATATAACTATTTTCGTTTTTATTCTTCCCAAGATAAATTAATTCTCATTAAATCTCCGCTCAATCTAATCATAAATATGTCTTTTTAAATCAATATTGCCTCATATCTAATATTTGCTGTGTTTTCCAATATTTTATAGTGTGTCTTGGAATCTTAGTTTTAAGCTTCCAATTTGCTTTCAGTTTTGTTTATTAGAGAATGACGAATTAGTTTTATATTTTATGCCTCGCTTTTGTAAATGCTTTAGCAGTCTTATATATATATATATATATATATATATATATATATATATATATATATATATATATATATATATATATAAAATAAAAAACATACAATACAAAATCCAGACCCTCGTTTAAATCTATACCAATAATACAAACCTTAAAATGATATCATTTTAAGGTTTGTATTATGAATATAATCTTTAAACAGATACTGATATTTGTAATTGTATGATGGTTTGTATATTTTCTATAATTATTTCAGTTAGTGTTAACAGTAACTTTCTTTTATATATATATATATATATATATATATATATATATATATTTATGCTTACCTGTAATTATTTAGTGTTCAATAATTAATTTTATACTCTATGTTTGCCCTCTTGCGAAACCTCCAAAAATCTTTTGGCTGACGACTTTATTGTCTAATTTTCTGCAGGTGGAGATTTCGTTTCTAATATCTCTAAAAGTGGAAATTAGAATTGTGATTTTCTTTGTAATTTTATAAGTCATCAGCAGGAAAATAAAATTTATCCTTTTTTAACTTACAGGTGAGCAATACTTTCATTCTGCTAGAGTATTTAAACTTTTAATATTTCGTACTTAGGTGCACTCTCTGATAGATTTCTTTTTGTATTTATTATGTGTGCTTTAAATTTGTCAGAGTGTGTACTCAGAACTTGTTTGTAAGTTTATTTTCTTTAAATGCTCGGCAGATGTAACTGTTTTTCTAATTATTTACTTGTCCCTTAGTGAGATCTTTAATTATTAATTTTAAAGTAATTTTCGCCAATCGTTTGGCTGGGATTCACCAGTTTTAATTGTTTCTTCATTTCAGTCATATTTGTCAGTTGTTCTTGAGGTGGATCAATCATCGTTATTTTAAATGTAGTAATAAATGCAGGTCATACTGATATAAGGACTTTCGAGGTCTGACCAATTTTTAGATCTCGAACAGCTCATCAGTGCTGGATTCTTTGATCTATTTCAGGGGCATATGGTTTAAATATCTGAAAGTGAAAACCAATGTTTAGGTGAATACTCTGCTGAATGAAATTTGCTTCCTCCCTTTTAAATTTGTTTATTAGAAGATCAGTCAGTCTGTCATAGCTTTGCCTTTAGGATGTCTGGTACACACCTGAGTTAACCCCCATTTATTGTGTCATAAACTTATATTTAATAATTTATTTTCTCATAATAAAATTTATGAAATATGCTTAAACTTAATTTGCTGATGTTTGTCTTTGTGCTTTTGTCTCAATTGTCTAAACAATTTAAGATCTCTTGTTTCTCCCTGAGTCTAGTCAGCGCAAACCATCATCATCATCTGTTCTGATCACAGTAAAGAAATTTTCTAGACATGTAATGGTCTGGTGGCGCCCTCTGTTTCAGATAGATTGAGAATCCGGTATAATATATATTCAATGGACCATTAGTAAGAATGGATTTCCATTTTTTGCCATTAAAAAGTTGTAAAGGTTTCCTTGACAGCACTGAGAAATATTGATTATTAAATTTTACTGTGAATGTTTAGGTGGTTACTGGTTGGAATATATATATATATATATATATATATATATATATATATATATATATATATATATATATATATATATATATATATATATATATATATATATATATATATATATATATATATATATATATATTGTAACCTTCCAGGTTGGCACCAGAAAGAAATGTGGGAAGGTCACATTTGTGCTAACAATGGCTAAAAGTAATTAGTTGAGAAAAATGAATTGTGATATAATCTAATATTTAAAATTGAGTTTTTAGGAAAACTAAACTTAAATTGTGATGTAATTTGCTAGTTAAAATTAGCATTTTAACAAAATTAAAATTTTAAATGGATATATTGATTGGTGTAGTTTTGGACTATGTGTTTAGTGGTAGATGTTTGTGTATAGTAGAAGATTTACATGTGATAATAGGCAGATGCATAAATATATTATTAATTAGAATTTTCTTTAATATATTTTATTTATAAGTTACTGATTATATATTGTCTTAGAATCTTATGTTTTAAAAATGATAAAGATTATTTGTAATAGTAAATAACATTTCTAAAATTAATAATTAGTATTTAATATTTTTTTTACTATGTTTATTATATTCAAACATTTTATTGTTAAAATTTTTATAAATAATATTTCTGGCAAGCTTCCAAAGTTGATTATCATAAAAACACAGAGGGTGTGAGTGGAGAAAGACATGGAGTTTAAAACTTGAAAGTAAAAAAAAAAAGGCTCCGAGGAAGAAGAAAAAAAGGAAACTTAAAAGAATCAATAACTCTCTAAAAGTATTACAAATATTAAAAAAAACATCACAAGGATTCTAATGATATGTTTATGGAAAATTTCTATTATAGTACTGGAGTAATAAAACCATGAAGAGATAGACCCAGAGGGAAAATCAGCTCCAAACTTCTATTAAGCCATGGTTCAGGTTCGCTACCTTTCAAAAATACCTTGACGTAATGTAAGATAAGTAATTATAATTTATTTCAAGATATTGCCAAAATTAAGTAATATTAAAATGGCAAAATTGTGTAAAATAAAGCTAGCACCAATTTTTTTTTTCATTAGATGCTAAAATCAGATGCATAATATTAAATTCTAATCATTTTTTATCAATCTTCTGAAAATTAAAATTTAAAATAAAAAAAAATATCTACTTAATTTTATATCAAGAAGATAATTTTCTACTGTATAACTTTGCTAGTCGCGTATATATACTGAAATAATGTCAATGCATGCAAATACCATTTTTAACGCCCGTCACGGAATTATAGGAGGAGAAAGAAAAAAAACTCTTATCATTCTTAATAAATTATGCTTTAACAATGGAAATACTTTTTTTATGTTATAATTTACTGTTATCTTTGAAATTAATATGAATGTTTTTTTCAACTTTCAATTTTTTTTTAAAAAAAACCTTAACATGTAATAATAGGATATTGACAAATATTTTTTTTTTTTTGATTACAATAGACGTATAAACAATTTTTTTTGTTTTGTGTTCTTTTAAAAAAAACAAAAAACAATGTAATTTCATTATCATTAGAGTATGATAATTTATTATTTTGTATGATTTAGAAAGTATATAATAGGTGATTCTGGATATTCGGATGTGTGCATAATGCTATAGATTATTATTTTAAAGATGTTGTATTTATTATGCAATTTAGTTAATGAAATATATTTAAAGAAAAATAATGAATTAAAACCTTATCTGTTGTAAGTTTGGTATATAGAAAGGATATTGAATGTGAATTGAAGGTAGAAATAGTCAAGGGACAATTAGATTACGTAGATTAAGTTTGGAGATATTCGTTAACTCTTAAGCATATAGGTATAAGTGTGTGGTTATTATTTTTCCCTGCCTTTATTTATTTTGTATAGTTACTGTTAGATGACTTACACCAACTGTAATAGATAAGTGTTATATATTTTTTTTTATAATATGTAAAGATGATTGATATGTGGCATCATATAAGTTTATAAATAATCTAATAAAGTATATTTCACGAATACATTGTGTTCACAATATAATCAAATGCACACACACACACACACACATATATATATATATATATATATATATATATATATATGTATATATATATATATATATATATATATATATGGTTAACATATTAAATAGTAGTCAATTTTGATTTTACCTTAGAAGAGATGTAACTGGTTATCAAGGTGCATAAATAATATATATATATATATTTTATTATAATTATTTTTTTTGTCTTTTATTTTTATTTTTTTAATAAATATTTTAATGAATTAAAAGTCCAAATGAATTGCTTGACTATTTAAGTTCGATTCTCTATTTCTACACACACACACACACACACACACACACACACATCTAGTTAATATAACATAGTTATAGAAGATATAAGTTGTCAATATAATTTAAGTTTTATTTAATTTTTCTGGTGGTAATAAATCTCAGTTTTACAATGCCAATAATATATTTTACTTTGCTTAGAATAGATAGTGATATAGATATAAGGGTACCCGGTCCTAATCATTATCTATCCTATATTAAATATGATAATTGATGATTGTGCAACAGTTTTAGTATTGAATAGATGCTCTGAACATATTTAAATTAACCCTATAGTATTATTGTTTATAGACGTTTTTATCATTCTTGTTGACCTCATATATAAAGACCATATCCTATAATCTCAACTGAGCTAGGCCATGGAGTGGTTGCAATATAAAACCTTTTAAATAAGTTCAAATATAATTTATAATTTTAAATTTTATTTTATTTTGCATAGAATTGGCACTTGGGCAATTATAAATATAATAAAGTAAATAAGTGAAGAGGATGGAGGTTATGGGAGAGGGTTAAAATATATATGTTCCTGTTTAAAAATGTTTATTTTGTTTGATCTTTAAATAATGAAAATATTTTCATTGAACATTAAGAATTTTGTCATCCTATTATTTTTATAATTTTTTATAGGATTTGTTAATATAAAAAAGTTTCTATATGGTAATTTAATCATTTCTGCATTTATTTATATCTAAATCAGCATACTTATGAAACGTAAACGATACTTGAATCATAACTTATAACGTTTTAATTTTTAAGGTTATTGTTAATATTGCTTGAATTATATTCTCAACATTTATTTTTACTTTGACATAAATATTAGTCTTTTGGTACAATATATTCCTAAATTTACTGTTATTAAAATAGTTCTTGTATAACAATTGAAATTATTATTTTAAGGATGTGCTTTACCTTTTGAATGTAATAAAATTAGACTCACGAAAATTTGTTTTACTTCCTTTTGGCCAAATAATGCCAATATATAAAATTCCTTTACTCTAAATATTATTCCAGGAGCATTTGTTTCAAATCCTAAGGGTTTTTTTTTTTACAATGTTAGTTTTTTTAAGGAAAATTTCAAGTCATTAGAATGACTGAAGTTGACCTAATTAAATAATAATCTATTTTAAAAAAATATGTTCGTAATGCATAATTTATAAGAAAAAATATTGCATTAATGTCTGATAACCTTAATATTTACTAGGCAACAAAAAAATTCCGTATTAAACCCCCAAATCCATTCCAAATGTGTAATATATCAGGTAAATTTAACATATATTGATCCGATTATTAACAATTAACTATGTCACACATTTTTAGAAGATAATTTTGAATTTACAGAAGCTTTTTTCTTTAAAAAATCATACTTTTAAATCTTTAAAACCAATAAAATTGGCTTCCCTACAACAATATGACCACGTGATTGGTGCCAAAACTTATTCTAACATATTTCAAGCTTTCAAACATAAAAATAAACATATGAGAGCATCCTCAAGAACAATTTCCATGTCAGAAATAGCAAAGATATTTAAGACCATTAATGAAGAAGCCAATTTGAAGTTCAAGGACAAACAACATATAATTCCTAGACTAAAAAAATACAATAGTATACTTGACCCCCAGTATGACATTGATGTTGATATTCTGACAACATTTTTAGAAATAAAATAGTATTACCATGTCACAGGGCATATTTGACTTCATTTAAAAAATTTTCACGTTATGTTCTTCATTACACCAGCAACAATTTTCAAGTTCTCTCTAAAACCATAATTAGATCATGTGCCTACTATACAAATATTCATTGCTCCAACATGGTAGAAAATGGGAAGATACTGCACAAATAAAATGTAATATTACAAAACCATCTTATCATCCTCCTGATCCAATGAAGTTTACAAGATTGCTCCATAAAATTGTATCTAATGAACTTATTTGTACATCACATTGACAAAAAGTTTTGCCCTTCACACTTATAGTGCTTACCAACTAATAAGCACATTCTATGTAAATACAAATATCAAAAGAATGCAAACATCATCCAATTCACTCCAATGTTTAAACACATATCCATGTGTTTTCATGTATTTTTCACATAATGCTTTTGTAATAATTTATATAAATATAATTTAAAATATTTATCTTGTTATGCAAAAATTATTATTTTTATAAATAACTGAATCACCATTTTTATCATAATCAGAATTGTAAACCCTCATTGCATGTGTTGTCTCATGTATCAAATTAAATCTATGTTTTTTTTTCATATGCAACTTTTGTAACCCACGAACAAAAAAACAAACATAAAAAATACACTTTTTTCTACCAAGTAGATCAACTTTTTATAGAATCTATATTAATTTAACACCAACTTCAACCCCACACCCCATACATGTTCTTCCTTATACTATCATGAGTATCCATGTATATTTTTTTTTTTTGCAATATCTCATTTAAAAATTTTTTGTAAACCAAATTTGATACATGTATTCTGTAATGTAATGATCATTCATCTTTCTATTACTGTAATTCAAGTTTTCTCCTTATTGCAAGGAAGATAGTGACCTTTTTTTACTTAGTTAATATCATCTATCATCTTGAATGTATGACCTTTTTTGTCTCTAATTTATGTAACACTTTTTGTGTCTCAATAAAGTTACCTTTTAAAATATAATAATAATAATAATAATAATAATAATAATAATAATAATAATAATAATAATAATAATAATAATAATAATAATAATAATAATAATAATAATAATAATAATAATAATAATAATAATAATAATAATAATGATGATGATGATGATGATGATGATGATGATGATGATGATGATAAAGATCAAAACAACAAAAACACGTTTTCCCACCAAACATTATGTATTCAATTAATCTTATTATTTTACGTATTTATTATTAATTATTACTTATATCTCTCGATTATAATTACAAGTTATGATGTTTATGAAGGATTTTCGAAAACAACTATTAGTCAAGATCCAGATTGTTGGGTTTGTTATAGAATGACAAAAGGTAAAAATCATACAGATTCGAATAAAAACATTCGGTACATATAAAAAATTAGTCAAAGCAAAAGAAAAAATTAATGGAGTGAATGAACCCATAAGTATGATAAAAATAATAAACATTATTATAGTTATACGAATGTTTTCAACAAATCTGCGTTGAACTGACACAGAGTTGCTGATACTTTGTAAACTTTTCTGAGATTTTTGAATAAGTTTAAATATTTTGTAATAACAGTAACCTATTATAGGAATGCAGGAGAAATAATAAAAACAACCTGTAATTACTGCAAGAAGGATTCCATTAAAATCGATAACATATAAGAATTCCTTTAACAGATCATTAAATGCCAGTGTAAAAATTCCAGAAAATTCAACAAATAGAATATAGAGTATCCCATATATCCAACTCGTACTTAACATTAAAAATACATTTTTAAAACTGTATAGTTTACAATAAATATACGACGGTTTAGACAAAATAATATAACGATTAACAGCAATTTGAGCAGATGTTAGTAATCCTATAGATAATCCTAAACCAAAAAATGCAAATGCAAATTCACACCCAATATTCATATTCAATTTAAAAATAGTATTATAAAAATAATGAGGGGAAGATAATCATCCTGACAACAAATCCGCTATTGATAGATTAACTATGTATATATTAGGAATGGTGCGTAATTTGCGGTAGATAATTATGGACGTAATTACTAATAAGTTCCCCAAAATACTCACTACATGAATTATAAAGGTCAGTGAAAGATCAAAATAATTATAATACTGTAAATTATTCTGCTGCTTTATAAAAATAATACTACTGTTAGAAGAGTTTTTCCAATCTGAATACATTTATGGACCTATGAAATATATATATATATATATATATATATATATATATATATGAAAAACAAAAACAAGTTATAAGCGTAACTTGCTATTACTTGTTATTTATGATCAATAGATGACATTTTACCAAAACCACCGAAACATGTGTGAAATTTGTTTACATAAACAACAAAAGAGTCAGAATTAACTATCTTTTTCATTTGCTCACCCTCAGATCAGTTGATTTCAAGCTATTTGCTATCATCAGTGAAGGATAGACACTGACTCCAAGTGTTTATGACTATGTGGTGAAACTGAACTGTGATCAGAACAATATAGATATCTGGCTTGTTAGGCTCAGTTTGAAGACTTTACTGGTCTGAAAAATTCACGCTTGAAACTGATAGAAACGTTTTGCATAAACATTTGGAGTCAGTGTTTACATCTAGTTTCTAACTCTATCCTTCAATGATGTTAGCAAATAGCTTGAAATCAGCTGATCTGATGATGAGCAAATGAAAGAAACAGTTAATTCTCACTCTTTTGTCATTTATGTAAACAAATTTTACACTTGTTTTGGTGGTTTTGGTAAAACACCATCTATTGATATATATATATATATATATATATATATAGATGGTGTATCAATAGATATTTTACTTTATATATATATATATGATATTTATACTTTATATATATATATATATATATAAAGTAAAATATCAGGCGTTTATTTCATAACAGTTGGCATCGACTCATTTTTATAAAAGTAAAAGTTAAAAGAGGTAAAAAATGTTTCAAGGAACATGTCATTAATATTTTATCCATTTCATGTAATTTTGTTAAACATCTTTACTTTATTTTTACTCTTGTTAAACATTACTCAGGTGAAGTTATCATACCACCTCATAGATGGAAAATGGCTGTCTCATGATTTATTTACCTTGGCAGTAGGAGATGACTGATTTTCACTCCATTTATTTTTGTTAAGATAGGGAATTATTCATAAAGTTACTGTTCAAATTGTAGAAAATGTTGTGCATGCCAATATAAAGAGTAAGTGTATAGGCAAGAGCTCTTTCACACAATACTAGATCTTAAGAAAAGATCTCTCTCTGGCTCATGCAAACAGTTGTGGTTGGGAGTTGTTGTTGTGTTTTTTTTTTAATTTCCCTTACCAAGAGGCTGTTGTGTGCACGTTATAAAATAATGCATGGTAGTAAAGGATATGAAGAGTATTTTCTTATGTGGGACAGAATAAAACTTGCTCTGATGAGATAAAAATTCAGTCAGATGTATATGTATGATGGGGAATGACAAATATTTTAATTTGGAAGCTAGGCGATCTCAGTTCGATTTTGTGAATGATGGTAAATTGAGGGTCATGCAGCTGGATTGACATACTGACCTATCAAGATATATACAGTCAAAAACGTAAATATCTGACAGGCATGATCATTAAAGTGTAGGTTTTTGAATTAAAATCCATCTGCAAGATCAGTAAAAAAAATTTTCCTTGGCAAATCATCCTTCTTCATAAGAAATGTAAAAGAAATGATTTAGAAATTGATGATAATTTAACATTGCTAGTTAGAATAATTGAAACAAATATATTATTTAAAATAGTCCAATGGACAATGTTTACAAAAAAAAGGAGGAAGTAGAAATTTATAGGCTTTCTTCTCTATTCTGTGTGTAAGCATTTGTGTTTGTTTATTATTATTATTTATGTCTTTGATAAATAAATGGGTCAAAACAATAAATAAGTCATTCAGAAAATTAGTTAATTTAAACATGTATTCGAACCATAGTCTGTAGTAGATCTGAATTATATATTTGAGTGCAACAATATTATATTTAAGTGTGTTTTTATTTTATTTTCATCATTATTGTTAATGTAATAAAATTTTATAATTGTTATAAAATTACATTGTGTCCTGTGTTTTGATGTTTCAAATATCTTCGCAAAACTACATCCAGCACCTATAGTTAAAGTAATATTAGTTTATATTTAAATTTAATTACTCATTTTATATTGATAATTGATTTCCATGATTGATTTACAGTATTGGTTTTTATATTATTTCCATATTCGACTCACATAATTCATTTTTGTATAAGTCACTTTTATATAATTCATTTTCACATAATTTATTTTCATTGTTAATTTGCATAATCTAATTTTATGATTTATTTCCATATTTTACTCCCATAAGTAATTTTTGATCGATTTTTATGATTAATGTCCATATTGTACTTCCATAGTTTACTTTGGCAAAATATAATAGATTTAAAATTATTAATTAAAATTTGGTCAATAGATTAGATATAATAGAATAAAATGATAGGGAATAGTTAAGTTAAGTTTAATATATTTAATCTTTTGGTTCGTTGTAATGTTGTGAATATTGGGAGCAGACATAAAATCCCTTTCCTGCTCTCGGTGTTTAGAGTGATTTCCACTTGTAAACTCCTATTAAAATTTATTTTAACATATTTGGAATCATATCCATTACAATGTAATCGCTTATAAGTGCACCTCTTGACAGATCTAGACCTTGAGAAAGAGCAGTTGATTATTAGTCTAAAACCTAGTTTGGAAGTCAAGTAGCATATTATAATAAAATTATTATACTATTATCAAAATAGGGATCATGAATTGATAGTTTATCGAAAGATATATGTGTGTTTAAAGAAATAAGAGTAGGGATTCTCAGATTAGAGAATATAACGAAGACATTCCGTGTTATATAATTGTAGCTATTAAAAGTGATGGATGCTGAGAACGAAAAATAAAGTAATGGAATTAAATGGGGATGATTTATTTATGATAATTTTTATCTTGTATTATATTAAAAAATGATTTTATATTATCATCATAAATTATGAGTTCTCTGCATCAATTATTGATTTATTTCCAGTCATATATAAATGATAAATATATATTTTCCGTAGTTGCCACTCGAGATCAGATATTTATAATAAAGTTGTGGAAGAAAGTTATTACATTACTATGAATTTAATAATATTTTTTTTCATGAAATATTTGCATGACTAATGCTAGGTTTTAAATTAAGACCACATAGATTGAATGGTCTTATCAATATTATTTTTTTTAAAAGACAATTTAGTTACTTTCTCCATTATCATCTATAGTCCTAAACGTGGCTATTGATGATGATCGCTGGTGGGTATTATGATTCATAGTTGCAATTTGGTGCCCAGGTACACTTGATCTTATTGTTAATATTAATAGATAAACACACTAGCCATTTCTTGTTTGATCCTAAAAGTTAATATTAAATTCAATTGACTAACTACTTGAAATAAATGAGAGTTTGTTGAGGTTAGATAAGTTAAAGATTTCGCTGAGGAAAGTTGAGGTCACAATATATAAAGCAATAAAAACGTAATAAATGTAATTGAATACTTAATGACTTCTTGTTAGTTAGCATCCATTTCAAATTTGAATGTTCTGAGACATTAGATGTGATTTCCACAGTTGTTCTTGCAGATAAAAAATGATGTCAATCTTTTTTTTTTTTACATTACAACATACAAATCCTTTTTTTAAATGTGCAGCTTCCAAATAGCATGAAAATGAGCTTCTAGGAAAAGAGATTACAAATACATGTTGCCACATTCATATCCATATCAAGTGGTAAAAGAATGCAATTTAGCCATAAAAAAGATTCCCCATTAAAAAATCTAAAAAAAAAAAAAAAAAACGAAGTAAAAAAAAATAAAATAAATATTGTATTTTAGAAAAAAATCATAAAAAATCCAAATATTATTGTACATAAAAATAGCTCATTTAAAGCATAATAAAATGGCAGAACAAATGGTCTGAGACTCACATGTGTACAATTTGTTTATTCCGCCCAATCTCAGTTGCAACTTTAAATTTTTTGAACAGGGACTCTTCAGACTTTTTTTAAAATTGTTCATAGTTCTACATATAAGATGATAACTATATCCAACATTTAACTAATTTCTTTATATACATTTTAATACTTTTAACTTATCAAGCGAATCCTTACAAAGATATTTGTTTGTAAATGAAAAGGATTTCAAACCTGTTGTTTCATGCGATATTGGCAGTATTGACTCATATATGATGTACCCTCTATTTTTTATTGGTTTAATAATAATATAGTAACCTCACATGCATCAATTTTTAGTTATCATATGATCCAAGAAACTGAACACACAATGACTTTTTACCTGTTTTGATCTATTTTAAACTATTTAAATTATTTAATTCCATAAACAATTCTTCAATAATGTACAGTTACCACATACAAATATGTCAACCACATATCTAAAATAAGCAATAATATTCTTTTGATAAATATTCTGTTTCAAAAAAATTTCTTCATATATTGAAATTACAAAATTGCATATTTGAGAGACATAGGTAGACCCATTGGCCAACCTTTAACCATTCTGTAGAAGTCATTATTAAAATCTGCACACATCTTTCTATCAATAAATTTTAGTGTCTCAAGAATATTTTTTTTTACTTTCACATTAACATTTTTTTTTAAAAAAATAAATGCTTAAAAATAACTTTAATAGATGCTAATTGATCATTTAATCCCTACAGTTCACTCAAATCTAAAGTACATATAACATCATTATTATCAAAAATGACACCATACATTTTTTCAACAAGATCAAATGAAGAATCTATTGCATATTTTCCAAACCCAATGATAAATTGTAGAATTTTCTCAACTAATTAACATGTTTTATGATAAAATAACCATTAAAATCTACCATTAAACATAATGGTTAGTTTTCTTTATGCAGTTTTATATTTGAAAAGTTCCTAGGACATATTGCAGCTGATTGATATAGTTTGTAGTACATTCTATTAACAATAACATTATATTTTGCTTTTTTTAAAAAAAAAATATTATTAATAAATTGAATATGCAGATTTTATATATTTATTTTATCAACTTTTTGAAACTTAAGATGATTAATTTGAGACCTAACTTTGGCATCATCAGTAGATTTAAACAAAACAAACATTGTTACTATTTTAACTTTCTTTATACAAAGGAGATTTAAAAATTTAGATATTTGTACATTCGAATCATAATTAATTGTATAATTAAAATTATTTTACTTTACTTTTTTATTAAATCTTTACAAACTTTTGAATCAGAATTCAATTAATTTGAAGTGATTTTCTACCATAGATTTTAATTCTAGATGACTAATTGTCCATCCATCATTACCATAATTTGTACCAAGTTTTAATATATATTTTTTTGAAAACTAAGTTCCACATTAGATAAATTAACATAATCATTATCTTGAAATTGACATTTAAAACATTTCTCATACAAAATGTTATTTTATCTATAAAATTTCCTGCACTTAGTTTCATAATATCAATTAAATGACATCTGACAGTTACTTTTAATCTTAAATCAGTCAACTTCGTTGAGCATATCGATTAAATGATTACATTTTTTAAATATTTTCTTTTTTCAAATATCATATATTTGTATGGCAAAATTATATTTCACAATACAATCTTTTTCATATCACATATAGTATTTATAGACAATTTGCAAGACTTAATCATTTTATTTGGCAACAATTCAGATAAATAAAATAATAAATAACTCTAAAGCTAACACCTCATTCTTAAATCAAAATTGTATCTTATATAAATGGAGGTGTAAATCTCTGGTAGTGAATGCATAATGGAATGAAGATGTACATTGGAGAAAATTGCTAAAGAACAATTGCAGTTACTTAAAAAAGTTAAAAAAAACAAGACACAATCGTCCTGGAAATGATAATGATTCAGCTATGTTTTTTTAATAATCTTAATAGATTATGTATATATGTTTTTTTTTTTTGTTTTTTTTATTTTATTTTTTATTTTGATTATATTAATGTGAAAATATTACAAATTGAAAGAAAGGATAATAAAAGGAAAATAAACAAATCTATGTTATTATATAAATGTGGCATGACATAATAAATATACAAGCTGCAAATATTAAAAAAATAATGATTTATGAAAAGGCTAACTGTGAAAGTTTGGTCGAATAAACCGTAAAATAGAATTAGTGTTAGTTGAAAAAGAATAAGAGGCTGGTCAAAAGCACTCCTAAGTAAATAAAATATTTTTTTTAAATTTCTACTGCTGCTCACCAACTCGCATTAGCCAGTGTAGTGAGTTTATTAGCTTTTTACTTCCGAGTTTAAGAATATTTTTCCAATATATACAATCATGACAGACAAAAATAAATCATGGCCCTTATTCCTCAGAGGGTGTAAAGTCATCATCCAAGGCAGCGGTTAGTCGCCGAAGGTGGAGGGTGCTAAGAATCCCTGATTGCGACTCAGGCTGCCATTTGATGATGACTTTTTATTTAGGTATTTACAACTGCAGATCACTTTCAAGTGAAGGAAAATTGCAAGAGTTAGAAGACGAACTATCTTATATTAATTGGGACATTATTGGACTTTGTGAAGTTATAAGAAAAAGTGAAGAAACGATTGATTTCAAAAGTGGACATGTACTCTAATATAAAGGCACAAATATTGGAAAAGAAGTGGAGTAGGATTCATTATAAATAAAAAATGGAAGAATAACATTGCGCAGATTGATGGTGTATTGGACATTGTGGCAAGATAAGATTTACAACATAAAAGTATATATCAAATGCAGAGAATTCAGTTTGATGAAGAAGTAGAAGATTTGTATATGGATATACAAAAAGCTTTTGATCAGAGTAAACAACATTTGAAAATTGTTATGGAAGACTTTAATGCTAAAATTGTTAAACAAATGAAAGACAAAAATGCTGTAGGTAATTTTGGTTATGGTAATAGAAATGGGAGAGGACATAGACTTGTGAAGTTTGCAGAAAAAAAAAAAAAACGTTATATTATGAATTCGTTTTTGATAAAAATGTTAAAAGGAAATGAACATGGAAGCATCCAAATGAAAGTACAGCACAATTGGATTATATTTTGACTAACAGAAAATACATATTTCAAGATTGTAATGTTCTTAATAAATTTAACAAAGGAAGTGATCATCTATTTGTAAGATGTAAGATACATGTTAATGTAAAACTGGAGAGACCAAAATTATTAAGAAAAAAAATATTTACAGTTGATAATCCTAGTCTTCAGAAACATTCTAATAAATTTAAATTAGAACGGACAAATCGATTTCAAGTATTAGTAAATTTTGAACATGATTCCGATTTGAATTAAATTAATAGGAAAATAACTGATACACTTTTAAATACTGCAACAAAGATAGCTGGTAGAAAAAAGTAGCAATTAACTAATAAAATTTCTACTGAGACTAGAGAATTTATGAATAAAAGAAGGAATATGAGGATATACAACAATAATGCATTAAAAAAGATTGAATATCTCGAATTTTGTAAAAAAGTGTGGAAAAGAGTTGAAAATGATACAGGAAAGTATAATTGTGAACGAGCAAGCAAAGGTGTAGAAGACAATAAAAGTCTAAAGAGTGTAAAACAACATGTTGCTATTGGGAGGAAATTTATATCTGCAATAAGAAAAAAAAAGATGGCATTATTACGAAAAAGAGAGATGACATCATGAAATGCGTAGAAGGATTCTATCAAGAATTATATAGTAATAAAAAAAAACAAGTACCTCCTATATATTTTATATCTTCTGAATTGCGCAGAATTTTGAATGAGGAAGTGAGACATGCAATTAAATGTATGAAGAAAGAGAAGGCTCCAGGTAATGATGGAATTATATTTGATATATTAAAAGAAGCAGTTGAAGAAATATGATTTTTTTTAGCAAAGTTATATTCTAAATGTCTAAATGATAAAGATGTAGCAGATGATTGGAAGAATGCAGTATTAATAATAATATTTTTAAAAAAAAACATGTTATAAGAAGATATTAGAAATTACAGACCTATCTGACATTTATCAGTTTTATACAAAAATTTTACTAAGATAATTATAACTCGCCTACAGAGATCACAGAACTTCCACCAAACAAAAAAAAACAAGTTGGATTTAAAAATGGTTTTAGTACAGTAGATCATATCCAGGTATTGAAAAAAGTTATAGAAAGGACAAATGGATATGAGTTTCCAACATGCTTAGGATTTGTAGATTATGAACAGGCATTTGATTCTATAAACATTTCTTCAGTGATTAAAACATTGAATTGTCAAGGTAAAGATCCAGGTTATTGTCATATTTTGAAGAATATTTATAAAAATGCAACAGCAACAATTAGATTACATAATGATAGTAAGAAAGACAACATTGAGAAGGGTGTAAAACAGGGTGACTCCATATCTCCAAAACTTTTTACAGCGGTGCTGCAAAAAGTATTTTGTGGATTAAAATGTGAAGCTAAATGAGTGAAAGTAAATGGAGATTATTTAAGTCATTTAGATTTTGCAGATGATGTAGTTGTTTTTGCAAATAATGATTTAGAGTTACAGGAAATGATGCAGGAGTAATCAGATGGAAGGAGGACTAAAGATAAAAGTTAAAAAGTCTAAAGTAATGTTTAATCGATTTGCTCAAAATATGGAAATAATGATTGATTATGATGAATTAGAAGAAGTTAAAAGTTACAAATACCTTGGTCAGATTATTAATACAGATGGAAACATAATGGATGAAATCAATCATAGAATTAAACTTGGTTGGAGTGCTTTTGGCAGATATAACTTGATATTAAAAAAAATATACCTATGTGTTTGAAAAGGAAGGTTTTTAACAAATGTGTTTTACCAGTTCTTACTTATGAATCTGAGACTTGGACACTTAATAGAAAAGGAATACAGAGACTTCAAGCAACTCAAAGAAATGTGGAGAGATACATGTTGGAAGTAACAAGAACAGATCAAAAACGCAATGTATTGGTAAGAGAACAAACAGGTGTTACTGATCTCTATAAAAAAATTAAAAGATTGAAGTGGAATTGGGCTGAACATATTGCTAGAAGATATAAGAATAGATGGACAATTGAAATTTTAAACTGGATTCCCAGAGAATGTATAAAAACCCAGAAAGAGACCACATGTGTGATGGATGGATGAAATAAGAATGTATGCAGTGTTGATGTGTAGAAAAGAAGCTAAACAGCAGAAAAGATGGATTGAATTTGGAGAAACCTTCATCCTGCAGTGGATTGATAATGGTTGATGATATATATATATATATATATATATATATATATATATATATATATATATATATATATATATATATATATATATATATATATATATGACAATAGATGACGTTCTATCAAAAACACCGTCAAGCGTAGTTTTTGTTTACATAAACTCACAGCAAGCATTCACTATCTCTAACTTTAATTTCCACCTTCAGATCATGATTTCAAGCTATTTGCTATCATCAGTGAAGGACAGGAATAAGAAAATAGATCTAAACACAAACTCTGAGCATTTATGAAACAGTTTCTATTCTGCTTGCAAGCGTGAATCTTTTAGACACGTAATGTCTTCAAACTCAGCATAGCAAACCAGATAGCTACATGGGTCTGATCTTAGTTCAGCATCACCACATAGTAGAAGCCTCTGCAATATATATCATTGCAAGAAAAACCTCAAAGGTACATTTATGAAAAACAAAAAAAACACAAGTCCAAACTTGCTAACACTTGTATTTATGACAATAGATGGCCTTCTACCAAAAACATCGTCAAGCGTTGTTTTTTGTTTACATAAACGTCAGAGCAAGCATTCACTATTCTAACTTTAATATCCACCTTCAGATCATGATTTCAAGCTATTTGCTATCATCAGTGAAGGACAGGAAGAAGAAAATAGATCTAAACACAAACTCTGAGCGTTTATGAAACAGTTTCTATTCAGCTTGCAAGTGTGAATCTTTTAGACACGTAATGTCTTCAAACTTAGCATAGCAAAACAGATAGCTACATGGGTCTGATCTCAGTTCAGCATCACCACATAGTAGAAACCTCTGCAATATATATCATTGCAAGAAAGACCTCAAAGTTGTTTTTCATAAATGTACCTTTGAGGTCTTTCTTGCATTAATATATATTGCAGAGGCTTCTACTATGTGGAGATGCTAATCTGAGATCAGACCAATGTAGCTATCTGGTTTGCTATACTGAGTTTGAAGACATTACATGTCTAAAAGATTTACACTTGCAAGCTGAATAGAAACTGTTTCATAAACACTCAGAGTTTGTGTTTAGATCTATTTTCTTATTCCTGTCCTTCACTGATGATAACAAATAGCTTGAAATCATGATCTGAAGGTGGATATTAAAGTTAGAGATAGTAAATGCTTGCTCTGACGTTTACGTAAACAAAAAAACTACGCTTGATGGTGTTTTTGGTAGAACGCCATCTATTGTCATAAATACAAGTGTTAGCAAGTTTGGACTTGTGTTTTTTTGTTTTTCATAAATGTACCTTTGAGGTTTTTCTTGCAATGATATATATTGCAGAGGCTTCTACTATGTCGTGATGCTGAACTAAGATCAGACCCATGTAGCTATCTGGTTTGCTATGCTGAGTTTGAAGACATTACATGTCTAAAAGATTCACGCTTGCAAGCTGAATAGAAACTGTTTCATAAATGCTCAGAGTTTGTGTTTAGATCTATTTTCTTATTCGTGTCCTTCACTGACGATAGTAAATAGCTTGAAATCATGATCTGAAGGTGGATATTAAAGTTAGAGATAGTGAATGTTGCTCTGACATTTATGTAAACAAAAAACTACGCTTGACGGTGTTTTTGGTAGAATGCCATCTATTGTCATAAATACAAGTGTTAGCAAGTTTTGACTTGTGCTTTTTTGTTTTTTAAAAAAAAAAAAAAAAAAAATATATATATATATATATATATATATATATATATATATATATATATATATATATGACTATAGATGGTGTTATACCAAAAACACCTTCAAGCGTTTGTTTACATAAATGTCAGAGCGAGTATTTCACTATCTCTAACTTAATTTCCACCTTCATATCATGATTTCAAGCTATTTGCTATTGTCAGTGAAGGGCAGGATTAAAAAACTAGATCTAAAATACAAACTCTGAGCGTTTAAGAAACAATTGTGTTTTAGATCTAGTTTCTTAATCCTGTCCTTCACTGACGATAGCAAATAGCTTGAAATCATGATAGGAAGGTGGAAATTAAGTTAGAGATAGTGAAATACTCGCTCTGACGTTTATGTAAACAAATTCTTGAAGGTGTTTTTGGTATAACACCATCTATAGTCATAAATACAAGCGTATGCAAGTTTTTAACTTGTGTTTTTTGTTTTTCATAAATGTACCTTTGAGGTTTTTCTTGCAATGATATATATATATATATATATATATATATATATATATATATATATATATATATATATATATATATATATATATTGCAGAGGCTTCTACTATGTGGTGATGCTGAACTGATATCAGACCCATGTAGCTATCTTGCATGCCATGCTGAGTTTGAAGACATTACGTGTCTAAAAGATTCACGCTTGCAAGCTGAATAGAAATTGTTTCTTAAACGTTCAGAGTTTGGGTTTTAGATCTAGTTTCTTAATCCTGTCCTTCACTGACGATAGCAAATAGCTTGAAATCATGATATGAAGGTGGAAATTAAGTTAGAGATAATGAAATACTAACTCTGACGTTTATGTAAACAAACGCTTGAAGGTGTTTTTGGTATAACACCATCTATAGTCATAAATACAAGCGTATGCAAGTTTTTAACTTGTGTTTTTTGTTTTATATATATATATATATATATATATATATATATATATATATATATATAAATAGCTGTAAACAGACTTATTTTTTTTAATAAATACCACAAGAGATCCTCTAGCCACTTTGAGATAAAGACTCTAATCCATGGGTTGCTATGAAATTCTAACACTAGATACAAAATACAAATTCTAACCTAGCATTTATTGGATAATTAACTATTAAGTAGAAAATATAAAATTTCCATATACATAGTTGTCTTCAGATGGAGCTATCCAATTTAAATAGCCATATGATTCAGTCTCATATGAATATTTACGTTAAATGGACAGTTGTGAAGAAATATAGATGTCTAAAAACTTCAGATTTTCTTCTTAATAGTTAATTTTCAATAAATGTGGTGCTTGATTTTATTCTTATGATCTGGTGTCTGAACTTTCTAGTAACTCTCTGATGAGAGTTATTACCTCGAACCCAGTTTGGGGTTAGATATAATTTAAGATAAAAAAAAATAGTGCTTTTTCTTGTGGAATTTATCAGAAAATTATTGTTTAGACCTATTAGCATTTTCATTATATTATATTTGTAAATTCAAGCTATATAAATCATGTCATCTATGAATTGGTTTTCTTATTACTTTATTGTAGCAGTCAAGACTTTGGCAATGTTATATTGCTAAGGCTATTAATATATGAAATATTTGAATTTGGTTCAGCCCATATGGCCATTTAAATTAGATGGTTAGAATTGAAGACATATAGATCTCTGAAAATTTCAGATTTTTTATTTAACAGTTAAGTATAAGATAAAATGTTGGGCTTGAATTTGTATTTTGGATCTAGTGCCTGAATGTCTTTGTATATGACTGTGAGAGCCATTAGCTAAATAAATAGTGGGGAGGTGTAGGGATAATCCTAAATATATATTTTGAATTCATTCTCTTGTGGCATTTATCAAAAAATATAAACTTGCTTAGAGCTATTAGCATGCACATTATATTACATTTGTAAATGCAAGCTACACAAGTAAGTCACATATTGTATTTCTTAATTTATATGTGTGTGTGTTCTGAATAGTAGGGTTACAAACTTTGTAGGTAGGAGTTTATGAAAGTAGATGTAGAAGTTTGGATTCATTGTTAAGTGAATTTAATACAACTTGGTATAATAAAATACCTTAAAAATATTATTTTTATTTATTATAGTTTTAAATGATACTACAGAGATAGGGTAAGTTTAAATTAATAGTGAATATTTTATATTATATACTTTAAATAATTAATTTTGTTTAATATATTATTTAAAATGTCAAAATAATTTAATATTATTTTTAAACAAGTACTGTAAGTATCAAATAACTATGTTGTGTGTAACTATGAGTGCTTTCAGAAAGTTAGGGAAATAAAACTTTAATTTTGGTTGCAGACTAATATTTGATACTATAAAATGTAGCAAAATTATTAGACTAAAATAATATTAGAAAAGTAATATTAAAAATTATTGTTATTTTTATTTAGTTATAATAATTTATTTTGGAAACTAATTTTAAGTTAATAAAATGTTTTAATATTGTTTAAATAAAAATATTAAATTTTGGATGAAAAATATTTCATAATTGAAGTATTAAATACATTGGATATTATTTAATATTGATGACTAATACTTTTTAAAACTAAACTTTTTAAAATCATTTTGTGCAATTATGTAAATTCATAATTTTGTTCAAGCAGTATTGACCAATTAAATTATCAGATTAGATAGGTATAAAACCTAAGGTTGTAGATTGCCCAGGCACTTTTTTCTTATATTTTTATTTCTTCTCACATTATTTATACTTCACTTTTCAATTTATTTTTTACAATCTACACATTTTACACTGATAATTTTTTTTATAATTTTTATTATTTTATTTAGTGAAAATTTTAATTAGAATAGTTGTATTTTAAAATGTAACACTAAACACCAACGTTTTCCTGTCAGTTGTTTTTATCTACTTGAACTTAATTCAGGACTTTCAAAATATGAATAATACATAGTAACTATTTACATATCTACCCAAAGGTCAATTCCCAGGGAAATTATTATATCATGCCCACATTAAAATTACTTAAGATTTATGCAAAATATTTATTTTTTGTGCGATTGAAATGACTGACTGTTTAAGTAAAAATAATTTTATAGATTATATTGCCATGACTTTATTTGACATTACAATGAGGAACTGTAAATTCACCAAAGGTAGTACAAGCTTAAAAGAACGTTGCACAATTTGTTTTATTAATAACTACATGTGCAATCTTGGACACTTTTGTGATGAAATATTGCTTTAGCTGTTAATATTTCGTGAAACTGATGGAGGTCAGACCCATATACCTATCTGGTTTGTAAAGCTGGATTTGCGGACATTTATGTGTCTGAAAAATTTATGTTTAGAAACTGACAGTAACATATTAAATAAGTGCTCTGAGTTGGAGTTTTAGATCTAGTTTCTGAAATCCTAAATCTTCACGAAGGTGAGCCATTAAGCTCAAACCCAATTGGTCTGGAGATTAGGATTTTCTGATAGAGATTTTGAATTCTTTCTCTGTTGGAAGTTATAATTAAAGCTTGTTTGGAGCTAGTAGTAAGCTCCATTTTGTGAACATGTTAGCACAAGCTTAAAGGCAATATGCACAATTTGTGTCTTGTTTTATATATATATATATATATATATATATATATATATATATATATATATATATATATATATATATATATATATATATATATATATATATATATATATATATATATATATATATATATATCAGATAGTGTTTTTTATTTTTTTCATGTTATAAAAAATAAAATATTGAAGTCTTAATTAAGTAAAGAAATATATATATATATTTACAAAGCTATCTAAACAGATGATATATCTTTTAAAAGATACTTAAAACTATGAGTGAATAAATAAATTTATTTCTTGCCGTCTAATTTCCAGTCTCGACAATCTACTTATAATCAAAATGCTAGATAGGATTAGTTTAAGGAAGAAAACAAAAGTTACCATTGTTACCAGAATAACCAAGATAAATGATAAACCAAGCTTTAGTTTAAAAGAACAGATTAACTGCATTAAAGTGAGGAGACATTCATTTTGTATATGGAAAAGTATGTACTTTAGTCATTATAACAATAAAATAAAAAAGCAATTGAAAATTTTCAAAAAATATTTTAAGCCTATGGAAGCTACTTAATCAAATTCTAAAAATGGTTCAGTAGTTAATAATGATGAGTTGAGAAAACAAATAGTTGGAACCCAAGGGTTATACAAACTTCTTAAATATACGTTTAAAAACCTTCCAAGTATAGTATATAACTAGAGAGGGAGAACTGCTGAAAAAAAAACAATTGCTTAAATCTTAATAAAACTTGGTAAAGTATGCATTGAAAAAAAAAGTTATAATTAATATAATTATAATGTGAATATTTACCAAGGAGAAGTATGAAACGTTTGCACATGGTATTTTCGTAAAGAGCCAGAATCCGCACTTGGAACAGTGAACCAACTGAGAGATGATTTGTCCAGGTAATTGTATTTGTATTCGTAGTGTTTTGTTTATATTTTCATGTTTAGAGCAACATGAAAAGAAGAATAACACTGAGGTCATTGGGAACAAAATCTACATAGTATAATGACAGTAATGTTAAAAAAAAATGTTTGTTTTTTTTTTTTAAAAAAAAGGTAAAAGAGAATTTTAATTTGACATTTATTAGTGATAAAAAAAATTATGAAAGAAATACTAATGCTAATATTTGCATATGAGTGAAAAAAAAAAGAATTTCAGTGTGTAAGTTTTCTATATATTCTTATCTATATATTTCTATCGGATTATTTAAAAAATATATAGAATATAATGTTAACCATCGCAAGGATGTGTGAGTGTGATGTAAGACCATATTATAATTCTATTTGTTAATAAAATTATAATATTATCAAGAACCTCTGTGTAATAATAAACAAACATATTATTTGTTTCAGTATGTGATGGTAGATATAGGTAAGGGAATATTGTATGAGATGAGTACATTATAGGAGGAGTCTATAAATAAATATAATATTAAATGCTGCAGACACTGAAGTAGAATATGAATCAAATTTTCATGATAGATTATATAGAATAGGGTCCAGAAGAATTGATGAAGGCTGAGTTAAATCTTTGTAGTGATTTGTAATTTATAAGAAGAAATAGGAAAATTTTCAAAAAAAATACGATTGTGTAAATATTATAAGTACTTATTATAGAAGCCAGGATAGAAGTGCGATAAGTCCATTAATAAAATAGTTACCTAATGAAATAACACATTGTAATAAATGAAACTCCTATTCCTCTTTTAAAGTAATAGATTATTAATCAATGACTCACCTTTCTAAAGTTAGAGTAAATATTAATCCAGAGTGCATTAAAGGTACAAATTAAATTATGACGGATTGACAGGTGTTCTAAGTTGAGTATGGACAGAGTAGTCCACAAGTAATATAATCACATTTGATACAAAGATCATATATAGTGAAAAAAAATACTAGAATAAACTACCCTATAAATGAAATACTGAGGTGAAGTGATGAAATTATTGTCATAACATTATAGAGAAAGATATTGGGTTTTACATATTATATATATTTTCCTTATTTAACTTTTTTATCACATCAGTAAGAATTTTGTAATATGATTAGAATGTAAATTTTCAAACTCAATGTAAATGATTATGAAGGGATAAAATGATTAATGAATAGTGTACATAGTAAACTAGTATAAAATCATAAATAATAATAAAACAACAACTAATAATTTAAAAAAAAGAAATATAAACTAGGGAAAGGGAAATTGGATAAGAGAAACAGTAAGATTATCTGTATAAAATGTAAAAAAGTTATATTTGCATAAATAATTTGAACTTTGTTAATATTTTTGTTTTTGTTAATGAAATATTTAACTGTATGTATATATTGTTTATGTTTATCATTCTTATGGTGAATAAAAAACATATGAATTTAATGTGAATTATTAGTGTAATTATATGCAAGAATCATTTCTATCACAAGGTCTTATTAAAAAAAACACATTATCCACAAAGAATAATACCTATTATATTTTAATTGCAGGCCTTATTTGATAACTTCTTTTCAATACTTCAAAATGGAGGGCATATGATAGGATCAATAGTGCATTAAATATCTCATTCTAATTTATAACTTAAATTGAAATATCTGTCAGATAATAAATTTGAAGTAGTATAACATTTAAATAGTGTCAATTACTAACTAAATACATCTGAAAATATGTAACTCTGGAGGATTTAGTGACAGTAGGCGAATGCTAAGTAATTGAAGAGAATATTTAAGTAAGTTAGACTTGGTAGATAATACTAGTGTAATGAATGTTTGTTTGTGCTAAAATAATTGTTATATAGTAATTATTATTGGCATTGGTATGTTTTCTTAAATGGTTGGATCCCAGTAAAATCTCTCTTGTGATACAATCATTTAAGTATTAATCTAATGGATCGTTTGCATTTTAATGCAGAATGCCTATAATTCCTGAGATAATTAAAGGATAACATTAATTGTGTGAAATTAATGTAATTTCATTAAAGTATATTAATTTTTGATTTTAAAAATGTATAATGGTAATTTAAGTTATCAATTAAATGAAATACTAAAGTAGTCATTGTTTTTTGTGGGGACTTTTCCCAATTGAAATATTAAGATGGTAGTGGGAGAGTTTAAATAACAACAATGCCATTGTGAAAGTGCATTTTTCTTTATATTTGTCAATGTTAAAAACACTCTCTTTTCATCATTCCTAGAGTTTATCCTAGAAAGTTGTGTGAAAGGTTTTAAGCTCCATAAAGATTTGTATACCCACTTGCAATGATATTGTATGTTTAATAGTAATCTAGCATGATATAGAGTAAATGGGAGACAAATAAAGTTCGCCAGAAGAAAAACTAAAGAGATCTTAAAGTTATATATATATATATATATATATATATATATATATATTTATCTATTATGGTATTGTACTATATATATATATATATATATATATATATATATAATAGTACAATACCATAATAGAAAATATTATATATTAAAACATAAATAATTAGTGTTATAAATAATATTGTAGTTTAAATTCTTTGGAAGCACTTTCAAGTACATAGTAAACCTCATCAGGTTTACTGAATTCAAATTTTTTTAGACTTAACATTATGCATATTTCCATAAGAAAATACACAACTTGTAAATATGGTCATACACAGCTTATGGAAATATGTGTAAAATTAAGTTTAAAAAAAAATTGAAATTCAATTAAAGCTGATGAGGATTACTATGTAATCGAAAGTGCTTCAAAATAATTTAAATTACAATATTGTTTATACGATTAATTATATATATATATATATATATATATATATATATATATATATATATATAACAAATGCTGTAAATAATTAATAAAAGACATGATTATAAATCTGTTGTTTGAAGATACCAAATTGACATACAAATTGAACAACTTCATTTTGATTATTATCAAAATGTTAAAAGTAACTGACATTCTTTTCTCAAATGCAATAAAAAAAATCTCATCAGCTGTGCAAGATGTATTTTCTTTGAATGGAAAAATCAACATGGTGGTTCTAATGGAAAATTCTGCCACAATATAATTGAAGGCAATAAAAGATAGCTTACAGAATATGGAATAAAACTAAATTAAAAATAAGAGATTATAAACCAAGTCAATTAAGGGATTCTAAATTAAAACTCTCAGAAACAGCTTTAAAGTATCAATATTTAAAAAAGCATTTTGCTGGAGCATAAATAAAATCTAACTTGAATATCACCAGCAGCAACTATTGTTTTTCAATTAACTCAAAAACTATTATTAACTATATTTATAGTCACACATACACCCTTCCAATGTTATGTGTGAAATTACTTCGGGGGGGGGGCATCATCACCTATGGAGCTGTAGATGCCAAAACCAAATTTAATTCAACATAGCTAATCAAGTTTACTATTTATATGTGAACCCATAATTTCAACATCTAAAAGCAGACTATACAAAGAGTGAAATTGTAATCATTGTCAGATGTATTCTAGAACACTCAAACCCCACCAACTGAAATATGAACTGGATCAAAGAGGACATTTATTATTATTTAGTAAATTTTATTTATGGTCTTTTAATTGATCTTTAGGTTGTTATTATATATTTTTGTTTTTTATATAATTTTTCATTTATTTTTTTTTCCATTACTATAGATTAAAAAGGGGTGTAAATTACTAATATGTTAGAGAACTAAAAACATTTTAACTTTATTATAAATTAAAATAAAATATAGATCCAGACATAAACATGTTTGCAGATAAATTTAATCATCACCCGGGGACGGGTAAAATTTTTCTCTATTGTACATTAAATATCAACTCTTGTGCAATGATACTTTTATTTGCTTTTTTGTTTGCTATTACTACTTATTTCATCATTTATTTATTTGTTTTCAGTATATATGATTAATAATTTCTAGTGTGGTCTTTCTTATATTTATACAGACATATCATAATAGAAAGGAAATCCCATACCCCATAAAGGTATTGATAGGAATTCATCAATAAATTGATTTGAGATGAGGAATTACGGTTTTGATGGAAATTAAATTAGCAAGCAAGTGTAAAAATAAATATCAACAATTTCCATCATCTAATATGTGTGTTGAACGTCTTCCGACAAGTTTAATTTGTATTTAAATATTCCAAATACATTCAACTGTTAGTAATATCACAGAAAACAGATTAGTATATGCAAAAAATGTTAGTAATATCACATCAAATATGTTAGTATATGTACCAACTGTTAATATCACAGCAAACAAGTTAGTATATGCTCCGTTAGTAATATCACTGCAAATGGTTAGTATATGCACATTTCGAGAGTTATATTTCCCCCTCTTCTTTAGGTGTTTCTGACCCTACCAGTGATAGTACTAGCATAATATTTGCACATGGGTCCTTAGATTCTTGATTATTAAATTTTAAGATAACACTCTACCTAACTGAACCATCTTGCCAAAGGCAACAGTATATAGTAATTTTATATACTTATCAATGAGGTTCCTCCAGATTTCTCCACTTTTTCCTAAGAGCAAAGTTGATTAATGGTTTCCATACATTATGTATAGTCACACTAGGTTGCTTTATGCCTTTTTTTTGTCATTGTCATGTGAGCAGCTTCCTTAAATTTTCTTCTTTGTACGTTTTCTTCTCCATCCAATATTTTTGTATTTACCAGTTGAATACATGTTCATTGGTACATAATGAAGCAGTTGAGCTTCATGGTCCTTCATACTCACCAAATTACTAACCCATGTTTGAACATTATATTCCCTCCCACTCATATATTAATGTATATTTATTTCATATATATGTTTGAGATGTGCTCCTAAAAGATTATAAAATTTAGCTCTTAATGTTTTTACTGTTTATTATTAATTCTTTTAATAAAATCAAAATATATTGGGTGCAGCTCAAATATATATATATATATATATATATATATATATATATATATATATATATATATATATATATATATATATAATTTGTAGTTTTATTCTGGTGAATTGTATTATTTATATATATAATGGGAACAATTACTAACACTATATAAATTTTACCAATATTGTTTTTAAGTTCCTAAAAAAAATATCTATTGTTTAAATTTGTTAAAAACTATATTTTTCTTTTAAAAATACATGATGGATTATGCAACAGTTAATTGTCCAAAAATAATTAAAACACTGGAAATTCTATATTATCTAATTTTGGGAAAGAATGTTTAATTAAAATGGACCAAAAGTAAAAAGGAAAATCCAATTAAGAATTTATACTTTTACCATTAACATTTTATCAAATCTATTTCTAATCTAGAAATGGATTTGAATATATTTTTGGACAAATTATATAACAGTTGTATCTCCAAAATAATAGGTGAAGGAAATTAAATTAAAAAAAAATACTAAAAGCATTTGTCACATACCTGAGGGTTGTATATAATGAGCTGATTTTTGACTACCAAAGAGAGAACTAGTTTGTAAAAAAGCTGTTGTAAAATGACTCCATACTATTTTTTTCAAAATGTTGTACAAGTAGAAAACTAATTACCTTCTTTGCCTTTGCTGGTCAATATTGCTTCAAATAATAATCTCACTGACAACCCAAAATATGAACTAAGAATGGAAGAATGCCAAACGGAAAAGAGCTATAGCAGTAGAAATGACTTCAATCCTGTTAATTTTGCCATGCTGGAGCCAAAATCTGATTTCATTTTAAATTGTTAAATTAAATGTTTTTTTTTATTAATTATTAACTGTATTTGCTCTCATACTAGTAATTTTTTTTATATAGAGTCTCTTATCATTTGTTAATCTTGGTGTGGTTCCTTTCCTAATTTTAAACTGTTTTATTTTATTATTTTTAACTTGCCAATCTAAACAATCTTGCAAGCCTAATATATAAAGTTATTTTCTCTATCTACTTAAACCTCTCTGAGTAAAGGTTAATAAAAAAACCCTCCCTTTGAATTAGATTTACATACGTTTTAATGAATATTCTTGCCAAATTGTTTCACAGGTTAACCCAATTACATGATTTTCTTAAAATGTCTTTAAAAAGTATATATATCCTATATGTATAATTTTATTATTTCTAAAAAATTAACACTATCCAATATTTTCTATGTCATGCATTTCATTCTGAAAAGGTGTTTTTTTTATTATTATTGTTTTTTTTTTATACCATCTGTATTATAAAGCTATACTGTTAATATTTCACAGACTTGATTATTCTCAAGTCACAAAAATCATGAGGGTAGGATTTGAGTCTAATAAATTACAAGGAAAGAAAGGTTGGTAATTTTTAAAACCTATTTAGTATGTATTAAATTATTCCCATATATATTTCATAGCATAGTGTTAATTGGCTAAATTATAGGCTTCTAGTGAGGTTAATGCGTTTTAAAATAGTTATTTCAATTTCATGTCATTAAAGACAGTATTATGTTGTGTTGCTCATATAGGGCTTCAATTATTCAATATTATGTGCATCTCACTTGGAGGGTTACATTAAAGTCAGACCCATAAACTTTCTTCATGCCCTATCATTCAGGTAGTTGACCTTCTGGGGATCATTTTCATAATATAGGCCTTGCATGTTGCTTGCCCAGAAAACCCTTGGCACAATGCCAAAGCTAATTAAACTTTTCTAAGCAGTACTCTAGAAAAGGGGTACTTAGCTACTTCGTTTTATTCATTTGGAAGTATGATATCACTACAGATTCTTCTGCCTTTATGTCAGTCCCACTGCTTTTCCATTAGTATTAATTAATTTATTTAATGACCTCATTTTGGTGCTGTAATCATAAACTTGCTCTTTGCTTTTATATATATATATATATATATATATATATATATATATATATATATATATATATATATATATATATATATATATATATATATATATATATATATATATATATATATATATATATATATATAAATTATTAATCAATGTCTGTATTCTAATTATAATAAAAAAAATATATAATTATTCAAAACAAGACAAGAGAATGTTAGAAATGATGATGTATCACCATCAGTATTTTTTGATCATAATGTAACATGTAATTATGGTTTTGATTTTGATTTTAATAAAGTTAAAATTCTGTGTATTGAAAGAAATAATAATAAACGCAAAATTAAAGAAGCTATGTTAATAAAAAGTGAAAAGCAACAGTTGATAAATAGACAGACAGCCAATATAAAAATTAATGAATTGTGGGAAAATTGATGTATGACGTATTGCTTTTGTTTACATTTGTAACGGTTTTTTCTAATACAATTTGAGTCTAGTTGACAACGACTACATAGATAGTTGAAAGTACTTCTATTAAATTGGTATATATTTGTTTAAAATATTGTTACTGTATTAATTATTGTATTGTTTTGAATAATTATATATATATATATATATATATATATATATATATATATATATATATATATATATATATATATATATATATATATATATATATATATATATATATATATATATTGTAGCCCTTGGATTTGTCCAATGCTCCATTTTTTAAAGTTAACTATAAAAGAGAAGGTTCCATCCAAATTTTCCTCATAATGTATGTATTTTTTTTACTTTTTAATAAGAAGATTTTAGCAAAGACTAGGTTTAAACCCATATTTATAAGGGTTTGTGTATGTGAGACTCAGTAAGCAATCTAAAAATTTGTTATCAATATGTTTATAACCAAAAGATTATTTTATTTTAATTGATGGGTCATTATAATATTAAAACATATTTAGAAAAGCAAAAATTATACATTTGTTGAAAGGTTGACTGAGAAAAGGGAAGAGATGTGTGACTCTTAAAAACTACATTAAATTGTGATGATGAATGGACATTATTTTAGATGAATAAATTATAAAAAATAGTTTGTGAAATTAAATGAAAAAAATTATAAAAATATAGGTATAATAGTTGCAATAAATAAAGATTAAGGCATTAAATCAGTCAATTTAAAGAAATGTATATATGCAATGCATGTGTGTGTATAATCTGATTATAGATTTTGATTGTAAAATTCACAATCAATAAGTGTTTCTTATCATGTTGTAAAACAATCTTTAAATAAGAAATTGAATCATTTTAATAAATTTAATATTAGCAGCCAAATTTAATTCAAATTCTGGGTTTGAAACAGCTGCAATATATATTTTGTTTCATTATTAAATGGAAAAAGTAAGATTGATGTTCTGTTATTTACTTTTAGTATAAGTTTCAAGTGTTATATTACTTAGTTAATTATCAGAGTATATAAGTGATGCCAATTTTCACCAAGAAATTTAAGTGGACCATTAATTTAGACCATTAATGATGATAGTTTGTAAAATGTCAAAAATGAATTGGCAATTATAGCTGTTGAATTGTGAAGTTAATTGTGTCTGTTTAAAATACAGATTGGAATCTGGTCCTGCTTTTCTGAAAAAGCAAAATGTTACAATTAATGGAGAAAAGGGAATACATCTATTAATTATAAAGAAAATGAACATATTGATTTTCTCTATAAAAGCTGTGTTAACAGAAGGGGAGGGACTCTCACTTTTATTTTTAAACTTTTTTATCTGTTGCCAGTATTTCTTCATTGACTTAAAAAAACTGTGTTATAAAATTTAAAATTGTTTTTATTGTTACTTTTTGTCTCTTCAGAATAACTTGGCTAAATCTAACATTGTCTTCAGAAAAGACAATGTGTGATGAATAAATATTAAGGGGGCACACACATCTTTAATTTCCAGAAGTTAACCTGATAATCATAATTGTGTCAGCAAATAGTAAAATTTTAAACTCAAAAGTTTGATGTATATGTAAGTCAATTTAAATATATAATATGAATTCAAAAATAGAAAAAGACAATCAAAAATGGACTTATATTGTGAGAAAGTTAAACAAATGCTATTTAACTTTAATCTGCATAAATCTAAAATTGAGGAACTCTTTCAAGAATATACCAATCGTATATATAATGCCAGAGGAGTCAATCCCTATCAAAAGAACTTTTTTACTACAAAGACTTATATGCACTTATAAATCGATTAAAAAGGAAATGTGGAAATCAGGAACTTGGAAGTACACCTGCTAAAGGACTATATATAAGTATATTTTTTTATTATTCATTCTTTATGTGTGTAGGACATTTAATATATAAAAATGTGTGTAGGACATTTAATATATAAAAAAGAATTTCTTTCTTTGTAATGTATCATGTATATCATCTATTTTAAAATTAATTCATGTAATAATTACCATTGTATTATTTTGGGGGTAGAGATTGATATTGGCATCAGATGATTATATATATATATATATATATATATATATATATATATATATATATATATATATATATATATATATATATATATATATATATATATATATATATATATATATATATATATATATAAAAAAAAAAAAAAAAAGCTTTTGCTGTTATTGTTGTTTTTGGGGTAGGTGAAATTTATATCATGTCGTTCTGATATGCCTTATTTAAAATGCTTTACAAACAATACAATAAAAAACACTTAGATATATTATTATTAGCATCAGAAGTTATTGTCAAATGCTTAGACTTATAAAGGAATTGCTTGTTTATTGAGTTACATCATTATAATTTTCTTATAAAAGTGCATGGAAATAGTTTTGAGAAATTTGTGTGCATTTCTTATTGTTTATTATTATTGTTATCATAGATTTAAGGCCAGAAACAATCTGATTTATGCTTGGAAAAAGTAAGGTTCATATTCAGGTGCACTAATTTGCAAGAATATTAAAGTTGTGAAAGTTTTACTTGTATGGTTTGATGTTTCAACCTGTATATGTGTGGATAGACAATGATCTCCACAAAGCCAGTAAAATCTAGTTCACTAAGATATGTATGCTATATTCATAAAGTATTTGAACCTAGTGGAAGAGTTTTCCCACTTGAGTATTCTTTACACCGTAGGAAGGTTTCTTATTTTGATGGCCAGAGGTGATTGGTGTACATATTATTTTGTATGACTAGCAATAAAAATCTTAGCATATCTCAACCTTAGTGAAAAGGTTCTCTCTTATTCAGGTCACTGCCTGCCTCATATTAATATTTGATATTCCTTATGTGTGTATGAGATATAGCCATGATAAGCATTATTATAAGTATCGATACCAGGTCACAAACTCAATTTAATGTCATAATGAATGCAGATAATGTATATGCAATTGGTGTATTTGAATATTGTTTTGTAGATTTAATTTATCATCCGAGCCAAAAGTAATAATGTCGATGATTGGGAAACTAAGGGTTAAATAAAACTTATGAATGTTTAAGTGTAGGCGTAAGCAATGCGTATATAAATTTATTTAATAAATATTTACATGACCAGCTGAGAACTTCGATGGAAAGGTAATATTGTTAAAATATTATTGTGTTATAAAAACATGAATATAGAATGTGTGCTCTATGATGATGGTTGATCTTAATGGCGATTGATTTGCAATGACTTAGTCATACTAGTTTTAAGATATATCTGTTGTAAAAATTAGGGCAAAATAATATTTAATCAGGATGATAGGATAAGATCAAGAAATTTGCGAGGGAATATTAATTTTAGATTTGTTAAATAAAATTATTAAATTTAATTAGGGGAGAAATTAGTTCTAACACAAATCAATAATAAAAGAGAAAGCATTGAAAACGGAAAAAAATTGGTATTCACTATGTTTAAGATAAAATGAAAGCGTAAATATAATGTATATGTTTTGTATTGATTTATAGTTTGTTAAATAAAATTTGTTATTTGTTTTAAATAAAATGTGTGTGTGTCTCCATGTTTTTGTGGGTTATTATTATCTAGATATTTCCAATCCAATCATACATCAATATATTATTATTAATATTTGAATTATCATGTACGTAACTAATATTCAGTAAGAATATTTAAAAGATTAATTTCAGATACTTAAAATTACCATATAATTTAATACTATTGAAGTATAAACCGTGAATAGAGATATTGAGTAATAGCGAGTACAGGGGTGGACATAAAATCATTTCTTCATCCATTGAATTCAAACCCCTCACTAGTCACACTTCTTTATATTTTTTTTATAATAGTGAATAGGTTTATAATGTATTACTAAAAGATTTTAATAAGCTTAAAATATTCGAGCTTTAATGTAAATAAATATTAAACTGCATTAAGGACAACCGAGATCACCTTGGAGGTGATCAGGAGAGGAGTGTTTATCACCAATAACCTATCGCAGCTTATTCGATTTCCACACCTAATTATTCGAAAAACCCTGAGAAGAGATTATAAAGAGAGGAAATGAGCTAGTAAAAGAAAATAAAAATGTAAATTTTAATAGTCAAATAAATAGTATTGTACTAGACATATGGATGTGAAATTGATGGAGAGGTGGATCAGACTGGTGCATATGAATATAGAACTTTATGATTAGAATAAAATGTAATTGTAGCTTTAATCATAGTGAATGGGAAATGGCTGAGAATAACCTGGAATTCTTAAAGATATTAATATTGTCAATTTTAATGCGTTCTCAGTGTTCTATAAATCGATTATTTATTAACCCATTCATGAAATATTATTACTAAGTGTACTGAATTGAGATTTAACCTTTATATTGTATTAGAGTTGCAATTTGGTGCCCTGACAATTGAAATTATAGGCGTTCTGTACCATCATCATCACCCCAGTAGGCCTCAGAAATAGTATCCGCTGGGAATGGTGAAACATCCATCGATCCATCCTTAAAATGTTGTAATTGGCAGGCAATTTATGTGCAGGTGTGTAAATGCCATATAGATTTAAATATAGTATAATCAATCCATAGTGGGGATGTGTGATCATTTGAATGAAATTCAAATTGGTTAGAATAAAGTTAGAATTAGCATAAACTATCCAATAATATATGTGATATTTGTAAGCTCTCCCAATCGTTTTAGTTATATTTAAAATACAATGTAAATGGCCAATCTAGAGATTGCAAAATGCATTTCATGTTAATTTAATAAGTTTTATAAAGTTAACAAAATAAAAAAAATAACTTTTCATTTGTTTGAATTGATTTTAAAATCTGAAATGAAAGAATGGTTAAAATTATTATGTTCCTAATAAAAGATACTTGATTTAAATGTATATTATTTTACTAAATACTCACAAACTTTGTACTCCATGATTAAGCTATTTTTAAAAATAATTTTGATTTTCACGACCGAAACGGCGTAAAAATAGTTTGTATAATATGTCTAATGATTCCTAAAATACTTCATAAATTTGTACACTCATCGTCACCTTTCAGAGCCACTGCTAAAGCATTAATTTAAAAAGGTGCAAGTTTGTTTTGCAATCAAATGATTGGCATCTTAATCTAACCCACCAAATATATTTATTGACATATAATATGTAATTTATTCACAAGAGCATACAAATAAATATATAAGTAATTTACTATTCATTAAATGTTTTATTAAATATTTTTTATTATTATTTAAGCCACTTATGTAGTTCGAATTATATTCTCTCCATTTCCATACAATTCAACATATATATGAGTTCTGGTTAAATATGTCCCATAGTTTCTTTCACTCTTCTAATGGGCCAGACTTAAGAATTAATTCTTGTGTGCCATCGTTATTATGTTATTCATCATGTGTTCGATCTGGTGCTTGTGAAATAGATTCAAATCTAGGTTGGTCCCTGATCTAAATCTTGAGCTTGAATGGGTTTGAAGGTTGTTTTCTTCAGTTCCAGCTCATGTTAGATGGTTCAACGTATTTTGACCTGTACATGGATTTTTTTTCCGCGTTTGGATGCTCAATCGTAATGACTTATTATTTTTTCCCACACTCTGGGTAGGTCACTAGTATATGTATATAATTTGTTCAATACATTCTAATATATATGTAATGTTCTAGAAATAAAAATAATGTGTTTACAGTCTAATATATATGTAATATTTTAGAAATAAAATAATGTTTTGTGATATTGAGTTTATAAAAATCAAATACTGTTGTGTTAATAAAGGAAAAAATAAATACCATGTTTTTCACCCAGAAATTGTAATAAACCGATTGGGTAAATAAAATAAATTTTACATAAACAGTGACAAAATGTTAGATTAAAACTTGTGTTCTGAAATGTTTAAAGTAAAGTAGTCAGTTTATAATTATACAATTTTGTGTTAAGGCTAAGACTCATGTATTATACCCATAAGTAGAAAAAAACTTTAGTAGTTGGTTTTATGACCAGGAAGGTTTGTTTTCATGTTAGATAATTATAAATAGAGCTTATTAAAGATAAAAACCCATGTGCTACAATCATAAGTAGGTGGTTTTTTTTTTTTTTTAGTAGTTGGTTTTATGACAAAGAATGTTTGTTTTCATATTAGATAATTAAAAGTACAGTTTATCAAAGATAAGTCCTATGTACTACAACCATAAATGCAGAATAGATGTTATTTTTTTTCTTCTTCAAGAATAAGTGAAATGAATATATCTGTCTATGCTACAGATAAGAAGTGTAGAGATGTTTTCCAATAAAAATATATTTTTTTATTCCAATGGTTGTTATTCAGACATATGTAAAAAACTGTAAAATGTATTCTAAATCATTGATCACTCTGTGTTGGCTGGCATCCTTACAAAAGACATTTAGCCAACCAGTAGTGAGTAAAAATATCAAAAATGTTGGATGTGGAGACTTTGAACCCTAACAAATAGTACAAAAGCAATATATTTTTTATTTAAAAATGTTCCTTTCACTCATATGCAAATATTAGCAATAGTATTTCTTATAAAAAAAATAAAAATCTTTATCACTATTAAATGTAAAATTAAAATCCCTTTTGCTTTATTTTTTTTTTCCATTTCAATTTTTTTATTATTATTTAGAATTACTGTGGTTACTCTATATGTAGATTTTTGTTCATAGCACACTGAATGTCTTTCTTTTCTTCATGTTGTTCTATCCATGAAAATATAAACAAAAAACTAAGCATACATGTACAATTAACTAAACAAAACTTCACTTGGATAGTTTCTTGTTCTATGTGCATAATATGGCTCTCCACGAACATACTATCAGAAAAAGGTTTAACTTCTCCTTCGTAAATTTTCGCATTATAATGATTATTATTATATATTTTTTCTTTTCAATGCATACTTTAACCTGTTTCATCAAGATTTAGGCACATTTTTCATTTCTTCAGTATTTCTCGTTCTCTAATTATTTACTATCATTGGAAGGTTTGTAAACATATTTTTAACATGTTTGTCTATTTTTTGTACTTCAAATATATTTATTTTTTGACTATTAATTTCCTATCTAACGTTACGCAGACTTTTCTTATTCTTTCAAATTTATAACAGTTTAACTTTTTTTTGACTATGCAAAATCTTAATTTAAATTTCTTTATTGTTTTTTTTTTTTTTCAAGTAGAAGCTCAATCTTTATTGCTTAAATGTTAATCAAAGCAATATTTGTTTCCTCAACTTGTCTTTATTAACTCCAGAATTATTTTTAGGATTTGATTAAGTAGCTTCTAGCTAATTTTTTTCCTCTTGAACATTTTAACATTGATTTCTCTTTTTAATTTATAATGGCTAAAGCACCTACCTTTCCATAGATAAAAAAAAATGTTTCTCATGATATTGCAGTTAGTCTTTTTTTTTAAACTACACAGTTGTTTTCCCCTTCTCTTGCTTATTTAGGCAAGAATAGCAACCGTTTGTTTTCTTTCTTAAACTGATTCTGCCTAGCATTTTGATTATAATCAGATTATCAAGGCTGGAAATTAGACCACAACAAAAAAATGGTTTATTCACTTTATAGTTTTAAGAATCTTTTAAAACTAATTCTTCTCTTTAGATAGCTTTATATATATATATATATATATATATATATATATAAAGCTATCTAAAGAGAATTTATATTAATAAATAATATATATATATATATATATATATATATATATATATATATTGATTTATTAATTAAGACGTCAATATTTTAACAATCTCTTGGAATCTAGTTTAAGATTTCAATTGTCCATCTATTATCATCTCTTCCTACCAATAAGTTCAGCCCAACTCCACTTCAATCTTTTAATTTTTTCAATGAGGTCAGTAACACCCGTTTGTTATCTTATCCATACATTGCATTTTCGAACTCTTCTTGTTACTCCCAACATGCATCTCTCCATACTTCTTTGAGTGCTTTGGAGTCTTGTATTGCTCTTGTATTAAGTGGCCAAGTCTTAGATCCATAAGTAAGAATTGGTAAAATACATTTGTTAAATACCTTCCTTTTCAAACATATAGGCATATTTCCTTT
>JAQFVV010012778.1:521637-576307 GCA_028023455.1 Epiperipatus broadwayi
TAAGTCAATGAAGAATTTTAACGTTCAACAAAATTAAAGAAATAATAATAATAATAATAATAATAATAATAATAATAATAATAATAATAATAATAATAATAATAATAATAATAATAATAATAATAATAATAATAATAATAATAATAATAATAATAATAATAATAATAATAATAATAATAATAATAATAATAATAATAATAATAATAATAATAATAATAATAAAATAATAATAATAATAATAATAAAATAATAATAATAATAATAATAATAATAATAATAATAATAATAATAATAATAATTCAATCCAATTCAATTCAATATCCATTTATTATGTGTATTTCAACATTTACACTTTAACAGAAATACACAATAAAAAAAAATAATAATAATAACAATGATAATAATTAAAATTAAAAAAAAAAAACAATTATAATCAAATACAAGCTAAATACATAAAATTATATATACATATATGTTCATAACTATACATTTAGTTGTTTTTTAACATTCATCACAAATTGATCGCAAAAAATATCAATATTATTAAAAGTTAGATTATATACCATTTGCAATCTATTAATAACTGATTTACCAAAGAAAGTATTTTTACATATACTAATCTTGAAAGTTTGCATTTCTCTTAATAAGCGACAAGGTACTTTCAATTCTATTTTTGATATACAGTTACTGACATCAATTTTCCCATCAATCAACTTTTTCAGTAATATCATATCCTTCAACATTCTCCTTTCTTTCAATACTGTTTTGACAGTTTGACATTCACCCATTATTAATTTATTAAATCTTTTTTCAATATTATATATTTTAGACTGAATATTAATCAGATTGAAGTTCCATATACAAGAATTATATTCTAAAACTGTAACAACAAGAGAAAAAAGTAACCTATATTTTATGGAAATAGATAAATCTCTCCCATATCTCAAAATACAGCCCATCTTTCTGTATGCTTTATTAATAATACATTTAATATGTGCATTAAAAGTAAAATTGCTACAAAATATAATTCCTAAATCAGATACAGTCTCTTTATATTTAATAACACCATTCTCAATTTTATATTGATAAACAGATTTTTCAGTTTTATTAGTATAGGAAACAATGCATGTTTTATTAATGTTAATCTCCATGTTGTTATACCTACACCATATAATAAAACAATCTATATCCTTTTGAACCTCAATATGATCACTATAAGTAATAATTCTTTTAAATAACTTACAATCATCAGAATAAGTAAGTATCATACTATTTTTTATGCTATGATCAAGATCACACATATAAACATTAAAAAGCAATGGTGCTAATATTCCACCCTGAGGAACACCTATCATATTATCAAAAAAAAGAGAATTAGTTTTATCCATATGTACATAAGATTTTCGACCCCTCAAATAATTGGAAAACCACTCAACTAAATGAGGACTAACACCCAACATTTTAAGTTTATACAAAAGTCTAATATATGAAACTTTGTCAAATGCCTGAGTCATATCAAAATATACAACATCTAATTGCTTCTGATCAGATAAGGCATGAGCAATATGATCAGATATCACCATTAAATTAGTTTCAGCAGATCTACCAGGTAAAAAACCATGCTGATAACTAGGTAATACCTTAATCATATCTACAATAATATTACTATAAATACACCTTTCATAAATTCTAGCAAAAGGTGACAGAATTGAAATAGGTCTATAATTACCCGAATCAGATCTATCCCCTTTTTTAAAAATTGGTATAATTTAACTATCTTAAATATATCAGGAATAATAGTTTTCTCAATTGATAAATTAATAATATAATGCAATGGTGCTACCAAACATTCAGCACAACCCTTGATAATAAAATTAGGAATATTATCATATCCCATAGAAGATTTCGATTTAAGTTTAGAAATTGCAGTAAACACTTCAGGAATTGCAATTTTATTAACATCTATATTCCAAAAACTTTTTTTATTAAATTTAATATCAACCATATTAACATTACTTGAAGTATCTAAGTACATATTAGTAAAATGATTGACTAGATCATCCATAGAAGGCCTAATTACATTATATCTACAACTTTTACTTCCAACAATATTAAGATCTTTTATATAATTCCAAAACATTTGTGGATTATTCCTAAAATTTTCTTCAACTCTATTTAAATTATTATTATAATCTCTTTTCATAAGAGTTTTAGTATAAGCACGCAAACCACTAAATTTCTTATACAATTCTTTATCATTAGGTAGTTTATATAACCTATGATATTTGTGCTTTCTATTTAAGCCCTTACACAATTCCCTAGAAAACCATTTAGGATATTTGTTATTAGTATTTAAATAATGCCTAACAGGAATATATTGATCTAGACAATTTTGAACTATACCAACAAAATTATTTGCCGCTATATTTGGATCATTTTCCATCAAAATTACATTCCAATCAATGTCCTCAAAAGCTTTATAAAGGCCATAATAGTCACCATGTTTGTAATCTCTCTTACTATTTACCATAGGCTTTATATGTTCATGAGAACCATCTATTACAAATTCCAAAGGTGGATGATAAGGATCAGGGGGCAAAAGAGCTTGATCAGCCTCTTTGCACTTCAAATCATTCTTAGTGCTAAACAATAAATCCAACATACCCCCCCCCCTAAAATTAATAATACTATTAAGTTGAATTAAACTAACCAACTCAACAAAAATTTTTAATCTATAAAGTTTACTATTATCAACATTCTTATTACTATGTCTTGAGTAATCAGCTTCATTAAAATCCCCAACTATAATAATATCATATTTATATTTCACCAATATATCCTCAACCTTAACTAAATATGCATCTAAATCATTCATTGACAAAGTAGGTCGAAGATATATAGTACCTAACAATATTTTATTTTTATTTTTTAAACTAACTTCAATCCAACAAGATTCAATATTATTATCATTAATAATTATCTGTTTATGCTTTATGTCTTTTTTAATAGAAATCAAAATACCACCTCCTCTTGTTTTATAATTATAATTTCTATCACATCTATACACACAATACCTATCATCAAATATACTAATATTATCAATTTCTTCTTTTAACCAAGTCTCTGTTAAAAAGATAATATCATATTCATTTAATAACAATTCAAATTTAAAATCAATTGTCTTAGTTCTAAGACCACGAACATTTTGATAATAACAATTCATGAATTGCTATTTATTACACAGATTATTTTGCAAATTTATATCTTGCACTATAGTGCTAATTTCATCAACATTATCAGTCAATATAATATCTTCTGTCTTTTTTTCAATAATCTTATTAATATTTAATATAGCATTATCCTGTGTACTATCAACATTAAAATTTCTTAAATATTTTAAATCTCCATAGAAGAGCAATATGACTGCTGACAAAGGCCAAACGTTACCAACCAAAACTTTATCAGATTCAGATTCCTCTATAGATAAATAAAATGAAGAATATTTTTTAGATTTTGTATTCAGTTTATAACACACACTATTTATATCTAAAACATTTTTCAAATGAGCAGTCACATCTTCAACAGAGGTGTCATTATCCATTCTAGTTAGAAAAAATTTTTTAAATTTTTTTCTTGTCTTAATAGCTTTTAAAACATGATTAACCTGATTTCCTATAATAGGTGCAGAACTTGAATTTTTAATATTTTTATTCTTATTTTTACGATAAAATACAGTTTTAAAACCATCATTTTCTTTATCTGCACAATCTTTCAAATAAAAGGCATATGAGTTTTTAGAGGTGCTATCTTGATTAGAAATCCCAGACGATTCATCTGACGTTACATTTGTTTTCATATCTGACTGACCAACCTTCACTTTAATTGCTTTATTCTGCTGTTTATTAAATTTAGAACTTGATCTATCAGTGACACTAAAAACTGCCTCCTTTTTTAATTGATCAACTCCTTCACTTCTATTTATAGTAGAAAGTGGAGGAAATTTAAATCAGAAACAATAAGTTCAGGCGTTTGCTTTTCTTTATGCTTTAAAATAAGTTGACTTTCTTTTTTATTAAAAACAACAGAATTTCTGTCTATGCTTCTATAATCATTATTTTTATTTATATCCAAATTATTAACAAATGCATTTAATAACATATTTTTAATCGTAATATTTTCTTCTTTCAATAATTTAATTTCACTTGATAAATCTGTAACAATATTTAAAATTCTATTCAATAAAAACGTAGATTTTTCACAAGATAAACAATTATTATCCATTTTAGATAGATTTTTTTCTCCTTTAT
Source organism: Epiperipatus broadwayi (assembly GCA_028023455.1). Lineage (NCBI taxonomy): Eukaryota > Metazoa > Onychophora > Udeonychophora > Euonychophora > Peripatidae > Epiperipatus > Epiperipatus broadwayi. The sequence goes on from JAQFVV010012778.1 coordinate 525,945, forward strand.
CAAAATCACGATTAGATATAGCATTAATTTCTATTAATTTAGAAATGTCATTACCTTCATTTCCTAATAAATTTTGACCAAAAATTTCCAAGTCTTGCGAATCATTTATATCTGATACAATAATCTCCATTTTGTTTTCATTGACTTCCATTACGTTATTACTATTTGAATGATTACATTTATCACATATATAGGACTCCATTTCTATTTCATTTTTATGCAATATTATTCCATTAGATTTCAAACATGTTTTATGAAACTTATTATTGCATTTAATACATTTAATTCTTGGCTGTTTTCCAAATATAAGATCACTGCAAAGAGCACATGGTGTACCTCCCATAGCATAATAATAATAATAATAATAATAATAATAATAATAATAATAATAATAATAATAATAATAATAATAATAATAATAATAATAATAATAATAATAATAATAATAATAATAATAATAATAATAATAATAATAATAATAATAATAATAATAATAATAATAATAATAATTATTATTATTATTATTATTATTATTATTATTATTATTATTATTATTTTCGAATTTACAGGCATAAGTTGTTATTTTAGGTGAAAATGTGGATTGTAATAATTAAGAAATAATTTATCTTTCTAATATTTTTACTTCTAATGAGAATTTGATTTTCTTATTGAAAGATAAATTGCATTCTAATGAACGATTTAATTATGGTTATAAAATTGAAATACAGGCTTTTCCTTTTTAAGAAAATGAACATTTACCATTAATTTTAACTATTGTGGCATACAATATCAATATATAGGTGTTGATGTTAATTTGGAAAATGCTTTTGTACAAATAATAAGTCAGGTGTTCTGCGTTTTTTTGTTGCTCGTTTTAAATCGCATAATTCAGCCCCACAATTTTTTTAATGAAAATCATGTCTATTTTAACTGTCTATGTGGAAAATAATAATCAGCATTTGTCTTCATTCATTAGAACACCTTTAGGGTTGGAGCAACAGTAGCTTGTTCCAGTCAATGTTTTTTTCGTTCAAAGTGGATCAGTTTATGTAAGAAAGGATTCTAATTCTCTCCATGTTTTAATTAAAATTGAGAATGATTTTCAGTCATTCTGAAATGTATTTATTACGATTACATCTAATATGATTTTTCAGAGAAAAGATTATAGTTCACTTAATATATTTTTTCATTTAAATGTAGGAAGTGTTATATCTCAGTTTGATTAACATGTAGCTTATTAAAGTAATTTTCCTTTATATAATTACATTACAATAATTTTAATTGAAACATATATTTCTTTACAAGAATAAAATTTATATAGTTTAAGTGGCTATAGGAGTATATTTTCTCCTCATATACATTTACAATCGGGTGGTGTTATGGTTTTTTATATAAACAGGTTATGACTTTTCTTTTATTATTCCAACATTTAATACTACAGAAAATATATTATTAACTTTGAAACTTTCTAAATTTGTTATTTCTAATTTGGCTATATGTAAATCGTGTACAAGTAAAATTTGGGATTTTGTTGACGAACTTGTTGTATTGTTATCAGGTTTGGGTCCAAATTATGCAATTTTAAAGGGTGATCTGAATATTAATTTATTAAATAATGCTTATTGGCCTACCATAGATTATTTAAATTTGATTTATAGTTATGGATTTGGTCAAACACTTTTTACCTACACATATAACTCTGATATATAAATATTTTTGGGTCATATTTTGATTAATTTAAGTCAAGGATTGTTTGTAGATTTTTTTTGTTTAATATATTTCTAAATTACTTCTCACAGATTAATTTACTAATTAATTAAAATTTTGTATGGGTTGGATAATATTAATGTTTGTGCATATTTTGAGAAATTACCTTTTTTTCTAAATTGAATTACTTATTATCTGTTCAGAATTGGAAAGCGATTTTTATGTTAGATAATGTTAATGTTTCATTTTGGGAATTCCATGCTATTTGTTTAAATTTAATTGCTAAAGCAAATTTTCATTTAAAATTGGGTAGTAAAGATAAAAGAAGATAGCTATGGGTGACAGATGCTTTGGTATGTAAAATTAATCAAAAAAATATGTTAAAAGGTTTGAATGGATTCATTACACACTTTAAATAAATTATTGTTGAAATTAAATCTGATATTAGAAAGTTGAAATTTAAATATTATCAAAAATTTCTTAGTCATAAAATGTTTTTTTTTTTTTTTTTGAAATGGAGAACAATAAATTCTATGATTAAAAAATCTTATCCTAATCGAATTAAATGTATTAAATATAATAATATTTGAATTGAATTATGGAATAATGAAAATATTTAGCTGATCGGTGTAATAAGTATTTTGCAAATTTATTGATGCATGATGTACCTGAACAGATTTTGTCTTCTTATTCATATTTCAAATCTTTTTTTTTTATTCTGATGGTTCTGAATCTCAGTAGCGTGCCTGCTCTTTTTGATTATAAGATATAACACCTAAAATTCTTAAAAAAAATAAGGTCGTATTTTTACCAATTTTGGTTCATTTCTTTAATTTATTTTTGCATTCTGGATCATTTCCTGATTGTTTGAAAGTTAATATTATTACTCCTGTTTATAAAAAGGGGCGAATCTACTCTTATGGTTAATTATAGTCCAATTGCGAATATTTCGTTGTTGTTGTTTTTTTTTTTTATATATATAAATTATTGGAAATGAGTGTTAAGGGTTAAACGCCATTTCTTTTTAAAAATAAAACTTTATCAGACAATTAACATGCTTTTCTTACTAGTAGTAGTACATTAGATGATTTAAGACACCATGGTCATTATTCAACATCTTCATTAAATCATGAACTTGAAATATTGGTTATTTATCTTGTTTTATGCAAACTATTTGATTCAGTTAATCATAATATTTTGATTAAGCATTTATATATGATTTTGGTGATTTTATTTATCGTTGGCTGGAGAGTTATTTAAAAGATAGAAAACAATTTAGGCTTATTTATGGTATTATCAGCGATATAATCTTTATTAATTATGGAGTTTCACATGGTTCAATACATAGTTCTCTATTGCTTTTAATTTATGTTAATGGTTTATTTTCATTAAAATTACATCCTAAAAAATGTTTTTACTGATGATATTGCTTTCGTTGTCTTGAAAAATTAGTGAATGAGGATTTGGACTCAGTTGGTAAATGGCTGGCACATAATTCATTGTTGGTAAATTTGCATAAAACAAGAGCTATACTTTTTTTTCTTATAAGCATTGTTTTTTCTTTTAAAATTAAAATTTGTTAAAGGTATAATCTGATTTTTTGATAATGTAGGTACTTGTAAGGATATTTTTTTGGTAGATCATTATTTTTATAGAGGGATATATTTTAAATCCAGATAGACTTGGACAAAGCATATTACCTATTTTTTTCAACACTTATGTAATTTAAATTATATATTTCTTATTTATAAGTTAAATTGCTCCCTAGATCAGTTCTTATTTTTATTTATATTGACTTACTGCCTGATATCAGAGTATTTTATCTTATAATATTATTATTTGGAGTAATACTTCTCCATTTATTCTATCTTATTTGTGTATTATACAAAATTATACGTTGCACATTATTTGTGGTAGATTTTGTTATTTCTGTTTGAGATATTTAATTGAGTTTGGTTCAGTAATATAAAACCTTTATATTAATAGAGTTATTTTTGGTACTTTTTTGTGCTAAACTTTTTCTGAATTCTAGACTTCTTTCTAAATACTCGTCTTTCTACCAAATTTCATTTACCAATTTTTTTAAGCAATCTAGTAGAAGACATGTCTATTCTTGTTCAATGTTATTTTTTAAATTTATATGTAAATGTTGAATTGATTTGGATAATATTTTTGTGTATCTTTCAAAAATTATTTATGTCAGTGGTTGTGTAATATGTATTAATTTTAGTATTTATTTTACTTATTTATTTTATTTCTAAAGTGTTCTTTTTGTCATGTAAGTTTTGCTTTTTTTTTTTTTTTTTATATTGAGTTTATTTTTTTATACATGAAAATTCCTTACATAAGATATTTCTATTTTGGAGTTTTCAAGTAATTGTTATGTACTTTGTTTTATTTCATAGAATAAATTGAATTGAATTGAATTAAGACTAATATTATTGGGTAACAATGTGTAATATAAATATGTTTTTCTTTATTCCATTGTTTCATAAATGATATAATAGGATGAGTAAGAAAATGTTAAGATATTGTTCACATAATATTACCTTAACAGCAATATATATATATTTTCTGGTAGCAATTTTATTGGATGCCTTAATTAATTACAAATAATATTATACGTTGTTTCATATTAAATGATATATATATATTTATATATATATATATATATATATATATATAATAGACATAATTTACCTAAAGAAATGGGGGATACATACTGTAATTTTTAAAATCGCACAAAAGAAAAGCAACAACATAAAATCACTTTAAAATTCGCATAAAAAAATAACAAAATAAAATAAGAATAATAAAAAATTTCAAATTTGAAAAAAATTGATAGAAGACAAACTTTTTTTACTGTTTTTATTAACCATAGAATTTAATTTTATTCAAAACAATATATTTTTATGCATAATTTACAGTATTTAACTTTTTTTTCATATATGTACAATATTTTAGTCATTATTTCTATTTGTAGATATGCAAGTTCATTTGTGAACTAGTAAGACATCAGATTCATTGCAAGAGGAAATACAACTAACAAAACCTTCATTTTTTAATTGTTTTTATAGTACACTCGCCCAAACTAAAATGTTTTCCAATCACTATTGATCCTTCCCATTTTGCTAAGCAATCTAAAATTGATTTTTTTTCCAAAGAAATTCATTTCCTTGGATGCTTTTTCCTCTTCTTTAGAGTAAACTAAAATTTTAAAATAAAAATAAGAACTTAGACTTATGATAAAAAAGGCACCTATTCACCACTCTAGGGCCAGATTTAATTAAAACTAAGAATTAAAAATTAAATTCTTATTTTTGCCTTTAATTTTTTAATTTTCATTTCCGTTTAAAAATCAAATTTCATTGTGTCACGTCAAATTAATTTCAGATCACATTATATAATTTTTAAATTGTTAATTATAATTAAAAATCAGATTTTAATTTTTAATTGTCAAATATAATTGTGCCCACTGATGTTACCCCCTTTTTAAAAATAAACTAGTGGACACTAAATGCACTAATTGATTACATACTCTTTTTTTATAGAGCAAAAATAGAATGTGATTTAAGATGCAAAAACAACAACATGCACAGTTAGGCATCTATAATATTTGAACATATTTACATTATGATCTTAATGTGTGTATATAAAATGGGAAAATCCTGATTTTAAGTGAATTATGAACTTCTTTATTGCATAAAATCTATTATAGTACTATTATAAAGTCATTTACAATATTGAAATTATTAGATGGAAGTCAAACTCTGATAATGCAATATTACTTTAAATATGACGTGCGAGTGCTTGAAATTTATAAAGTCATAGCACATTTTGGAGCTCGATTTTTGATCTAATAATTTTTATTGCATACAAGAAAACCACATACAAAGATATTAAGAAGAAATATGAATAACATAAGTTAAAAATCATTTGATTGTTTTGCATAATTGAGATGACTGGAAAATTTTAAGAGTAACTCTCAAGTAAGAAATTTAATAAGAATATTAACTTGCTTTATAAATCAGTTTCATGATAATAATTATGTAAGTTTGTCTGGCATGGATCTCAATTTTCATCAAAAATTTACATTAAATATTGGTGCAAAATATGTTGGTGGCCAATAGAAAGATAGGGACACATCATCTCCTGCAGGGGGTACTGGACTGCTCATAACACCAAGTTATCAATTTGACTCATTCAAAATCATATATGTAGATGCAAATTTACTAATAGTAACTTTTAGTCATCAAATCATCACAATAAACTTTATATTTGTGTATATTCCACCAAGTCCTACAGTTGTCTCAAATATTATATTAAACATAAACTCCTTACTTATAAACGGGGATTTTAACATGAGATATCAAGAGTTCAGTTTAAAGCAGCTACATGAAATATCAATCCCACTTATGAATCCAGAGAGTTTTCTGTCACATGATGCAATTACCTTTCACAATGGATGTTGTACATGAAGGATTTATCTGTGCTTTTCCTCATCTATGTTACACCATTAAATTACCCTAAACATCAACCCTTCTCTCTTCTGTGATCACTCTGCACAAACCATACTAATTAATCTGACATAATTCCAAACAACTGAAATTACCCATGGTAAAATAATCAGAATTCTGTTTCCAACTTTTACCTCAGAATTTATTTTCTCAGAAACATATATAATGCTTCACAAAAAGATTGATGAAGATCATGGTCAGAAAGCAAATCATTAGTAATCAATGGAAAAAAGTCTGAGTATAGAGGAAATATCCATGAGAGTTCAATTAATGCAAATGCTGCTAAATGAAATAAAATATAGTAGTCATCAATGTTAGAATATATTTTTACAAATAAATAAAATATATAATCAACCATGAGAAGTCAATCACACAGAAAAGGCTATCTATGATGGTATTTATAATATACTTTAAATCATTAACGAAAATAAAGATAATATTGCTATTATTTTAAAAATAAACCTATCATAAATGCTGAATCAATAAGAAGTGATAATAATGGTGTTTATTTCATTGCCATGGTAAATTATTTGGAGGAAAACACAAATTAAGCAAAACTAAATGTAGAAATTAATACAAAATATATAATTAAAAAAATGAAATGAGTAAGTTTTTTAATAAAATAAATGTTGGTGTATTTGGAGAAAACTATACAAATTAAGACCAAAACATAAAAGGAACAATGTAATTGAAAGAAAATATTGAAAATAAATAAAAGCTTGTGGAAATAATAGGTCAGAATATTTAAGAAAAAAAGGAGTAACAGAAAGAAAATTTGAAAAGTACATCAAATAATGGGTAAAGTACACAAACAAGAGATATACAAATAGATATCAGAGAGATATATCCCAAGCGTTTTCTCATGGAGAGATATTAAGTGGAAAAGTTGACTGAATGTTATCTCTTAAATGGAAAAAACAAAATGTGTTAGGTATAATCCATTACATACGAAAACCAGAACATTTTGTGTATTGATACAAGGAATATGGAACAGATAATAATCGAAATGGTCAGGCAACAATCCCACCAATTATATAAATGGAAAGACTTTGAGCTCTTACTAGCTATGTGAGGAATTCCTAAAAATGAGCGATTAACCTAACATTAAAAAGAAAGCTGTGGAAAGAAGTAATAAATTTAATTCAAAGGAAAATTCAAGGATGAAAAGAAAGACTACTGCATAGATGAGTGAAAATCTGACCATGTCATTACCATTCAATCACAACTAGATTCTAATAAAGTACAGCAATTATGCATGCTTTATAATACTTACTAGAATATCCCTTTAAATTTGGATAGCACATGTAATAAGATCATTAAAATATATATTTTTAAATAATGAAAAATGTAATCTAAATTATCATCATTTACGGGTGATATATTATAATATTGTGGAGAGTGGCACATGTTGTCCTGGCTGCTCCTTACATTTAGAATGCATTAATTAAGAGAGAAATAATACTTACTAGATCTATGACTTACTTTATTATAATATAAAACATTAAGGTTTGCATTTTAATAAAATTATATATTTATCAAACATGATTGCTTAAAATAATAATATGAATATTTTAATATGTGATAATTAAAATAGTTGTAAAAGAGAGATTATATATTGTACCGGACGACACACAGTGGTACAGAGACATGAGACTCGAACTATACTTTTTGAGAATGAATCCCTGACTAAGATAAGAGAGCTAAAATAATACATATATTATATAACCCTTTTATATATACAAAAAAAAAAAACTAACGAAATAAAGATTCCAATTCTGGATAGGATTAATAGATACTTTAAATTAATATTAAAAAAAACAAAACAAAACATTTTATTCTAAACTTATTTTATTTATATAGTTCACGTTAGAATATTTTGATTATGCTTACATATGTAGTTATTATGGGATATCAAACTTATACACATATATAGTGTGGCTTATTTATATGCCAATGTTTAAAAAGAAAAATTATAAAATGGGTTTATAAAAAGAAATATTATTTTGATTAAATAATGACCTAAACAAAAGAATTCACGAGAGAGACACTTTAGTGCTTCAATAAATTAACATAATGCATTTAACAACCTATGATCGATGCCACTTCGATCAACTTCGATGCCAGGTAAATTGGTTACTGATATCCATTACATTTATCAATTATCAAACAACAAAGTCATAAACAATGATTTCAAATACGCAAATAATTCCGTATTTAATATACCAAACATCTTTTAATTCTTGAATTAAAATAAAATAAGGAGAATTAATTTTCGCATGTGAGAGTCGCTCCTCAAAGGGAAATAGCTTAATGTAAGCTTTTCGTGACATTCTAAATATAAATATATTAATAAATAAAAAAATGGTTTAGTTATATCATAGCGTTACAGCTTATACAATTAGTTTTAGACATTATTCTAAACTTCTACAATGAATAGCGGTGCGAGCATAAGCAACAAAATATAAGATTCGATCCATTTTGGCAAAGTAGACCCTTCATCATTTAAGTGGGAATAAGAAATGGTAAGCCCGTTCTTCTAACGGGTTATACATGGAAAGAAAAAGGAAGGTAGTGGGATGCAATTGTCCGCATAGGGTATTAATTCAGAGTTACTGTTACTCTTTCCAAAGGTGTCCTATGCCAGCTACAATGTATATATGTGAAGGTGGAGGATGCGGAGTTCCCGATCATCCTCAAGTTCTGACAAAGCAAATAACGATGAGGGCTGACCAATGCTATGAAACTAGGTTGCGTCCTTTAATGACGTCAAAATAATTAATGACCTAAAATATAAAATTTGAATTGGACGTAACGGCATGACCTGTGTACTAAACCAAATTATATAACTGACATCTAAAACTAAATGAATGTTCTATGACATATGATTAAGTTTTCATTCATTAAATGGGTCCCACATGCATTTGGAATCAATAAGCATTATTGAATACTATAATGCTAAAAATGCTAGATATAAATGACTATTACAGAATAAAAATAAACGGTCATTATTATTAAAAAAAAAATTATCTGAATTTAAGCAATAGTGTTCATGGATCACATTAAATTTATAATCATTGAAAATACACTCGAGCCAGTATAAAAAAAAATAATCTGCCTATAAACAAATATGTTATTTAACTGTTTGTCAAAACAGCGAGCCATGGCTTTAAAACAAATAATTTAAAGTAATTACAATATCCATGAATTTCTGGGGATTTAAAAGACTAATCAAAAATATAGTGGCTCACAGAGTTGAGTTGATTTGGCATATAAATGACATATAAAAATACAAAGCAAATAATTATGATAGAAAATTTTCCGCTCTAAATAAAATGTAATATTTACCTTAAGTAGATGTAATCATTTACATATATATAACAAATAGGATTATAGAGAGACTTTCAAACAGAGAATAGGTACAAATATATGACAAAAAGAAACATTAATTATCACAGATATAGGTAAGCATAAAACTGTTACCTAGACAATGTTACACTGGATAGGTCCTTGAGCTTTAGTTTACATATATTAGCTTGTTGGTCAGAAATCTCGGTAACTACAGCTTTTTCATTGGTTGCAGCCTTATTATATGACTGGAGTTTCACTGTAGCATACGAGAGGCAGTCCGAGAGCCCTGTGGAAAGACAATTCAGTGACCTACTCAGTAGACATTGTAAAAAAACTAATCACAAACAAATGCTGTCACACTGTAAAACTCAGACTAAAACTGAATGCTTCTTATCTCCAATCTATACTATTTATACCACCCAAGCTATTACAGGAATGCTTTGGCTTATTTTCCCAGAGGCAGATGAGACAATTAATCAATTTCTGAGCAGATTACAGTCCATTTTAATAAAAAGTAAGATATAAGAAGATAAGGTTCAAATCATTTTCATTAGCAAAACTTTTAATTAAAGTCTTTAAATTATAAAAGTAAAACTATGATAAGACGATAATTTGATTAATGAAAATCAAGCATTTCAATATTTAATTAGTGAAGAAAACAATGGGTTGATTTGAACCTGCCATCTTGGTTATAAATTCTTTCTTTTAAATTTTTACAAACTCGAAATTAAAAGCAATAAATCCTTACAAATAACAAATTTTATGTAATAAAAAGATCTCTTTTAAATAAAAAAAAAAACAAAAAAACCACAAGCTTAAAATATTCAAAAGTATAAAAATGTCAAAATAACAGAAACAAAAATTATAAAATATTCATTATAATAGTTTGCAATATATATAATGACATATATATGATGGCACTTTTAGTAATTTAAATATTTCTGGGTTAAAACCCTTACACATGTTAGTTTACTTTAGGTCGGCAATCATGAAGCTCATTCTGACTGCAGAGTGATTGCTTCAATATATATATATATATATATATATATATATATATATATATATATATATATATATATATATATATATATATATATATATATATATATATATATATATATATATATATTATTTTTACAAGCATAAACCTAAACTAGTCAATATAAAATCAAAACTACCCCAAATCCAAAATTAAACCAGACCAGTATAAAAATAATATTAAAACACAGCCTAAGGTTTCACTGCTACAAGCAGACTTCTCAAGTATAAAGAACTATCAAAAACTACACAATATATATATATATATATATATAAAAAAAAAAAAAAAAAAAATAAATAATTAAAAACTACCCAAAAATCCATTCACTTCCCATCCACCCTTAATATTAAAAGAACTCTTAAATAAGTTAATTGCTTCAGAATAATAAATTTTCAATAATAAATACTCTTTAATTCTTCTTTTGATTTCAATTCTCTCAAAGAAGACAACCTTAGCTTCATCAAAATCAATACTGTGGCCTGTATCTTTTTCATGGACATACAAAGCAGAACTAAGATGTGTATTTTTAACTCTACTTTTATGAACCTTTATTCTTTCATTTAAACTCAAACTACTCTGACCTATGTAAACCTTCTTAAAATAGATATCTTAGTTCTGCTTTGTATGTCCATAAAAATATACAGGTCACACTATTGATTTTGATGAAGCTAAGGTTGTCTTCTTTGAGAGAAATGAAATCAAAAGAAGAAAATAGATATCTTATTTCTGCTTTGTATGTCCATGAAAAGATACAGGCCACACTATTGATTTTGATGAAGCTAAGGTTGTCTTCTTTGACAGAAATGAAATCAAAAGAAGAATTAAAGAGTCTTTATTATTGAAAATTTATTATTCTGAAGCAATTAAGTTATTTAAGAGTTCTTTTAATATTAAGGGTGGATGGGAAGTGAATGGATTTGTGGTAGTAGTATATATATATATATATATATATATATATATATATATATATATATATATATATATATATATATATATATATATATATATATATATATATATATATATATATATATATTGTGTAGTTTTTGGTAGTTCTTTATACTTGAGAAATCTGGCTTGTAGCAGTGAAACCTTAGGTTGTGTTTTAATATTATTTTTATGCTGGTCTAGTTTAATTTTGTATTTGGGGTAGTTTTGATTTGATATATATATATATATATATATATATATATATATATATATATATATATATTATAAAAGTCATGGCTGCAGAAAGGAGTTTGCTATTAACTGAAAGGGACCATTTGATTCCTCTTGGAGGCATTAAAGGAACCGAGCAGGGCAAATTACTAATGTCCACTCCATATGTTCTTGTCATTGCAGCTGTTATTACTTGTGATTATTCATGTAGTATACAAACATGGATGGTCTGCTCACCAACACACATTAGCCAGCATGGTGAGTTTATTGGCTTTTTACCTCTGAGTTTAAGAATATTTTTTCAATATATACAATCATGACAGACAAAAATAAATCATGACTCTTATTCTCAGGAGACTGTAAAGTCACCAACCAAGGCAGCAGTTGGTGGGTGAAGGTGGATGGTGCTAAGAATCATCTTATTGCAGACTCAGGCTGCAATTTGATGACAACTTTTTATTTAGGTATTTACAACTGTAGATCACTTTCAAGTGAAGGAAGATTGCAAGAGTTAGAAGAAGAACTGTCTAATATTAAATGGGACATTATTGGACTTTGTGAAGTTAGAAGAAAAGGTGAAGAAACAATTGATTTAAAAAGTGGACATATACTCTACTATAAAAGCACATATATTGGACATACAAGTGGAGTAGGATTTATTATAAATAAAAAAATTGAAGAATAAGGTTGTGGAGATTGATGGTGTATCAGACAAAGTGGCAAGATTACTTTTACAACTTAAAAGCAGATACCAACTGCAGACAATTCAGGTTTATGCCCCAATAAGTTCTTATAGTGATGAAGTTATAGAAAATTTTTATATGGATGTACAAAAAGCTTTTGATCAGAGTAAACATTTTTAAATTGTTAAGGGATATTTTAATGCTAGAATTGGTAAACAAATGAAAGATGAAAATGTTGTAGGTAATTTTGGTTATGGTAATATAAATGAGAGAGCACATAGAATTGTGCAGTTTGCAGCAAAAGAAAAACTTTATATTATGAATTCTTTTTTTGAGAAAAATGTTAAAACAAAATGGACATGGAAGCATCCAAATGAAGATACAGCAGAATTGGATTATATTTTGACTAACAGAAACTACATATTTTAAAATTGTACTGTTCTTCATAAATTTAACACAAGAAGTGATCATCAATTAGTAAGATGTAAGATACATGTTAATGCAAAACTAGAGAGACAAAAATTATAAAGAAAAACAATATTTACAGTTGATATTCCTAACCTTCAGAAACATTCTAATGAATTTAAATTAGAACTTACAAATCGGTTTCAGGTATTGGAAGATTTTGAAGATGATTCAGATTTGAGTGACAATGAAAGGAAAATAAGTGATACACTTTTAAAAACTGCAACAAAGATAGCTGATAGAAAAAAGCAGCATTTGACCAATAACATTTCTACTGAGACTAGAGACTTTATGAAGAAAAGAAGGAATATGAGGATACACAACAATGATGCATTAAAAAGATTGAATATCTCAAATTTTGTAAAATGATGTGGAAAAAAGTTGAAAATGATATAAGAAAGTATAATTGTGAACTAGCAAGGAAAGTTGTAGAAGAGAATAAAATTCTAAAGAGTGTAAAACAACATTTTAGCATTGGTAGGAAATTTATATCTGGAATAAAAAAAAAGATGGCATTATTACTAAAAAAAAGGGATGACATCATTAAATGTATAGAAGACTTCTATGAAGAATTATATAGTAATAAAGAACAAGTGCCTCCTATATCTATTATATAATCCGAATTGCCCAGTGTTTTGAACGAGGAAGTGAGACATGCCATTAATTTTATGAAGAAAGGGAAGGCTCCAGGTAATGATGGAATTATTATATATATATATATATATATATATATATATATATATATATATATATATATATATATATATATATATATATATATATATATATATATTAGTGTGTGTGTGTGTGTGTGTGTGTGTGTGAAAGAAGCAGGTGAAGAAATAGAAAAAAATAGCAAAGATATATACCAAATGTGTAAATGATAAAGATGTACCAGATAATTGGAAAAATGCAGTATTAATATTAATATTTAAAAAAGGTGATAAAGAAGATATTAGAAATTACAGACCTATCAGTTTATACAAAATTTTTACTAGGATAATTACAACTCTTTTACAGAAAACACTAGATTTCCATCAACCAAGAGAACAATCTGGATTTAAAAGTGGTTTTAGTACAGTAGATCATATCCAGGTATTGAGAGAAATTATAGAAAGGACAAATGAATATGAGTTGCCATTATGCTTATGATTTGTAGACTATGAAAGGGCATTTGATTCTATAAACATTTCTTCAATTATTAAAGCATTGGATCATCAAGGTGTAGATCCAGGATATTGTCATATTTTAAAGAATATTTATAAAAATGCAACAGCAACAATTAGATTACATAATGATAGTAGAAAAATCAACCTTGAAAAGGGTGTAAGACATGGTGACTCCATATCTCCAAAACATTTTATAGCAGTGCTGCAAGAAGTATTTTGTGGATTAAAAGGGGAAGCTAAAGGAGTGAAAGAAAATGGAGATTATTGAAGTCATTTATATTTTGCAGATGATGTAGTTGTTTTTGCAAATAATGCTTTAGAGTTACAGGAAATGTTAAAGAAGTTATCAGATGAATGTAGGATAGTAAGACTAAAGATAAATGTTAAAAAGTCTAAAGTAATATTTAAGCGATTTGCTCAAAATATGAAAATAAAGATTGATTATGATGAATTAGAAGAAGTTAAAAGTTACAAATACTTTGGTCAGATTATTAATACAGATGGAAACATAATGTATGAAATCAATCATAGAATTAAACTTGGTTGGAGTGGTTTTGATAGAAATAACTTGATACTGAAAAGAAATATGTCTGTGTGTTTGAAAAGGAAGGTTTTTAATAAATGTGTTTTCCCAATTCTTACTTATGGATCTGAGACTTTGACACTTAATAGAAGAGAAATAAAGAGACTTCAGACCACTCAAAGAAGTATGGAGAGATGCATGTTGGGAGTAACAACAAGCGATCGAAAACACATTGCATGGGTAAGAGAACAAATAGGTGTTACTGACCTCATTGAAAAAATTAAAAGACTGAAGTGGAGTTGGGCTGGACATATTTTAAAAGAGATGATAATAGATGGACAATTAAAATTTTAAATTGGATTCCAAGACATTGTAAAAGACCCAGAAAGAGACCACATGTGAGGTGGATGGATGAAATAACAAAGTGTGCAGGGATGGAGTTGTGAAGAGAAGCTAAAGATAGAAAAAGATGGATTGAACTTGGAGAGACCTTCATCCTGCAGTGGATTGATAATGGTTGTTGTTGTTGTTGATGATGATGATGATATATAAAGCATATGATTATTATTATTATTATTATTATTATTATTATTATTATTATTATTATTATTATTATTATTATTATTATTATTATTATTATTATTATTATTATTATTATTATTATTATTATTATTATTATTATTATTATTATTTCTATTATTATTTTCAGGATATTCCTTCTAGTGATAAAGCTAAATGATGCTGTTTCAGTACAATATCAAGTACCTTCCTCAGAACATCCTCTTTCTCAAATCTTAAGAATGCATGTGAGATTTAAAACTTTTTCTTTCTCCTCATATTTAAATTCTATTGGTTGAGATGTTTTACAATTTATTTTATTTTCCAATAGCTTCTTTCAAATGTTGCTAATCTTCTTTAATTCACACATTTCATTTATGCTTTTGGATTTTTTAAAAATCTCTATAGTTTCTCTTAGCAATCTCTGGTCATATTGTTAAATTTATTCTTTTTTAAAATATTGATATCATGATTAGTTAATTTTATATGAGAATAAATAGCTGATGAATTGGAGTTTTCTCTGACTGTCAGAATGTATTATTCCTTTCTAATATTTATTCTATGATTAGTTTGTCCAATATATGTCTGTGAACAAGCCCTACATGTACTTTCATATACACTATGACACTCCAAAGCAATTTTATCTTTTGGAAGTGGAAATATTTCACTATTTTTTTATAAATAGTCTAAACTGTATAAGGAGAAAGAAAATGATGAAAATGATTTTAAATCTGACATGCATTCTTATGATTTGGGAAAAAGGATCCTCTGAGGAAGCTACTTGATATTGTACTGAAACAACAACATTTAGCTTTTTTACTACATGGAATATTCCATAAATAATAATAATAATAATAATAATAATAATAATAATAATAATAATAATAATAATAATAATAATAATAATAATAATAATAATAATAATAATAATAATAATAATAATAATAATAATAATAATAATAATAATAATAATAATAATAATAATAATAATAATAATAATAATAATAATAATAATAATAATAATAATAATACTATGATGATGATGACATATTTTGTCCATGAATATATATATATCCTCAATAATATTAGCTATTTACCAGTATTAATTTTAGTTTTGAAAAATGTAATGAAAGAAAAATAACTTTTAAATATCATATCATCGGCCAGGACGCGAACCCGCAACACGGGCAACTGCCTGCAAGTGCAAGGCAGTCGTGCTGACCTCTTGACCACCAATGCAGTATGTTAATTTTAGTTGTTAGGAGAGATAATGTTGATAAGGTTTCATGATTAGTTGTAACTTAGAAAAACTATGGTTTTAATATTTTTTTTTTAAAAATATATTAACAATAATTATAGTTGTTTTTTTTTTATTTCTTACATTTCTGTTTGTGTCAAACAAAAGGAATAAATAGTGCTTATAAGGTTATTGCAATTAGCCTATTAACTTGTTTTTTGTCTTTTTTGGCATTAGTGAAAAATAAATAAAGGATTGTTTTGGGGGGATGGTTTGCAATAAAAATGGTAGAAGCATATGATCAATTATTTTGTTGTTGTTTTTTTTTACAAAAAATAACCCAATTGGTTAATATTAAATTTTAACTTATGTGAGACTGAATTTTAATTTGTGGGAGACATGTTTGTTTCAAAAATGGGTTGTGGTTAAATCAGAATACCTCAATGACTTATAAAAAGAAGACAGTTTTAACCAAGCAGTTGACAAATACAATCTTTCTTAAATGGAACTTGGAAAAGAACAGCAGGGGAATGTTTAACCAAGCTATTGAAGAGACAATAATTTCTAGACAAACATCTGAAGAAATAGTGAGTAAATGTACCTGGGTTCAGAATCTATAAGTGTAATTGACATCACTAAAAATATTAAAAAGGAAAAAAAAAGGATACCCAATTAATGTGCTGCCATCCTTGTCAAATTCCAGAAGGATGTGTATTTCTATTTTTATGTGTACAAAGTCATAACAAAGTATGATATGGAAAAATGTATACATTTAGCTCATGAAGTCAAAAAAATTGTTTTACAGCAAAAATGGACAATTTTTATTTGCATATTAGCCTGGAAACAGGAACCATTTAAGAAGAATACCCTTAAAGAGATGAATGAAAATAACTCAAAGTAACAGTAAACCACGGATAAATATATTTTTATGATTTTCACAATACATTTCAATTTGTAAATAGGTTTTTTTTAATTATGAATTAAGTACCAATTGATAATAAATAATAATAATATTATTATTTTTTTGTAAATGAACTGTTTATAAAATTCATTTGATTTTTTTTCAAAAATTTTATCAAATGGTTTATTACTTGATTTAAATATTTAATATCTGATTATGAAGAACTTTATATATATTTTTGTCATTTAACAAAAATAACATAATTAAAAGTTAATTAAATTAACTTTTTAATATCCTGAAACACGGTATCGATATTGTGGTTGTCACCTTTAGATTGCTCTAACTCAGCCAATTTTTTAGTTACATTGAAGAAAAAACTACCTGTATTAAAGCTTAGAGCAAGGCCTATAAGATGCTGCCCTCTTCTGAATCATTTTACAAGTAAAAAATCAATACTAGGAGGATTTTAAGTTGAACAAAAGAAGAAGGCCAGTTTTGATTGGTTGGATAATCTATTTAGAATCTATTCCCAATTCTTATTGGCTGATGATTCCATTAAATATTTTTTCACTGCTAAAATGAAAATATATGTTTTGGAGTGTTTTTTTATTATGTTTCATATATATTATAAATAATTTTCATAAAATCTAATATTTCTAATAAAATATAGTTATTTTACAAAAGTAGTAAGGTTTTGTTAAAAAAATTGTATACTTTGCACGATTGTAAATTGAAAAAGAAACCAGCCATAGCAGCAATTTTTGACATCTTGTCAAGGGTTAGATTGCTCCAAGCTGTTTATTTGATTTTCAAACAAAGATTAATGATTTAGAATATTTTTCTGGCATTATAATGTATTTTTGGTATATTTTTTTAATAATATGCTGACAGTATAATTATTTTGAGAAAGACGTTAAGATTTTTCCTAAAAAATTCTTAAAAAATTCATAATGTGAAATCTGGGAGGGATCTAAATGACATTTATAATGCTTCTAATTTGCTCAAAATGTTTTCTTTGATTTTTCCGCTTTTGAATATTTCTATAAAATACAAATAAAAATATATTTTTGAAATAACTTTCGTTTACTTTCTTAACATTACAAATAATTAATATACTTTTTGAAAATGAAACTAAAATTAATATACATTAAAAGATGGAAATATTTGTATCAAAAAGTTTTTCACTTGACCAATTAAAAGTTTCAGAGTTTTACTTCGCTGGACCAATAACAAAAGTGTTCTATTTAAGTGTTAATGAATAAAATTCAAATAAGAATCACTTTAAATCTGTGAAATTATATTTTTTGATAAAATGCAAATTTCAATTATCATATTGGCATGCCATTTTTTAATTATTAAATTATTATTCAGTTAGTTTATTAAATAATTACTTAAAATATATTAATGTCTTTATTCCTTCAGCTATATGTTTAGTGAATTAGCAGTGTGTGATTTGATTCATTGCAGTTTGTTCTTTTAAATTTTTTGATGTATTCAAATAAATTTAGATATTTATTTACAGTAATGTAAGCTGTTATATTTATTTATTTCATGTTTTCAGTCATTATTTTTATAAATTTTATTTCCTGAACTAGTTTAGAACATTATGGCTAAGTCTGTACATATACAGCTTTATGTCAGTGATTGTACATTCAAATTATATCTTTTAATGAGGCACAGTAATCTCTTTATGACATTTGTTTTGCTTTTTAAAATTTAGTTGATAGTTCACTTGTACACTCATGATACCATCTTACCAGAGAATTCATGTTGATAAGCATGCATAAATGGCCCATAATTATTTTCTAACTTTCTGATGGATGTTTTAGCTCTTAAGTATGTGCATTCAAATAATAATTATATATTCTGTCATGATATTGACAAAGACTAGAAAAGTAACTTGTTTATAATGTACTATTTTTAAATTCAGCCAGAAGTCTTACTGTTGATAATGAAATCATTGGTGATGAGGTCATTATTTTGTGTAATACTAGTCATATGGTTTATTTCATGTCACCTCTCATTTGTAAATGCCTATTATGTAACTCTTATATTTTTTCCATATATTGTATGTTTATTATTTATATTTGAAGATTAATATCTCGTGTCAGTCATTTACATTTGTGTTCAGTGGGAATGATGCTTTCTCATCTCCTCATGCATACCTGCAGTTTCCCATAACATTACATATATATTATTGTAATTGTTCAAAATAATACAAGACATCTATTCAACATATTTTTTTTTTATTTTTTTTTTATTTAGTTCGTTTGAATAAATATGATAAAACTGTTATAAGTCAATTAACTGGTGAAAACGGATTTAAGAAAATAAGTAAACAAATGTTACAAATAGAAAGTTAAAAACAAAATAACTTTTGAAGTGTAGTAAAACAATTGATTACTGTATATAAAAAAATCAATGTGGGAAATGCATAAAACAAATGTCAAGGATTTTAAAATAAACTTTCAGCTGAATTT
Organism: Epiperipatus broadwayi; assembly: GCA_028023455.1. Taxonomy (NCBI): domain Eukaryota; kingdom Metazoa; phylum Onychophora; class Udeonychophora; order Euonychophora; family Peripatidae; genus Epiperipatus; species Epiperipatus broadwayi. The sequence goes on from JAQFVV010012778.1 coordinate 545,733, forward strand.
TTTTAAATGATAAGTAATATTTTTTACACAGTATAGGGAAGAAAATGAAATGTGATTAAAGCACATGATTTCTATTAATTTTAGCTGACAATTATAAAATCAAATTTTGTCTATGTCAGTGGGCATTTGTGCTTGTGTAGTTTAACTTAGATAAATGCCTTCATACCAATTGGTATGATCAGTTAATCTTTCATGTTTTTATTATATGTTAAAATTTTAAAAGAAAAGGAGACAAATAGAAAAAAGGAGAAGAAAAAGAATAAAACTCATTAGTAAGCATATAGTATGTTTGACCAACTAAATAGTTTTAAATACAACTGTCAATTAATTGTAGTCAGACAGTTACAAGCTGAAGATATTTCAAGCCAAAGGAAGTGGATAGTAAATACCTCAATTGCATATACAATCTGGAGGCTAGTGTCATAAAGAGTTCAGTGATATCAGCAAAACATAACAGATAAATATCAAAAGTGAAGCTTGTGTTGTTGTTGTTGTTATAATAATAATAATAATAATAATAATAATAATAATAATAATAATAATAATAATAATAATAATAATAATAATAATAATTATTATTATTATTATTATTATTATTATTATTATTATTATTATTATTATTATTATTATTATTATTATTATTATTATTATTACTACTACTACTACTACTACTACTATTACTATCTTCATCATTATGTCTCAATAATAAACTTTCTTAAAACAACAAAGGTTACATGGTGTTTACATACTTATGTTTTGATTACAGTGGCATATATATTTTTTACAGATTTTATTTGGCTAAGTATTTCATTGCTAATTTCACAAGTATGGAAATGTTGAATAGAGGTCTACATCAGTTACCCTATTCAATTTCTATAATTTAGAAATCCTGGGTGTACATGGTAGATTTTTTCATATTATGATATTTTTGTTATTGCTATTGTATAATTTTTAGTTATTAATTTCTGATATTTGTTAGTGTCCCACCTATTTTTTATTAATATACAGTTATTGCCTTTATTCTTTTCAGTTTGTTGTTAAATGTTGCTTTTGTTAGAATATGCTGTGCTTATATAATGACTGGTTTTACATTATCTTGTAAATTAACTTGAATATTAATAGGCACTAAATGGTTGCATATATATTGGGATGTGCAATCATTCCATCTCTGTTTCTTAGTTGCTGTAGTTTGTTGTAAAATGTTGACAGATAACATCTGATGTTATTACCCTTTCTTAATATACATTGTTTGTACCAAAATGCATAAAATCCAAAGATTACTGCTCATGTTGTAATGGTTGTCAGCTTGTGAGTAAATCTGTTAGTTGTTGTTTAATTTTCTTCTATATTGATTTTTCATATTATATTGTGTAGTATTTAGCACTGTACAAATTAAAATATGTATTGTCATGTTTCTGCAACAACATGACATTGGTTGCAGAAGGCCATAAAGATTATGGTATTATAAAAATATGATGTTGGTAGTGCAAATAGATATAGCTTTATCAACACATCAAATAACTTCAGTTTCATTGATTTTTTTTAAATATTTTTTTAAGGAGTTGACTATTCTTTATTTCCAGCAATTGGAAAAAGATATGTTTGTTTGAGGCTGGATTGATCTACTCGTATGTTTGCCAGTATGTTTATTTTCGATCAAATGTGAGTGTTATAGTTCCAACATTGACTTGTGTTGAGTGTGCTACTGATGTCGGATGGATGATCAGTAAGGATTATATCAAGAAGGCTATGTAGCTGCCAAAACATGCAATGATCATTAGCAGTAGGTTTATTGTTTTTGTGCATTGAATACATGTATTGTGATTAGCCCCAGATCATTCCAAATAGTTGGTTGGCTGACTTGTTTGATTGAAATGACTGCAGTTTTTCTATCCCAGACGGGTTTGTTACAGAATTATGATATGGGAATTGTAATGTGTGTTGTAAAGTTGACAATAAGTGAATTATATGCAATTATTGCTATTATGAGTATGTTAAATATGTGTGCTTTTGAATATAAAGACAAAAATGCATTTGATAAAGATGTGGCTATGTTTTTTTATTTCTATTTGAGCTTATGTTGAAGAGTTTGTCTCATTCCATGAACTCCGATGTAAAATGGAATCCTAGAAATTGAATCAGTTTGTTTTTATATAGCATTATGTAGGATTTCTTAGTATAAAAGAACCATGCTGATGTTTTACTTAGATTTAAGTGTAGTTCATGCATATCTGTGTAATTTTGAAGTATTTTTTTCTAATATTGACATTTATTTATGAGATATTAAAAACATTGTCATGTCATCCATGTATGCAATGCATGGAATACATTGAGAAATTTGTGGTATTAATATTCCTCGTAAATCTTTTTTTTTTCTGTTTTAAGAGTGGACTTATATATAAAATAAACGGCAGGGAAAAGAGTGAGGTTCTTTGTGAAATTGGTTTTGTGGGAGTAACTGCTGTTGTGTTTCTGTTGCTATGTGTGAGATGTATATTTTTGTTGAGTAAGATGTTTTTATGCTATATAATAGTATGGTAAATTGCTGTATTTGGAAACATGGTTATACAAGCATATATGGTAACAGACTTGAGCACTGCCTTCTATCCTGTTGAATTTCCAATACTGCACTGCACTTTGTATTATTTTCAATACAATGGCATCTTCTGTGGAGGAAAATCATTTCCTTGCATGCTGCATGTTTGATATCATGAACATTGTGTATGTTTCTGTTTTATCTTTGGCTATTTTTCCACAATTTAATTCTTAATGGCCCATGCAGATGGGTTGAATGTTTGTTGAGATTTGAAAAGGCTATTGTTTTGTTTTTGCTAAATGGATTTAGTCCTCTAATATTGTATATATTTTTTGTGATAGAAAGTTAGCAAGGTTGCAAAGGTACTCTGTGGCAAATTGACTCTAATGTAAAAAGACAAATGTTGATATACCATTTGTTGCAGGGTAGCAACTGTTGGATATTTTTTAAGCTTTTCAACAATTTATTGGATCTGAAAAAGAATATATGTTGCAGGTGTTCCAAACTCATCAGTGTTTTTGAGTATTGTTTATATGTTTAAAGATCATGTTTTAAATGTTGGTATATGTGGTCCATCACGTTATGTCCTGCATAGACATTGCTGCTAATCTCAATTGTCATGTGCAAAAATGATGGATTGCCTATTCCTTAGTGGATATATTTGTGTGCACATGTGTGCTGCTAGGTGAGGCATATTTTTCTTTTTTTGAGGAAATTATTATTTTAAATGTTTACATGTATTGTGGTAAGATTTGTTAGTATTTGTTTGTAGTGGTGGTTGTTGTGCATGCATCTTGATCTGGTGATTCTCTTGTGGGGATCATCTGCTTTTGACATTTAAAAGGTGGGTGAGTATCATGTCATGTGTTGCAAGTTGAAAAAAAGTTTGATGAGGAATGACTGGTATTTTTGAATTGGAAATTGTGATATATTGATCAATTAATTTAGCATGATATAATTATATGAGAATAGGAATTCAGTAGTGGTTGTTGGGAGTAATAGTATAAGTGTTTTTTTTTATAAATAAATGAGTATTTGGTGCTCTGAGAAATTTATTGTTATGGTTTGTGTAACATGGTCTAAAAATGCATGGATTGAAGTGGAAGTGGATTAAATGATATAGCATTTGTGTGTAGAAGCATAGATCAATAAGAGGGGAATGCAGTTGATTATAGAATGACACTAAATCTGCAGGAATTAAATCATTTTATATTCAATTTTTCATCAGTTAAGTTGAAACTTTATTATAAAAATTATATGTGCCATTATACTGGGACTTGGGGGTACATACACAGAAACAATATTGAGTGTGGTAATGTGATGCTGGAATGTAATGATTAGGAGATGTCAGTAAATGTAAATAATTTTGAAGAATGAAAAACTGCAGTTTGAGGCTATGAATATGTCTGTGCCCACTGAAGGTGATGATGTGTCATTGGTGTATGTTGATAACCCTTGGTTGTATAGGTAGGTATATGGCTTGGTTAATTTGAGATCCATTATAGATTTTTCTGTCTATTAGTTCTAGTTTAGCTGGTAGTGTGCTTCTGATTCATTTGTTGAAGTAGTATAATTTTGTTATTGAACTAATGCCTTTGACATTACTTTAATTTTCATTAACTCTTAGCTGTGATTTGTTTATAATTTTTGTGATTGTTTTACATTGTGTATTTTCACTGATTTGTTTTATTGCCATTTGATTTTGCTATGAGTTGTTGGCTTTTTTATCATTCATCTGTTTTGTTTTTGTATTGAGTGTTTGTGTGTTGGTGCTTCTTCATTTCATAATTTTGTGTCTATCAACTTGTTTGTGTAAAATTTGTGATTATTTTCATTGGATGTGAGTTATCATTTATATAATTAACGAATGGTGAATCAGAGCTATCATAATCTGTCTTCATTATTTTGGAGCTTTTTACTGTTGGTCTTCCAGGATGTCTCTTGCTTTCTGGTTGAATTGGGTATTCTGCTTGCATTGTTGTGCTAGGGTTATTTGGGCTAGATGTGTCTCCAGAATTTCGATGGCCACCTTATTGGTAATAGTATGCAGTGCAATTTTATCCATTACACAATAATTTTTTTTCATATATTCATTTGTAGTACTCTTTTTCATAAAGCAAATTTGGGGATAATATTACCTGTGTCTATGTTAAATCTACAAATTTCTTAAAATCATGCTTAATATATAAATAAAATATAAAGAGTGTATTAAGTTAAAACAAATTCATTTGACCGACTAGATATAAATAATAATTAACTAAGTGAATATAATCTCTTGAAGTTGTAAACAGATCCAATGAGATCTTCCTCTAATAAAATAATAATGAAACTAAATCTTGTTTTGTTTGTTTTCTGTTCATAATTGGTCAAGAATATATATGTTTTCTCTTTGATGTTATTATTTTATAAATTTGTAAATAAATAAATTTTATTTTGATAATACATCCAGTTACTCATGGAATTATTGCTAAACACTATCCATATTGTTATTGCTATTTTACTAACACATTATTATTATCATTATCATCAGTGAATTATTGCTAAACACTATCCATATTGTTATTGCTATTTTACTAGCACATTTTTATTATCATTATCATCAGTTAATATAATTGATTTTATTATGTGCTAACATATCCAATACACGTTTTGCTTATTGATCAAAACACTGTTAATTTTAATTACATATGTTATTTTCAATAATATTTTAAAAGATAAAGATTTAATTTTTAGAATAACCTTTTTATCTAAATTATTAGATACTTCATTCTATAATCTTGATCATATTGTCCATGTTATTTAAATAAAAATTAGTTTGAAAATTATTATTATTATAATTAATATATAATTAAGAAATTTTTTTTTTCATCATGAAATGTAATGTTTGTTACATTGTTAGTATTAGAATTGTTAATTATTATTTACAAATTCGATTTTCACAATATGATCTTCCTTGTTTGCAATATTTGAATAGTAATAAAATACTTCTTACTCATCCATATATACCTTTAAAATTGTACATTTTATGTTATTTGAACTCGGAGAAAAATAAATTATCGATTAAAAGTTTTGAACTTCAATTTGTTATTAGTATTTCATTTCCTAAGTTGTCTAATATGCCACATTTTAATCTCTTATTTTCATTATTATTTAGTTGATTCAGTAAAATTGTAAAATGTAAGTTTATCTCTCTAGTTTACAACTTATAACTTGTTTTAATTTAATAGTTACATTTTTTTATTAGTCAAACTTAGAACTCCTTGCCTTTATTACATTATTATCTTGCTTTTGCTTGAAATATCAGTTTTATAGTTCATGATTCCATTCTTCATTACCTATATTGGTATCATTGCTCATCCATTTTTCGCTTTCTTTTTTTTTTTCATTATGATTTCATCAAAAGTCATTATCATAATTAATTCACCCCTCATTGATCTCTATTTGATCAAAACCTTAATGATTCATCACCCCAACACATTTTGCTTTTTTCTCCTCAATTTAAATTCCACTTTCATTTGTTAATTATTATTTGTTATTCATCATCCATTTAATTGTTCACACTTCAGTCATTTATCATCTGACTCACAATTTTAATTTTCTATTCAACAGATAAGGGAATACCCTCCTGATTATTAACTATCTAGTAGAACTAAAAAAAAAAAAAACTTGTCTTCTAATATCTTATTATACATATTTGATGAGAATTTAGTTAATGTATTTTATTTAATATTAGGTATAAGACATGTAAAGCAATACATAATGTAGAGGCTGATAGTGCACTTTGTGACCTTTCCATTATATTTGCTCATGCATAAACTAGCCGACCTATTTTTCATATACGTTTCTACTGTATCTTTACCCCATTATATATATATATATATTTTATTTGGAAAGATTTTTTTTAAAAAAAAAAAAAAACATTCTTAATTTAACATTTTTGCTATTGATGGAACTTTAACGTTTTTTATTTTTTCAAATCAGTGATTGTAGCACATCTGCAACTGTCTTTCTATCTGTTATCACCCAATAGATGACTTGCATGATCAAGACAAAATGGCGGTTTATCAATATTTAAATTTTTTAACATGGATGAACACACAAAATATGTCTTATATAGATAGATATATTTATAGATAGATGGATAGATAGATGGCTAGATGTATAGATAGATAGATAGATAGATAGATAGATAGATAGATAGATAGATAGATAGATAGATAGATAGATAGATAGATAGATAGATAGATAGATAGATAGATAGATAGATAGATAGATAGATAGATAGATAGATAGATAGATAGATAGATAGATAGATAGATAGATAGATAGATAGATAGATAGATAGATAGATAGATAGATAGATAGATAGATAGATAGATAGATAGATAGATAGATAGATAGATAGATAGATAGATAGATAGATAGATAGATAGATAGATAGATAGATAGATAGATAGATAGATAGATAGATAGATAGAAATTGGTTTATACAATAGTCTTAGTAGTCAATTATGAATTTTAATCTAGCTCAGTTTGGTGCCTGGAAGGAGAGTGACAGTGATATTATCACCATTAATTATTTATGCAGGGATGTAAATATACACATAGTAACAGTATGTATGATTTGTTTTACCTTTGATCCATCTTAGACATTATCCTTTCTTCAAAAAATAGTGTCTCTAAGTCCCTTACAATAATCTTGTAAAGGTGGAATACTGGATGATGTCTGAAGGTGTAAATATTAATAGCTCTATTCTATATTATAGGACCCAAATAGCAAATAATATATTCACAATACCCAACCAATGATTTGACTATACATGCTAAGGGCATCTATATTTCAAATAAAATTTGATTCTTTCAACTGAGGAATGAAAAAGCACCATGTAATGGGACTGGAATAGGCATTGTAGACAAAGGAGAGGTAGATAAATGTTAGGTATGAAATAATGAAAAATAGAAAGAAATTAAATTATAGTGCTATGTGTGAGCATTTAATGTAAAGTCGTGACATCTTGAACAGTAAACAGCATATGATGTGTTTTAGGGGTATATATGTGCTGGATCTTGGAAAACAGAAGGCCTGAAGAAGAAGGTATCAAATAAATCATTGGTAAACAATATTATAGTGTAGTATATTTATAGTCAGATATGTATAATTCTTATTCATAGAATCAACATGGATTCCAATATTGAAGAGACAATAGAAGAGTCAAAGGATAATGAACAAAATATGCTCCAAATCATATTGGACCAGTTAAACAAAAAAAAAAAACTACATAATCAATCCAAAAATATGGATAGTCACTACAAAGAATTGAATAATAAATTTGGGGAGCAGTTTGACAAATTTAAAATTAAAGTTAAAGATAAGTTCAAAATTTTGGGTGAACAATTATTTGATTTGGAAATCGATTTTAGAAACAAAATTATAGAAATTGATGGAAAATGTGATATTAGATTTAATGAAATAAGGAATAAGTTTGAAAAAACATAAGAAAAAGGGATAATAAATTCAAATAAATAGGAACTAAGGTCGAAAGCTGACAAGAGAAATGTATAAAATACAAAAAAATATTTGATGAAAGAAAATGGCCAATCCATTGCTTAAAAACAGTCTTGGTAGTGAAAATTATTGCTATTAAAGTTAGAGATCACAGATCTTCAAAATTGGCTAAAACTGAATAAAAATATATAGGGAAGAGACAGGGCAATGTGGAATATAAAACATAGAAAGTATAAAAATAATAATCGAAAATCAAAGTACAATATAATTTATAATAGATCAGATGGCTTAATTCAAACAACCTAGATGGAAAGTAATATGGAATATAAAACAAAAGTTTACAAGGGAATGCAAACCACCAAAAGGTACAAAAGATTTTGATACTAGGCTTGTAATTCAAAAAACACACTACAATAAACAAGGTTAAAGAGTACTTACAAACTCAGGAGTAGAAGTTATATAACAAGACATTAGTTGTGATACAAAGTAGGTGGATGAAAATTACACACAGAAAATTTACACATTTTGTCAAGAGGTGGAACATGAACCAAAACATAGATGGAGTGAACTGGGATTTCAGAATAATGCAGAAGATGATGAAAACAGGAAAACCACCTCATTATTATCAAAGGATAACCTTTAGGCATATGGAACATGGGGAAAATAATATTGATGAATGAGAGAAAACTGTCATAGCCAGGTACATACAGATCAAAATATTTATGGGAAAATGTGATGAGATCTGCCACAGAGTATTTAAATGGGTTAGAGAATTTATTCTTCTTAAGTAGATTAAGTGAGAGAAAAACTGAGAAATTGCTAATAACAACTTACATCTCTCAATCAAGTGCTGATGAAGATATCTCTTTTAAAATCAAAGACCTATGGGACTTTAATTTCATATTGATAAAAAGTTTAGTTTTGTAGTAATAAAAACAGGAGATCTTGAAGTATCATATTAGTCATGATAAATATGGTCATATAAAATAGTGATAATCATTTTTTTCAGTCAGACACCAACACTGAAAATGTTAATTGTTTTTTTTTTCCTTGTCAGAAAACTAAATGATTATGATTATACAGAAAATTTTTTCTAGATAAGTTGAACAGACTATTATAGTCACTGATTGATACATCTTAGAGGAGGTGGCAGATATATTAGTGTCTTTAGAATCTAGTGAGGGCCTATCCATGAACCCTCCAGGAATAAACAGACAATATTAGATGCAATATCTCTAGAATACCCTTCAGCAGAGGAGATCTAAAAAAATAGCCAGCCAGTAATAATCACCATCTGTGATACAAATTTATAACAATGGACATACAAATCCATAACAATGGTCACCTGGAAATTAACACACAGGGAGTAATTAATATGGAATAAGCAGTAAATTCTATTGAAAGAGTGACATATTGATGATGATTTATAGGGAACTTTGCCATAATTGTCAGGGGTTGGCATAAGGTTAGTCAATGAAATTAATTTAGGCCATGCCATAATGTTCTCTGATCCAAAGTCCAAACATTAATTTAGGGAGAAAAGTCATTGTTTCAATCATAAATATGAGAAATGCCTCTTGGGATGATATTGTATCAGAAATACTGTATGGAGGTAATACCATAAGTGGCTGTCTGAAAATTACACTATTTTTCCAGAATATAGGCTTTAGTGGATATCAGAGAGTCAGGTTTCAATAATTATGGAAGAGTTATTTAATAAAATAAATGGGGGTATTTTCAGAAATTTCTTGATTTTTTGCTAAACCAAGCTTATGGTATAATATCCAATGACCAACAAGACCAAAGTGTTTACACAGAAGGTATGGCTGATGGGCCTTCCAACTTTTTGAAAAGCCATAATTATGTGATCAGTTATTGCAATTGGCAAGCAAAATGTCAGATTGAGAAAGGGATCTATGACAGTAAGGTACCATTCAGCAATTTGAGTGTTTTGAGGGTCCAAGATGCTTTCACTGAGTGGGACCTCAAATTAAAAATATGGGAATTCCAGGTATGAGAGAGCAAATTTGAGAAAGAAATTATTCCAACTCCTCTAACATTATATACATTTTTTTCCAGGAAACTTGAAATTATTCAAGGGTACATGCAGCATATATATTTCACAAATTTTGAGCCATTTCAATGTAAGACATCACATATTCCATACCAATATAGAGATTATTTCCAAGCCCAGGTCTCTAAATGGTGAATTGGAAATTGTATATTCACTTATAACAACCCTTTTCTGATTGTCTAAAAAAAGAATGATACAGTAAGAATAAGCTTGTATGCAAAATTCATTAATCAGTTGACAGTTTATTGAGAGGACTAGTCCACCTACTGTACAGGAATGGTTTACCAGATTCAGAGATAAAAAAATAATCTTCACAACTTTAGACCTAACAACAAGTTATTTCAAATCTATCTGCATATTCTCAACCAGAAGTGCACAACATTTATGCACAAAGGCTATTCTTATGGAGATTGAAGGATGCCCTTTGGCTTTATTAACTGCAGTGTTCATCTGATCAGATGCCTTGATAGAGCATTGTTAGAGGTCAAAAGAATGATCAACACCTATGTGGACAATTTTTATAATAGCCTCAAACCAACCCTACATTACATATCCAACATTTAAGTATGTTCCAAAAAGAATGTTGGAAAAGATCATTAAAATCAACTTAGCCAAAAATATGATTATGGTTAAGATGCTTAATTTCTTAGGGACTGAAATGGGAGTGACAAGTTTAAAACTCAACCTTGACATAATAAATGACATCAGTTTTGTTCAATTCTGTAAAATAAAAACAGTTCCTTTCATTCTTTGGTTTGCCTTGATAGAGCATTGTTAGAGGTCAAAAGAATGATCAACACCTATGTGGACAATTTTTATAATAGCCTCAAACCAACCCTACATTACATATCCAACATTTAAGTATGTTCCAAAAAGAATGTTGGAAAAGATCATTAAAATCAACTTAGCCAAAAATATGATTATGGTTAAGATGCTTAATTTTTTAGGGACTTAAATGGGAGTGACAAGTTTAAAACTCAATCTTGACATAATAAATGACATCAGTTTTGTTCAATTCTGTAAAATAAAAACAGTTCCTTTCATTCTTTGGTTTCTATACTTTTTATCATCATTTTAATAAAAATTTTGCCTGTGACACCACCTGCTGTTCAAGCTATACCATATAAATGAAAAGTGAAAGAGACTGGAGAACCACTTTGTGAACATTGACAATATTAAAAACTAATATTTAAGAGAAGTTATTTTATATTTTCACAATTTTGAAAATAGTTTGATGTACAGATATAAGATCGTGGATACAGGTGTAGCATGATCCTTTCCCTACTTAAATGAAATCAAAAGTCATGGATGTTCTTTTAGAAAAAAAACATTGATAAATGCTGAGTTGCATTCAACAAGGACTGAGAAGGAGGTGCCAGGTTATAGTGTGGGCCTTTCAAATGTTTTAGTAATACTTGATCAGCTCGTGTTATTTTCATCACCAATCATAAGATCCAGAGGTTTCTTAAACACATTTATCTGAATAATGGAAGGATGATTTGGTTGAGACTATTACTTCAACAATTTGATTATAATATTCACTATTTTAAGGGAAAATAATATAATTGTGGCTATTCTTAGTAAAATATACAATGAAAATTCAACAGCAGCTACTTAATTTAGAGACTGCATTCATTACAGCAGGAACTCTGATTGCCAGTGACTCTTTAGAAGGTGAAATAAAATTTTAACCATGATTGCTATTTCAAGATGTTAGATTGCAACTGATTATTTCATCCTTCTCAAATGGAACAACTTGTGATCTTATTGTTTGTATGTCACCAATAAATCCATTATAAGGTATTGCACACATAAATATTTGTTGTACTATCAGACAAATGAAAATAATAGCAAGTCTTGTATAATACTAGTCTTCACATGCCTAATATGAAGTTTGATATACTATCACCATTGGACTTATGGGCCCTACAGACCTGGAAGGTAGAATGTGTGATAAAAAGAATGTTCTACTGACCTGATATATACGCAACCATATTAAAATACCTCATGCATTGTTAGATATGTTTTAATTCTAAGAAAGCCTAGCATTCATATATCAGGGTTTTACAATGCATCATTCCAGAACAACCAAATGACATCTTGACAATAGACTTATGTGGATTGTTGATACTTTTAAAATATTTAAGTATATTTTATCCATGATGGTTTTTTCAAATAGATTGCAGCCTACTCTATTTTCAAAGATAATATGAGAGGTACCATCTAATGTTTAGACAACTCTCAATTTTAATTAGGGATTAAACTGATGACTTATAATGTCATCTGTTTTCTCTCCTAGCAATGGAGAAACTGGTTGAAAAGTCTGTGAATACAACATGTTCTCAGCTCCATTCACAACATTCAATCTAACCCATGTGAGAGGGCCATAATAAAGAAAAATAAAAGGGAGATGTTTTCCTATTGGAATCCATTGAAGGTAAACATGGTATCTTCAAATCATGGAGTTTGATAGATTCTTTCTAGATGATTTACTTGTGTGAACTCCCTGTAGCACCGCATTTTAAAAGAAAGATATAAAATGTAAACAAGTATAGGTTATTTCCCATGATTAAGTGAGGTCTCATGGTCTTTGAATTAAACTATAGAAGAGTAATACAGTAAGAAAAAGGATAACAAGGGGTTACAGGAAGACAATAAGAAATTACAAGTGAGAGGTAAAATAAAAAAGACAAGGAAAGTTTATTATTGTATTCTATTTTATGAAGAAATAGATGTAGGATGCTAATTTTAAGCCCAAGTGAGACCACAGTTATTCCAGAAAAAAGAGAAAAAAGGTGAATACATTTTTATTCAGATACATATATTTCATTAGTTAGTATGTGGGAAGAAAATGAAATAAAGTTAAAATGCAGAATTTCTGTTAATTTTAGATAGTAATTAAAAATTAACTTTAGGCTCTGTGTATCGATGTTTTAACTTTTGGATTTTAGTTTGTTTATTTTTTATTTTTTATTATATGTTAATATTTTTAAGATAAAGTTAGAGAAAATAAAAGTGTGAAAAAGAGAAAACTCATTAGAAAGTATTTTGTATCAAATATACTGGTAATGATTGTTATTTTACTACCAAAATAGTTTCAAATTCAGCTGTCAATTAATTTGGCTGAACAGTTACAAGATAAAGATATAATAAGACTTCCAAAAGGATAGTAAATCACTCAATTACCTATTACCATCAGGAGGCTAGTATCATAAATAGATCTGTGAATTCAACAATACAAAACAGATAAATACCAAAAAAGAAGCTATAATTATTTATTTATTTATTATATGTGATCTGAAGTTCAATAGAGTATTGTTATAAATAGTATGCATGAGGTGCTTAGATTCTAGATGACTTTGGTTTGACAGCTGGAAGCCACCATTAGACATGGCACATCTGAATGGAAAGGAAGCTAAAGAAACATATACAAGGCTGACTATAGAATAAGTGATGACTTCATTGTCTGAGATGTTTCATGTCTCAATACATTGTGGAGCAGTACATTTGAGATTGATCAAAAAAGAGAAAAAAAGCCTTTTGTGGTCCAATTCATGATTGCACATGAATAACTTCATATATAAGCCAGTCCATGTATATACTATAAATATTCTATCATCTTAAAAAGGTTTTGGAAACAGTAACCATTATAATCATCAATGAAATGTTTATCTCAAAATCAATATGACATATATATGCATATTCATCTGTAGTGTGTGATATAATACATGTTTTGTTTACTTTTTGTGGTTAGTGTCAAGGAAATATTTGTGTCATAATCAGTATATCATATATACATGTATTCAACTGTAGTTTGTGCATAAAAAACTAGCAAACAATGATTTCAAAACAGGATCCCAGATAATTGATAATATTAAAGAAAATTGTATTAATAACTATTGATATTTTCAATATCTCATCTCATTTCTGTCATCAAATATCAAACAAGGTATTAATGATTAAGGGTCTGGTTATCACAAGATATTATATGCCTATGACGATATTTGTTTTATTTTAATTGTTTTAACCGATAAAGTTATATATTGATTTATACACACGTATATGTTGATTTAAATTTATGCATTTTAATTTAAACTGAACAATTTTTGATTGTGAAATATGTTTCTGGATGTATGCCATTTGTGGACTGGCCTAAAGATGAAAAAAAAAAGGTGGATTAAGAAGTCGTAATAATAACAAGGTAATACACTGATTTTTTTTATAGTATCAATTCAGTGAGTGCAGAGATTAAACAGGATTATGAATGGATGATGATTGACTTGAGCATAACTACACAGAATTATCCATGTAGAGAGTCCGTATATTTTAGTATCATTGACAGAATGGATGTATATGTGCATTTTATTTTTCTTTATTATTTATATGAATATTGACCAAATTATTCACACTAGATGAATCGACATCTAAATATAAATAATTGTGTATGTGTTATTTTTTCTATTTTTCATTTCTTATTGTTATTTATTATTAAATGTTCATTAATTTTATCAGTGATTCTATCTTTATTATTTAAAGATGTAACTACTACTTGCTAACATTGAAATAAAACTGAATCAAAAGTTGATAATAAATCACTTATATGTTTATATATGAATCATATAACTCTTTTGTAATGTTGCTCTTAAAATCATCATCAAGTGTATATATATATATATATATATATGTTTATATATATATATATATGATGATATATATTAATTACTATGATTATAATATAAATATATATATATATATATATATATATTTGGTTTATATTATAATCATAGTAGTCAAAGGTGTATTTATATCTAGTTCTAGTTGGTGCCTAGGAGAGAGATTCAGAGTGATATTATCACAATAAATTATTTATATAGAAGTATAAAATCCACAGAATAACAGTGTGATTGATTTATTTTATTTTATCACAGAGATATCATAGAGCTTGACCTCTCGTCGATAGGTAAAGTGACTCTAAGACTCATAAGCTGATCTTGAACAAGGAGGGCATCAGATGAAGTCCCAAGAGATGGATATTAATCTGCCTTTCTAAATAATAGCATTTGTTTATAGATACTAAAAACGTTTATATCCAAACGAATGAAACCTTGATGTCTTCGAATTATAACTGTGCAATATATATCAAAAACAATTTAAAAAATAATAAATGCATTACAGATGTTTGGCTAAAATAGAAATGTTTAAAGCACATATGGAAAAAGATTAAAACCCTTTTTTTCCTAATATGTATACTTTGTTATACATGATGAGTGCAAATATATTTAAAATGTTTTATATACTGTTCACCTATGAAAATATTAGCTCATGTTAAAATATTTGTACATTCCAGAGTGCACGATGCCACATTTAAATTAGATGAAGTTAAAATTGTACAATATTTATTACTATATTAATGACGAAATTAACTTTCACGTGTTTGAAAAATTATTTATGACCAAATACAATTACCACCTGTTACATGAATAATTTGTTTAATTAGTTTATGGTTTATTTGTAACTCACAATGATAATGATATATTTATACAAAAGTGTGGCTGTTTGATGATGAATTTCATTTTATAGTTATTTCTAAATAATATGTTTTTTGAATTTCATGTGAAATTATTTAAAGTAAAATGTGTTAAGATTTAGGTAGGCTCATTTTCTATTAATTTACAATTCCAGTTACAAGTGTAATTAAAATCCTAAAGTAGATTCATACATACATAATTTCATTACCTTGTGTTTGGATATCCAGATAGTTATTTAGTGAACTATTTTTTATGACACAAATGAAATAAATAATCTTTAAAGACCACTGACATTATAATAATTACTATTTTATAGTGGGCAATACACTCATTGTACTTGAAGGCTTAGAACATGACAGAGATCAGCATTTCCAACATGGTCTTAATATTTATGGTATATAACTATTTTGTATTGTTATGAGTTGGTTATCTTGGTTTATAAAGTAACTGTTTCTTTTTAAATCCAGTTACAAAGTATGATTATTGATTATTAATATTACTTTTTCTATGATATTATTCTTAAAATTATTTATATCTATTATTTGCTAATGTTTTGGATTTATGATGTATGAGATGGTGGTGATGATGATAATGACAATCTTAATCTTTTTTGCATATATACTTGAACTATAACTTATAATTAAAGTGTCACTTTTTAATGCTAATGTTAATATTTATTGAATTATATTCTCAGCAGTTATTTTTATTTTCACATAAATATTAGACATTTGCTCCAATATATTCATAATTTTATTGGTTATTATAATATTTCATGTATAACTATTGAAATTATTATTATAAGTAATCATGGTTTTTACCTTCTAAAAGTGATAATATTAGACTCACTGAAATTTGCTTTAGTTCCATTAGCCACATCGTTTCAAAATATCAAATCTATTTGCTCTAAACATTATTCTAGGAGTGTTTTCCTGAAGGTTTATGATGATGGTGTTCTAGTTGTAATTTTATATTGGACTATTTTCACCATCTAATATATATATATATATATATATATATATATATATATATTAGATGGTGAAAATAGTCCAATATATATATATATAGAGAGAGAGAGAGAGAGAGAGAGAGAGAGAGAAATTTATAAATAAATATTTAAAAATACAGTATTTTAAAGCTTATAAAAAATATATGTATGTCCGTCACTTAGGAGCGCTTTCAACCAACTTGTGGCTTTGTCAAATATCACGTTTAAAATGTCAGCTTTCCCATAATTCTATGATGTCAACTTTCCCATAATTCTGTGATCTTAATGTTTGCTGCTTGCCTATTAACCAAATGTTTCTTGTATTTACGTATCAACATCGCCTCTTTAATTTTCCTTTTATTATTATTTCTTTCAATTTCCAATATTTTTACGTTGTTATAATTAAAATCGAAACCATATCAATTGCCAACCACACATAAATTCATTGCTCCATTATCACAACAAGATGGACACTGGGAAAAATACTGGCCAACTTGAATATAACACTGTATACCATCTTATCAACCCACAGATTCAAAGAAGTTTACAAGATTGCTCCATCAAGTTACGTGTAATGAACTTTAAATTCCCAACATATGGACAATAAGATGTACCCTTGACACTTATACTGCTTACCGATTGGTAAGCACAATATATGTACAGACACATACCACACAACATCAAATCTATCTCAATGTTTCAACACATATCAGCATGTATTTTCGTGTATTTATTACAAAATTCTTTTGTAAAATGTATATGAATCTAATTTAAAATATTTCTCTTGTTATACAAATATTATTATTCGTACACATAACAAAATCACCTTTTTTATCATAAACTAAATTCTAAACATTCATTGCATATGTAATTTCTTGTGTCCAATTCTATCTATGTTTTTCATATGCAACGTATGTAATTCATGAACAATAAGACAGTCATGAAAACTATAACTCTTTCCACCAAGAAGATCAACTTTATATACAGTCTATATTAACCTAACATCAACTCCAACCCACATCCCATATATATTTTTTCCACATACTATCATGAGCTTCCATTTAATTTTCTCAAGGTCCCATTTAAGTTCATTGTAAACCAAATTCCATACATGTATTCTGCAATGTAATGATCACTTGCCTTTCAATTATTGTAATTCATATTTTGTCTTTATCGCAAAAATGATGGAAATCTTTTTTTTTTTTTGCATATGTAATATCATGCATCAACTTGAATGTAAGACCATACAGTTTTTTTTTCCTGTAACTTGTGTAACACTTATTGAGTCTTAATAATAATAATAATAATAATAATAATAATAATAATAATAATAATAATAATAATAATAATAATAATAATAATAATAATAATAATAATAATAATGATGATGATGATGATGATGACGACGATGATGATGATCAAAAATCACAATAAAACTCGCCATCCCTCCCCCAAAGTATGTGTTCAATTAATCTTATTATTTTACGATTTTATTATTAATTATTACTTATATTTCTCTAAGATAATTACAAGTTAAGATGTTTATGAAGGATTTTCGGAAACAACTATTAGTCAATATGCAGACAGTTGGGTTTGCTATAGAATGACAAAAGGTAAAAATCATACTAATTCGAATAAAAACATTTGGTACATATAAAAAATTAGACAAAGCAAAAGAAAAAAATACTGGAGTGAATGAAACCACAAGTATAATGAAAATACTAAACATTATTTTAGTAACACGAATGTTTTCAACAAATCTGTGTTGGACTGACACAGAATTGCTAATACTTTGCAAACTTTTCTGGGAATTTTGAATAAGCTTAAATATTTTGTAATAACAGTAACCAATTATAGGAATGCATGAGAAATAATAAACAATACTGGAAATTATAAGAAGAATTACTCCATTAAAGTCAATAACATAAAAGCATTCCTTTAACAGTTCATTAAATGTTAGTGTAAAAAATCCAGAATATCCAACAAATAGAGCATAGAGTATCCCCAATATCCAACTCATATTTAACATAAAAAATACATTTTTAAAACTGTATAGTTTAGAATAAACATACGATGGTTTGGTCAAAAGAATATAACGGTTAACAGCAATTTGAGCAGATGTTAATAATCCTGTAGATAGCCCTAAAACAAAAAATGTAAATGCAAACTCACACCCAATATCCATATTCCATTTAAGAACAGTATTATAAAAATAATGAGGGGAAGATAATCCTCCTGAAAACAAATCCGCTATTGACAGATTAGCGATGTAAATATTAGGAATGGTGCGTAATTTGCGGTAGATAATTATGGACATAATTACTAATAAGTTCCCAAAAATACTCACTACATGAATTATAAAGGTCAGTGAAAGGTCAATATAATTAAAATATTGTAACATTCTCTGCTGTTTTATAATGAAAATATTACTGTTAGAAGAATTTTTAAAATCCGGATACATTTATGGACCTATCACTTAGATATAAAGTAAAATATCAAAAATTAATTTCATAGCAGTTGGCATTAACTCATTTTCATAAAAGTAAAAGTTAAAATAGGTAACATTTAAAGCTCATTAATTTAAAGTCATACAAAACTAACATTCTTACATGATTGGCAAACTTTCCATAAATTATGAATACTAACATTTACACTGTTTGTTCAATACATTATCTGTATTATTTATAAAATATTTTTTTTTTTTTTTTTTTTTTTTTTAATTTATAAAACAAAAAAAAAACAAAACAAAAAATAAATATTTTTTTTCAATAAAAATATATTTATATTCAAAAAATAAAAAAAAACCATAAAAAAAAAAAACCAACTTTTTAATTATTTATTTTTCCCACCTCTCTTTTTCAATGCAATTTTAGTCTCCCCGATGTAATTATATTTACAATGACATACCAATTTTTATCTAATATTACATGTGTTGATTTTATTAATACAATCTTTACCATTAATAACTAATATTCCAGTATTTGTACAGTTAAATGCAACATTAAAACTAGCAGATACCAATGATGTAATCTTATTATAAACAATATCATTTACTTAAGGTAGTGTTATCAACCTTTTATTTCCTATGTTATTTTTTCTCCATCTATTTCTAAACCTATACAGTGCACATAAAATATTTTTACTGTATCCCACCACGAATAAATCATTAACATTTCTTTCAAAATTAGCCAATTTATAAAACTGAAATTTATATAATACCTTATTTCTAAACAGAATGTTCTAAAACCAGCCAATTTACAGTTATGTGGAATATTTGAATTTGACTGCACAACTCCTTTAATTGATAATGGTTTCAACATCAATTTATCCATATATTTTATACTACTCTCAATATATTCTGCAAAAGACTGATTTTAAGAAAAATGAATCGAATATAGTGAATTTAATTGTTATTCCTTTGAATGTGCTTGACATTTCAGTTTTGGAGAAAGGAATAAAGTTCGTTGGAGGTCCAACTATGAAATTGAGATTATTGCAGCAATAGAAAGTTCTTATAAGATGCATTATGCTTATGATGAGGTGATTTCTAAAATATCTTTGTTGAATATTTCTAGTGTGAAATGTAATGATAGGTTGTATAAACAAGTTAATTTAAGACGGATATATTCATCACATAATAATATTACATGTATAAAGTAGATAAAGATTGAAGATTATGTTTGACGTTTAAAAGTTTATATAGAGAAAAGATTCATCATGAAATTGATAAATGCTTATTTTATTGATATAGCAACAGTGAAGTTTATTAATACTATACTTAAGCCATATTTAAAGAAAATGTTTGATAAGAAGTTGTATATATCACTTTGCCCATCAGCTGCAATTTTGGAAATTTAAAAACGCATAACGAAAAGTTAATATTAGACTGATGTTGTCTTTTGGAGGCTGTATGTATTTTCATGTAGTAGTTTTTGTTGAAATGTTTTTACAAGATGAATTGGGTTTTGGTGATTATACAATTGGATCTTCATTTGATTTTGTTAAATATATTGATAATATTGTTTTGGATGATAATGATGTTTGGATGATGATGATGACTTATTTGCATTGGATGTTGCATAATTATATAGTTCAATAAAAATAAATAAGTATATTAATATTACTGATAAATTTTTACATGAAAAACGAGTGTGCAAGTTTTATCATATGTTTGTGAAGCATTTATTATTATTTATTGATCAGAATTTGACGGCTACATTTAAAAATCGGTTGTATATGATGGATGTAGTTTGGCCTATGTGTTTGCCTATTTCATATTATGAAGGAAATATTTTAAAATAATATTTTTGACGGGTGCCAACAGTTATTGTAGGTCTGTGGATGATGTGATTATTGTTGGAGCAAATATGATAGTACAGAATTATTTATTAAATTAAATTATATTGATGGAATAAGGTGGAGTATTACTTCTGAAGATAGTGAGAATAGTATAAAATATCTGGGTGTAATTTATGGAGAGTAGGTAAATAAATATTAATAATAAAATGGTGTTGAAAGCATTATCAATTAGAGAAGTTGCACATCCAATTTCAATTATTCTACATACCTATAATTTGGCTTGTTTTAGAACAATTCTGATTAGAAATGGTGTTTTATATAAATTTCAAAGTGATAAAATGGATAATATTGAAAGATATATTAACGATTTATTGGTAGTGAGATAGAGTTGAAAAAAAAATATGTGTACTATATAGGTTTAGAAATAGATAGAGAAAAGATAATATGGAAAAAAAAGGTTGATAGCATTGTCTTATATAAATGACATCTGCTAATTTTAATGTGGATTTAAAGTGGGTGCATATACAGGAAGATTATTTTTAATAGTATACATCGTATTGGTAAAATCAACAAATATAATATTATATATAAAAGAGTATGTCACTGTGGACTAAATGTACATTGAAAAAGCCAGTTTGTGAGCATGATTTTTTTAATATAATAAACAGCATTAATCAGCACGTAAGTAAAAATCTGTTTTTGCAGAACATGCCATTATTTGTTGTGGAGAATTCTGCTTTGATAGTGTTTTGTTTGATATACAAAAAATGATTTGAAGAAAAGAAAAATTAATGAATTATATTTTATAAATAGTACATATAATGTATTGAATAAATCGCGTAATTGTATTAGTATTCATAATTTATGGAAAATTGGCCATTCATGTGGGAACAATACTATTGTGTGAGTTTAGTTGATTTTAAATATTAACTTGTCATCAAATTGTGACCATTTAGACTTATGTATAAGTTATATAATAAGTTTTGTTATACACACACACACACAGACACACACATATATATATATATATATAAGATAAATTTTAAACAATTTAATAATAATATATAATATATATATATATATATATATATTATAATTGTTCTAAAATTTATTTTATCTTAATAGATATCTCTGTAATAAAAATAAAAATAAATAACCATATAATGAACTTAGCCCAATAATTTATCACTCACACATTATAATTAGCCTACATCATAATATAATCACCACTCACTATCTTTGTTGGTTAGAATAAAAACCCAACTTTCGGCTCTGGTAATATTTCTTTTATTTTCGTATATTTAGTTGGTAGAATACTACTAATGAGCATGTCTTTATTGTCTTGTATATCACAAGTTGGACAGTACAATGAAATGGACTGATAACAATTAACTGTGGTGTGACCTAATTTTAAATCAGTCAACAAGTAACCAAATTTGAAAATAAAATATTGAAATTATGTGATTTTTAAATTGAATAGCATTGATATAATCCACACAACATGTAAATATAATTTTAAATTTGATTTTGCAAATGTGAAAATTCTTCATGAATAGAGAAACCATAGTAAAAGAAAATAAAAGAGGCAATATTTTATAAACATAAATAAAATGCATTTAATAAATCGATCAGTTGCTAACATTAAAACACGAGATTCTGGAATTTCAATTGATGATGTTTGCTTCCACTTTTGTTGTTGAATTTAATGGCAGTTGAGGCAGGTTTAAGAAATTAACCGAAAGTACTTCTGCGGATTTAAGGATTGTTTGTAATAGTTTGTAAACTTTTAAATTTATTATTTCAATAATAATTACAATTTTGCTTTTTTGTTTTTAATTTTAAAGTAAAAATTAAATATTAGAATTTTGTATGGGAAGGGAGAACTGGCCATAGTGACAATAATGAAAATTATATATATATATATATATATATATATATATATATATATATATATATATATATATATATATATATATATATATATATATATATATATAATAAATATATATATAATATATAAAAAAAAAAAAAAAAAATAAAAAAAAAATTAAATTAAAAAATAAAATTTAACAATTTGCCCTGGGGTCACTTAGCTAGGCTTCGCCCCCCCCCCCCCCCCGCCGGACCCCCGGCCATATAATAAGTGCATTGCCTGAAAGCCATTAAGCGCGACAACAACATTTCCTTGGCTGGGGCGCGGTTTCCTGGCGCCGGTCTCGGTTTCATTATGGCAAGCGGGGGTTTTAAGAGTTAAGCGACTTTTCACGCGGGTTTCACCGCGAAGTCGATCCACTTTACTTCCCTCGCCATTGGAAACGTCCATTCATACAATTCATCTTTGTATTTGGGCTATTGAGCGCAAAAGTAGTTTTTCTATTTTTTTCACCCTTCTTTTCTTTCTTTTGTTTACCTTCTTTTCTTGAAAAGGTTTTCTTTAAATTTCACAAAACTTCTTCCTCCTGTTTTCTCACAAACCCCCCCCCCGTTGTTTCAAAACCCGAAAACTTTTCTTTCAAAAACAACAAAAAACCACTTTGTTCTTGAATTTTATTTGAAATTATATTTTATTATTATTTTTTAAAAGTTTTATTAACAAGGAGTTGATAATTAATTTTTAAATAATTATTAAAAAATAAATAAGTTATTAAATATATTTTAATAAAAGTAAATTAAAATGGACATTATAATAGTTTATTAAATATTTTGCTATCTTGTGATATATACAAGTATGTTAAATTTTATTTATTGTTTAAATAACGTCAACATTTATTATTACAAATTCTATCATTATTTTATTATTTTTATAATATAATATTTTGTAGTTACATATTTAATTAATCCTTTTTCCAGACAGTGAATATAAAAAAAATGCAACATTTTTGTATGGGATTGTGGTCACGTGACTAGCAATACACTTTTTTTGTGCTTGCAAGATTTTTAAGAAAGTTTCAAATTACTCTCATAATTCTTTTTAAAAAAATGAAAATATGTAATATAAAAATAAATATAGAAAATTATTTAATTAGTTGTCTTTAAAATAGTTTTAGTTAATAAAGATAAATTTAAAAAATGGGTATATTATAATTAAGTATTAGATAAATTATTAACATATTAATTAAAGTATGTTATTTTAAAGTGTTTAATTTGTTATGTATAATTATAAAATTAATTTAAAATTAAATATTATTATAATATTAATAATATAAGTGTTGTTTTATAATTTTGTTGCTAAATTTTAAAAGTGAAAAATTGGCAATTATGTAAATTATTTTATAAGCTGAATGTCAAATAAGAAAACAGATTGAATGTTAAATCTGATATATGAAGGAATGCCCTCATTTCTACAACACTTCTATTTCTTTTACTTTCTACTTCTATTTTTTACTCCTTTAATATTTTTTAAAATTGATTAGATTTAATAGTTAATAAGTTTCAATTTTTAAAATTTTATTACTTTTAAAAAAGTTTAAATAATTATGAAATTTATGAAGTTAAAATAAGAATGTTTCCCTAAACCCCAATTAGTTTTTTGCCAGTTTTTTTTTTTTATTTAAAACTTAACTCAAGTCCATAGTAACTTATGAAGCATACACCTGAATTAATTCATGTGGGATGTTTAGTGGTGGATAAACACATGACAGAGGAAAATATAATTTTTTTCATGCTATTTAAAAACTTTTATAATTATTTGTATAAAATGCTTTGGATTTGAAAGAAGATACTATTTGGAAATATCACTCGGAGAATTTATATGTTTGTGTATAAAATTTTCCAGAACTTTTAAAAATATTATTCAGATAATAAAATTATGTGAAAAAGATTAAAAATGAATGTTTCTTTAAAGTC
This sequence comes from Epiperipatus broadwayi, assembly GCA_028023455.1. Classification (NCBI taxonomy): domain Eukaryota; kingdom Metazoa; phylum Onychophora; class Udeonychophora; order Euonychophora; family Peripatidae; genus Epiperipatus; species Epiperipatus broadwayi. Next base: position 570,507 of record JAQFVV010012778.1, read on the forward strand.
ATGAACGTATTCAAGATTAAATTATAGTATAAAAATATGTCATTTTTTTTTATTTATACTATTGACAGCATATTTTTAAAGAAAATTGCAGCAGCTTTAAAAAAAAATATTTATATAAAAATTATTTATTTATTTTTTTGGAAAAATGATGAAAATTAAAAAAAAAAAACAATTGCTATTACAAATGTAAATTACTTTTCATATTATTGTCAAAATACGTAAATATTTTGATATAATAAAAATGGTATCTTGATTGTAATTAAAAAAAAGGCAAGCAAATGTATAATATAAATAAATATTATCAGGACTAAATAAATAACATATGGATTATTTAAATAAAAACTTATTTATTACTACATATTTGCATTATGAGATAGTAATATTTTTAAGAAAATAATAGAAAAATGACTATGTTTTCTGCTAGCGCATGACCTGATTTTAAATGGCCATTGATGATCCGTCTCTAAGCCGATGGTATTCACGTGAAAGAAAACGATATAACTTAACTAAGGAAATATATTTTTAAAAAAGTGATATCACATTAATATACGTTATCCTGGGAAAGCGACAGATAAAAGTCTCTATTCAAAAACTTTCAAGAACATGATAAACAGTTGTTTTTAAGATTTATTGCGAATTTGGAGTTATTTAATTGTTATTTGCACTAAGAAGAGAGAGAGAGAGAGAGAAAGAGAGAGAGAGAGAGAGCACTGTGCTAGAAAAACTTTCAGACAATATTTGTTGCATGACAATAGTGGAGGTTTCCATTTGAAGCATTGAATTGTAATGGAGGTCTTTTACTTGAACTTTATTGGAGGACAAGCATGAATTGTAATTAAGTAAATTTAGTTTTAATTATTATGTTAAATATATTAACTTTAGTATTACAATTTATTGTATAGGCTGGGAAAGGTTACTTTTTTTTTTTAAAAAAAAAAAAAAATATTTTATTATTATTCTAACAACATTAATATTTTTAAAAGGTATTTAATATACAAAAGTTTTATAAACATTTTAAAATATAATAGTTGTTATGAGGGATGACTGATTTTTTTGATTGATGTGTTTTTTATGCTAAATTGGATCAGACGACATCTAAAATAGTGATTTTGCAAAGTGTAAAGTCACTAGGTAATTTAAAATTGTTAATTATTATTTGATGTACATTTTATTTATTATTATTATTTAGAGAGTTGCTTGGAGTATTTTTAAAATATTTATTTTATCATATGTATGGGTGAACATGAGTATGGGTGCGTTAATTACACATATAATTTTTTATTATTATTCTGAGATATAATCTATGATTTTTTTTAAAAAAAATAAGCATACGTTTTTCTTTTGTATATTACAAAGTTTAATATAACGTATTGATGCTCATAATTTTTTCATGATTCTTTACTGAATGAGTCATACATTGTTTTAAATACTTGAATATTGATTTTAATGTTTTAAAATCAAAGTCACTTGTATTTTGTTGTTAAGTTTTAAGTGAATAAAATCTCTTTATAATAGTAGTTCTGGATTGATAATGTCATATGTTAACTTTGTTTGTTATTAACAGTAATGTTAGATGTTTTGTGATGTGGATTGTTAGATTTGTTTTTGAGTTTTAATCGATAGTGACAAGGAATTAGATGTTTATATTGAAGCAGTCGATGTCTAATCATCATCGAGCTTCATGCTTCACCATCTACACAAACCTCCTGTGGGCCCCACAATTCAGACCTCTCCATAAATATATGCCTTTCGCCCACACACTGTATGTTTAATGATCCCCCAAAAATTAATAAAATTAAACATATTTAGTGAAGTAAAACAGTAGGGTGTGTGATGCATATATACATGAACGAAGCAATAATTCTATTAATATTTATTGCTGAAAATTAGATGTTCTTATATAATTTTAAATATCTTTTATATGTGTGTGTATTTAATTAAGGTATTGGAATGTAAAAACAAAGAAAAATGGGTAGGGCTCGAAATACTGAAATTATCTTTATTTATAATCAGATTGTTGTCATTAATTAAAATTATAAATTTTAATTAAAATCATAAGCAATACTTTTGTTATGTTTTTGGAAAAATTTTAAAAAATATCTAAAATGGTATTTTGAGCCTTATCTATTTTAAAAATATTTTGCTAATTAAATGTTTTTTATTTAAGCAAGAGATTACAGAGATAGCATTGGGCAACTGAGATTGCATTCTGGGGGGGGGTAAAGGGTGTATAAAAGAGCCAATAGAACAAAAGAAGTCAGTTTATTTACTTTTCAGTTTAGTTACTTTTTCAGTTAGTTACTTTCAGTTACTTTTCAGTCAGTTACTTCCAGTTTACTTTGAGTTATTTTAAGTTAGTAATTAAACTTTGAATTAGATAGTAAATTATTTCAGAACGTTTGAGTTAATAATTTTTCAGAAAAATTGATTCATCATTCCACTTTAGGAAGTCAGAAAAAGTGAAGCGCTATGAAATTTGAGTAGAGGAAAAATTACTTAAAAATTCACATTAAAAAAATAAGGAAATAAAGTATGACTAATAAAAAAATTGAAATATTTGGAAAAAAATAATACAAGCCAATCTTTTTTTTTACTTTTTTTATTAACTACAGTATTTAATTTATATTTTTCATACATATTTTAATCATTACCACTAGTGTTCATTTGTAAACTGGTAAGAAATCAGATTCAATGTGATGTGATGTATTGTGGCTTCTCCTTAAATGAAGTCAAAGCAATTATGTCCAGAGAAACCTGTTAGACATTTTATTTTCATTTGTGATGTGATGTACAACTAGACCACTTTCATTCTTGAACTGTGTTAATGGTTTTCTGTTTCTATATTAAAAAAAAATAAGATCGAAATCAAAACAAAAATATGATACATTATCATTAGAAAGATTATTTTCAGTTTATAAAATCAATAAAATCTTTGTTATTATTTATTTTAAAAATCTAAAAAAATATTTATTTTTGTTAATGACTGTTATTTTGACTAACAAAATATGTTTTAAAAGTTTACAATTTTTGAATATTTATTGCGCTATTTTTATACGTACATATAAATCTATTATTATTACTTACTCATTATTATAAGTAGGTTATTTACATAAAAGCTAAAATTTGTAATACAGCTTCAGGCCATAATCACATTAGCTGCTAATATAACATTATATTTTGGGAAAAAAAAGTACTTCAAGTCAAAATAAGTTATTAATAATTTAAATTTCTTGCTATCTAATAAATATAGTGAAATATGAAAGATATTAAGAAGAAACATGAATCACATAACTTCAAAATCAAATTAAAATAATCTGCATAAAACGAGACCCAAGTGTACTTTTGTTTGGTTGTTAAGAATTTGGCAATATTATATTGCAAAAGTTTAGAATTTTGACTATTCCCATATGGCTATTTAAGTTAGTTGATTGGAAATGAAGACATATAAATATCTGAAAAATTAAGATTTTTTACTTAATAGTTAAGTATAAGATAAATGTTGTTTTGACTTTCTATTTTTGATTTAGTGTCTGAATATTTTAGTGGCTGACTGATAGGGATAATCCTAGATAGATATTTTGAATACTTTCTCTCGTGGCATTCATCAAAATATATAAACATGTGTAGACATATTAGGATTCACATTATATTAAATTTGTAAATGGAAGCTACATAAGCAAGTCACATGATGTATGATTTAATTTGTTATATATTATATTGGTCACATCGAGATTGCCACTAGTTCCCTAATGACCTAGAGAATTTATTTAACAGTGATTAAAACTTAATAATGATGTTGATTAACATAATATAGACCCAGGAAGAGCAATATATCTTTACGATTGTTCAGAAAATTGAGAAAATAACATAAAGAAAAACATAATTTAAAAAATTTTTGAAGTTTATTAATTAATAATAATAAATTTTACATGAACAGATTACTAAAAAATATTCTACATTTTCAAAAGTATTCATTAGAGAATATGTGATTATTAAAATATAAAATACCCTGGCAGATAGATTCATTTTCTCACCAATTATTTCAAAGAGAGGAATTTATAATATCTATTTGCTAGCAATTTTAGAAAAATAACAACTCCAGTTTTACCATTCAAATATTTTTGAAAATAAAATGGTCTTTCAAGGAATTTAATGAATCTGTATAGGCAAGCTTTCCTTGGCCTGGAATAAATTGTCAGGACCAAGAATGTCATATGTACCCAGAACAAATAACAATATACCACTTTTAATGCAAGTCAATGTTGAATCCAAATACAAGACCAAAAAAGACAACAAGAAAAGATTATACTTTTAGTAAATGAAAACTAAATCTCTGAAATTGAAAAAACAGAACAAAGCACTTGATAAACTAAAACACCTGTCAAAAGATTCACCATCTGCATGAAATGCAATCTAAGCCTATCTAAATTAAATACCGCACAATGAAAGGGACAGATAAGTTGAAGAATATTACTAATATTTGACCAACTGTTTATCATGTGTTAGTAATATAAATAATAAAAAATACTAAGCAAACTCCCTATACACTCTTGGATGAATAAATAAAAAAAACAATAAAAACATGGAATCCTAAAAGTAAGAGTCCAGCACACATTATAAATACAATAAGAAAATACATATGACAATTAAAAACATTAAAGACATATACAAAACATAATAAAGATAAGTAAATTTAAATATTAAGCTGAAACTTTAACATAGATTTAAATCCTGGTTAAAACATGAAAAGGTTTACTCAGAGCAAAATGCTAGGGACATTTTATGACTTTCAGCAGAACACACTTTTATTTTACTTTAAAGTTCCTCAAAGATTTTGTTTTCCATTTATATGTTCAAGAGGCTGGAGGACATCCTCTGGATCAATTCTTTTTCAATCTTTTACATCATTACATTGAAAGAACATGGGAACCAGGGCCCATCTTTGGATTGGTTTAGCATGGTTTGTTGTAGATAAAAATTATTATGGTATGTAGTTTTGGCATTCTGTGGAGACAATATTATTTAGCAATTAGAAGACTGTAATATAAATTCAGCATACTTTTTAATGGAAAACAGCCAAATGTTCTAACCACAATGATGATCTTCAGATGTAGAAACAAAATTTTTTTTTAGAATGAGGAAGCACAGTAATTTGAATCAGGATCAGATGTAGCATACAATGTTGAACCAATATACATCACAAGTAGAATAGAACTAAATAGCTGAACAATAATTAGTCCAAAATCCCAGGGGTATATATAAGAGCTCTTATCTTCTGCATCTTATCTAATTAGAAACTTTGGCCAGAGCAAATCTGTATCTCAGACTAAATCTTAATTAAAAATCTGACCAGGGTTATCATATACAAAATTAATTAAAACTATAAATAACAATGTAGCACAAACTATGGCACATGCACTTTACAGATACAAGACTTGTTAAACTGAATACTCTCCTTTCCAAACACCAAATAAAGTCTTTTTAAAATATAGAATGGTTCACTTTATCTTTTTGCCCAAACTATATGTATGGGCCAATCTGAAGCATTTGGAACTAAGAGCATAAATGCAAAAAAATAATTCTCAGCTTTTTTTTTTTACAAATAAATTAAAATTAGATTACAAACAAAGAAACAAAAATGCAATTAAAACCTTCCAAACTGAAAATGTCATTCTTTTTCTTTAACAGATTAAAATCTTTTTTAAAAAAATTAGAATATTTTTACAAATCAATTTAAAAAATGTCAAAAAAATAGATTTTAAATCTAAAATCTTTTGCATGTAAAAATCACAGAAATGTCA
>JAQFVV010012778.1:576807-722496 GCA_028023455.1 Epiperipatus broadwayi
ATAAAAATCACAAAAATGTTCAAAAGATTTAATAATAATTTAGTTAAAAAAATATCTTTTTTAAATTTTTTTTGATAATAAGCAAATTGTTTTTATATACTGTAGGTATTGGGAATAAATTTTCCCAACTCTGTCTTGCATTCTATTGATTATAAGACATTCAAACAATGCTAAGACCTAATTTACAGTTGAAACTTTTGAGAATGTTAAAAGGATTTGGAAGATAAAAATATAATAATAATGTGTGTATATATATATATATATATATATATGAAAAACAAGAAACACAAGTTAAAAATGCATATGCTTGTATTTATGACTATAGATGGCATTATACCAAAAACACCTTCAAGCGTTTGTTTACATAAACGTCAGAGCGAGTATTTCACTATCTCTAACTTAATTTCCACCTTCATATCATGATTTCAAGCTATTTGCTATCGTCAGTGAAGGACAGGATTAAGAAACTAGATCTAAAACACAAACTCTAAGCATTTAAGAAACAATTTCTATTCAGCTTGCAAGCATGAATTTTTTACACACATAATGTCTTCAAACTCAGCATCGCATGCCAGATAGCTACATGGGTCTGATATTAGTTCAGCATCACCACATAGTAGAAGTCTCTGCAATATATATCATTGCAAGAAAGACCTCAAAGGTACATTTATGAAAAACAAAAAACACAAGTTAAAAACTTGCATACGCTTTTATTTATGACTATAGATGGCGTTATACCAAAAACACCTTCAAGCGTTTGTTTACATAAACGTCAGAGCGAGTATTTCACTATCTCTAACTTAATTCCCACCTTCATATCATGATTTTAAGCTATTTTCTATTGTCAGTGAAGGACAGGATTAAGAAACTAGATCTAAAACTCAAACTCTGAGCGTTTAAGAAACAATTTCTATTCAGCTTGCAAGCATGAATCTTTTAGACACGTAATGTCTTCAAACTCAGCATCGCATGCCAGATAGCTACAGGGGTCTGATATCAGTTCAGCATCACCACATAGTAGAAGTCTCTGCAATATATATCATTGCAAGAAAGACCTCAAAGGTACATTTATGAAAAACAAAAAACACAAGTTAAAAACTTGCATAGGCTTGTATTTATGACTATAGTTGGCGTTATACCAAAAACACCTTCAAGCGTTTGTTTACATAAATGTCAGAGCATGTATTTCACTATCTCTAACTTAATTTCCACCTTCATATCATGATTTCAAGCTATTTGCTATTTTCAGTGAAGGACAGGATTAAGAAACTAGATCTAAAACACAAACTCTGAGCGTTTAAGAAACAATTTCTATTCAGCTTGCAAGCATAAATCTTTTAGACATGTAATGGCTTCAAACTCAGCATCGCATGCCAGATAGCTACATGGGTCTGATATCAGTTCAGCATCTCCACATAGTAGAAGTCTCTGCAATATATATCATTGCAAGAAAGACCTCAAAGGTACATTACGTGTCTAAAGGAAGACATTACGTGTCTAAAAGATTCACGCTTGCAAGCTGAATAGAAATTGTTTCTTAAACGCTCAGAGTTTGTGTTTTAGATCTAGTTTCTTAATCCTGTCCTTCACTGACGATAGCAAATAGTTTGAAATCATGATATGAAGGTGGTTTTAAGTTAGAGATAGTGAAATACTCACTCTGACGTTTATGTAAAAAAACGCTTGAAGGTGTTTTTGGTATAACACCATCTATAGTCATATATATATATACACACCTGAGTCTCATTTTACTCGATAGATAGGTTCCTCAGAAAACACATGCAAAACAAATCATGAAAAATAGACATAACTTACCTTGAAAAAGGGGGGATATGGACTGTGATTTTTCAAAAATTGCATAAAAGCATAGCACCAACATAAAATCACAAACTTTTTTTTATTATAATATTTAATTTTATTCAAAACAATATATTTTTATGCATAATTTACTGTACAAAAATTGACATTTTTATACATGTTTTAATTATTATTGCTACTTGACGATAAACAGGTTTGTTTGCAAACTGGTAAAAAAAGATTCTTCACAAGAGGAAATACAACTAGCGCCAACTTCACTCTTATCTTGTGTTAATGGTTTTCTGGTGACAACATTATGAATAATTAATCTTTGAGACAATGATTTTATTAATTGTTTATTAAGCTCACAATATCCAGACATACAACCATTTAGCTCTCATTGGAATTTAAGAGCACATTCATGATGAGTTTCATTAATAAGAAAATAATAATAAATAAACTTATGGACGCTAAATGATTATAAATTCATTACATTATTTTTAAAAAGCAAAAACAGAATGTGATTTAAAAGGCAAAATTAACACACACAATGTTTGAACAAATTTACATTATAATCTTCTAAAATTTAATGTGTGCATACATAAAATGTGGAAATCATGATTTTAATTTCATTATTGCATAAAATCTTACTACTATAAAGCACTGAAAATACTGAAATTACTAAGATGAAAGTCAAATTCCAATAATGTGCTATTACTTTCAATATAACGTAAGTGCGCAAAATTTATTCTTTAAAGTAATAGCGCATTATCGGAGTTCGACTTCTGAAGAAACATGAATCATGTAACTTCAAAATCACGTTAAATAAATCCATGTAAAACGAGACCCAGGAGTATATATATATAAACTAATCATGATCTGAATAGAATAAGCAATTCCATTTCATAATTTTTTTTGAATGAAATTACTGTTGTCTTTCAATTTTTTTACTAATAGTTGAATTATTTACATATACATAGGGATTGGGAATGATTTCAATGAACTGATTATCTCATTCTCATTGATTACAAGAAGTTCAAACAAATGCCAACATCTAATTTACAGTTAACACTTGTAAGAATGTAAAAATGGATTTGGAAGATAAAAATATATTGATACTATATTCTCCTATTTACACTTAAGAAAGTTGCAGATTTTCTAGATGTGTGTAATATATATATATATATATATATATATACACACATCTATATATATATATATATATATATATAGATATATATAAATATATATTCTTAGCCATATATATATATATATATATATATATATATATGGCTGCAGAAAGAAGTTTGCTATTAACTGAAAGGAGACCGTTTGATTCCTCTTGGAGGCCTTAAAGGAACCGACGAGGGCAAATTCCTAATGTTCACTCCATATGTTCTTGTCGTTGCAGCTGTTAATACTATGTGATTATTCATATAGTATATGAACATGGATGGGCTGCTCATCAACACGCATTAGCCAGCATGGTGAGTTTATTGGCTTTTTACCTCTGAGTTTAAGATCAAGAAACACCATGGTCTTTCTTCTCGGTGCCTCATAAGGCAGAATGAATGTTTGTGTAAATGATAAATATTTTTCCAATACATATATATATATACAATTATAACAGAAAAAAAATGAAGCATGGCCCTTATTCCCAGGAGGCTGTAAAGTCACCAACCAAGGCAGCGGTTGGTGGCCGAAGGCGGAGGGTGCTAAGAATCCCCTGATTGTGGACCCAGGCTGCCATTTGATGACGACTTTTTATTTAGGTACTTACAACTTCAGATCATTTTCAAGTGAAGGAAGATTGCAAGAATTAGAAGAAGAGTTCTCTTATATTAAATGGGACATTATTGGAATTTGTGAAGTTAGAAGAAAAGGTGAAGAAACAATTGATTTAAAAAGTGGACATATACTCTATTATAAAGGCACACATATTGGAAATACAAGTAAAGTAGGAATCATTATAAATAAAAAGTGGAAGAACAATATTGTGGAGATTGATGATGTATCAGAAAGAGTTGCAAGATTAGTTATACAACTTAATAGCATATACCAAATGCAGATAATTCAGGTTTATGCCCCAACAAGTTCTCATAGTCATGAAGTAGTAGAGGATTTTTATATGGATGTACAAAAGGCTTTTGATCAGAGTAAACAACATTTTAAAATTGTTATGGGAGACATTAATGCTAGAATTGGTAGACAAATGAAAGATGAAATTGCTGTAGGTAATTTTGGTTATGGTAATAGAAATGAGAGAGGACATATACTTGTGGAGTTTGGAGAAAAAGAAAAACTTTATATTATGAATTCATTTTTTGAGAAAAATGTTAAAAGGAAATGGACATTGAAGCATCCAAATGAAGGTACAGCAGAATTGGATTATATTTTGACTAACAGAAAAAAACATATTTCAAGATTGTAATGTTCTTAATAAATTTAACACATGAAGTGATCATCGATTAGTAATGTGTAAGTTATGTGATAATGTAAAACTAGAGAGACAAAAATTATTGAGAAAAACAATATTTACTGTTGATATTCCTAATCTTCAGAAACATTCTAATGAATTTAAATTAGAACTTACAAATAGGTTTCATGTGTTAGAAGATTTTGAACATGATTCAGATTTGAATGAAATTAATATGAAAATAACCGATACACTTTTAAAAACTGCAACAAAGATAGCTGGTAGAAAAAAGCAGCAATTGACTAATAAAATTTCTACTGAGACTAGAGAATTTATGAAGAAAAAAAGGAATATGAAGATACACAAAAATGATGTATTAAAAAGAATTGAATATCTCGAATTTTGTAAAATGGTACGGAAAAGAGTTGAAAATGATATAAGAAAGTATAACTGTGAAATAGCAAGGAAAGCTGTAGAAGAAAATAAAAGTCTCAAGAATGTTAAACAACATTTTGGTATTGGTGGAAATTTATATATGCAATAAGAAAAAAAGATCGAATTATTACTAAAAAGAGAGATGACATCATGAAATTGGTAGAAGATTTTTATCAAGAATTATATAGTAATAAAGAACAAGTATCTCCTATATCTATTACATCTTCCGAATTGCCAAGAATTTTAAATGAATAAGTGAGACATGGAATTAAATGTATGAAGGAAGGAAAGGCTCCAGGAAATGATGGAATTATAATTGATATATTAAAAGAACGATGTGAAGAAATAGAAATTTTTTTAGCAAAGTTATATACCAAATGTCTAAATGATAAAGATGTACCAGAAGATTGGAAGAATGCAGTAATAATATTAATATTTAAAAAAGGTGATAAAGAAGATATTAGAAATTACAGACCTATCAGCCTTTTATCAGTTTTATATAAAGTTTTTACCAAGATAATTACAACTCGTCTACAGAGAACTTTGGATTTCCAACAACCAAGAGAACAAACTGGACTTAAAAGTGATTTTAGTACAATAGATTATATCCAGGTATTTAGAGAAGTCATAGAAAGGACAAATGAATATGAGTTGTCATTATGTTTTGGATTTGTAGATTATGAAAATGCATTCGATTCTATACACATTTCTTCAGTGATTATAGCATTGGATCATTAAGGTATAGATCCAGGATATTGTCATATTTTAAAGAATATTTATAAAAATGCAACAGCAACAATTAGATTACATAATGATACTGGAAAAATCAACATTGAGAAAGGTGTAAGGCAAGGTGACTCCATATCTCCAAAACTTTTTATAGCAGTGCTGCAATAAGTATTTTGTGGATTAAAATGGGAAACTAAAGGAATGAAAGTAAATGGAGAGTATTTAAGTCATTTAGATTTTGCAGATGATGTAGTTGTTTTTGCAAGTAATGCTTCAGAGCTTCAGGAAATGTTGCAGGAGTTAGCAGATGAAAGTGGAAAAGTAGGACTAAAGATAAATGTTAAAATGACTAAAGTAATGTTTAATCGATTTGCTCAAAATATGAAAATAAAGATTGATTATGAAGAATTAGAAGAAGTTAACAGTTACAAATACCTAGGTCAGATTATTAATACAGATGGAAACATAATGGAGGAAATTAATCATAGAATTAAACTTGTTTGGAGTGCTTTTGGTAGAAATAACTTGATACTAAATGGAAATATGCCTATGTGTTTAAAAAGAATGGTTTTAAACAAATGTGTTTTATCAGTTCTTACTTATGGATCTGAGACTTAGACACTTAATAGAAGAGCAATACAGAGACTTCAGACCACTCAAAGGAGTATGGAGAGATGTATGTTGGGAGTAACAAGAAGAGATCGAAAATGCAATGTATGGGTAAGACAACAAACAGGTTTTACTGACCTTATTTATAAAATTAAAAGATTGAAATGGAGTTGGGCTGGACATATTGCTAGAAGAAATGAAAATAGATGGACAATTGAAATTTTAAACTGGATTCCAAGAGATTGTAAAAGACCCAGAAAAAGACCACATGTGAGATGGATGGATGAAATAAGAAAATGTGCAGGGGTATTGTGGAAAAGAGAAGCTAAACATCAGAGAAGATGGATTAAGCTTGGAGAGACCTTCATCCTGCAGTGGATATATATATATATATATATATTATATATATATATATATATATATATATTATTTATATTTTAGTACTGACACAATCGTTACATGGTCATGCATAAATTTGTTGAAAGAAATTGGTTTAAAAAAAAGTTTGAAAAATAAGATGTATATTTACATGCAAAAAAAAAAGTTTAAAAATATTTAGAATTAGAAAAGAACAAAAGAACAAATGTAGGGGGTATTGAAAGTAGGGTAAAAGATTTCAGAAATAAAAAATAGATGAAGGAGAGTGATTATTATTATTATTATTATTATTATTATTATTATTATTATTATTATTATTATTATTATTATTATTATTATTATTATTATTATTATTATTATTATTATTATTATTATTATTATTATTATTATTATTATTATTATTATTATTATTATTATTATTATTATTATTAATAATTTATAATATAAATAGTATTATTTATTTATGGTGTAAATAGATTCATTCTTGTTTTGTAATATTAACCTACTTTTTGCTAGTCATGGTTAAAAATGAGACAATTTTGCATTGGCTTCTCACTGTCCAAATCCCATCACTTTTAATGGTACAGTTACATTTTTAACATCATTTGCAAATTTAGAAAAAGTTCCATAAGATGCTGACCTCTCTTGAATTATTTTACAAGTAAAAAATCAATTAAATGGTATTTATAACTTTAACAAAAAAGAAAGTGTGGTCTTATAATTTTTATTGGCTCTTACATTTTGGCAACAAAGAAATGGCTATAAATCACTGAAAAGTTACGATTTGTTTTTGTTTAATTTTTGAAAATGATAAACAAATATTTTAGACCATTTTAAAAAATATTTTTTCACAAATTATAAATTATTTTGATAAAATATGATATAAATGAAATTATTTAAAAAAATTAACAACATTTATTTGCATTTTCTGGAACGTAAAACTGTCCAACAAATCTTGTCATCACCAAAACATTTGGGTTGACTTACTAAAGTTTGTTTACATTTTCCACTCATAAATATTTTTATAACTATAAAGATAAATTTATTTTTGAAAAAACTTTTGTTCACTTTCATAATCTGACAAATTATTAATATACTTTTTACAAATGAAACTAAAGTGAAAAAATATTAAATGATTAATATATTTTGATGATTGAATTTGTGTTTTCACACTTCAGTTTGTAAATTGACCAATTAAAAGTTTGGACTTTTACCTCACTTGGCCAATAAAATAATCAGGAATCAAATGGTTAAAGTAATGAAATGTGTGCATATATAAGAAATGTTAAAAAAAAGAAATTTTCTCAAAATTATACCATTAAAAAGTAATGCAAATAAAGTAATTAAAAACTAAAAACAAAACAAAGGAAAATATACTTGCAATGGCTCATGATAAGTAACAAACAAAGGATTATTTAATACTATTTAATTAAAATATAAACTAAATGAAGGATTCTTATAAGCTAAATGAAAAGGAACAGAAACCCAATAGGAATACAGTGGTATGTTGTATGGATTTTCAGATAAGGATACACTGGATATATAAGAGAGAGCTGGGTATTGTTTAAATCATTATTATTGTTATTATTATTATTATTATTATTATTATTATTATTATTATTATTATTATTATTATTATTATTATTATTATTATTACTATCATCATCATCATCATCAGAATATGTCATTTATTATATTGATAAATTTAATCAAATAAGTCAAAGTTGATCTTGTTAAATAAAAGAAAATACATTGCTGAACCCATCAAATCATCCTGATGGTGTGAACCTTCTCTGTAATGACACCTGCAGTTAGTTCAAAGAAAAAAAAAATGTTCATTTGAACCTGAGAATCTTAAGAATGTCCATGTCCAGAATAGTTCATATGTCATCACAAAATAAAAGATAAATTAAAAGCCATGTCTATAGTTGGGGTAACAGAATAAGCACAAATTAGATTTCCCTATTGCTCATATTACCATGTTGAAATCCTAGGAAAAATTATTTTTTTTTATTTTTTATTTTCAAACTTTTAATTATAGACATTAAAAAGCAGTGAGATAAAATTTTTGAACTTTATAAAAACTATTAATTTCTAGATTATTATTATTATTATTATTATTATTATTATTATTATTATTATTATTATTATTATTATTATTATTATTATTATTATTATTATTATTATTATTATTATTATTATTATTATTATTATTATTATTATTATTATTATTATTATTATTATTATTATTATTATTATTATTATTATGTGCATTAGATTTCATAATCAGATGGTTAAAATCAAATCTTATTAGAGTGTGTGTGTGTGTGTACTTTAATTAAATATGCTTTTATTTCTACTTGTATTATTTAAATGTATAGGATAATATATACTAAATATCTAATGTATTACAAAAACATATGTATGCATTTCTATTATGGGACAAGAATGAGAAGTTAAAGAAAGAAAGCAGGGTATAGAAATCTTTAATTATCATTAGTGATTTGAGCCAATATTAAAAGGAATGGAAAAATTTAGGCAATATATTTTGCATAATGCCAATGTTTTAATAAGTAAATAACTATGATATTAAAATTGAGAAATGGGGGTTTATAATGTGGGTGGAGAATTTGGAATAGCTAGAATCCGAGAAGCTGGCTGAGAGGGTAGGTACTAATTTCATTGCTGGTCCAGCAAGCATGTTAATTACATTGTAATTGACTGGTGCCTATAGGGTTTTTTCCTTAAAATAAATAAAGTGCTTGGATGACTAGTGTTATAATTTAGTAGCAGAGTGTTGATATTATTGGTAGCTGGCTACCAATGATATTAGTATCTCCACCTGATGAACTTGATATATATATATATATATATATATATATATATATATATATATATATATATATATATATATATATATATATATATATATATATATATATATATAACATACAGAAAGAGAGAGAATAGCCATTTTGCTTTCTGATGAAAAACAGTCTGCTGGTTGAAATATTAAATCAGTTTTATAAAGAAGAAGTGTGTTTCCATTCCTTAAAAAGTCATGCTTCATAACTGATAAATGTTTTGAGTTATGACTCTGTTCCATGAGAAGCTAGGACATAGTATTCAAAATAATAAATCAAGCTAAACATTTATCTAATACTTAACTCATAGGAAGAAAATCTGAAATTTTTAGATATCTACATGTCTATAATTTCAGCTCTCAAATTAAAATAGTCATCTGGGCCTGAGCAAACTCAGCTGGAGTGCTGAATTTAAAGATTTTTAGATGTCAAAAATTTCAGTTCTTCTTCTTAAGAGTTAAGTAATGGATAAATGCTTAGCTTGATGTAATACTTTGAATCTGGTGTTGCAGTTTTTCACTGAAAAGTGCCATAATTCAAAATCAGTCTGGGGGTGGAGACAATACTAGATAAAGATGTTCATGGTTTTGTAGTATTTACCATAAAAAAAATATTTGGAGATATTAACATGCTTTTTATTTTACATATTTGTAAATTCAAACTATATAAGTCATGTCATACATGACTTGATTTTATTACTATTATTATTTGTTTGTTGAAGCTGTGGCTAAATTAAATTGCTAAGCCTCTCAATATGGGTTGTTTCTTATTTTGATTCAGGCCTGATGATTTTTTCAGTTGGAGAGATGAGTATTATGTAAATACTTAGCTTGAGTTGTTATTTTGAATCTGGTGTCCTAGTTTGTTAATGAAAAAGCCATAGCTTAGAACCAGTGGGGATGGGGACAATCCTAGTGAAAGATTTTGCATGTGTTCTATTGTAGAATTTATCATAAAAAAAGCTTGTTTAGAATTATTAGCACACTTTTTATATCTCATCATCTGCTTTTTACAAACATAATAAGTGATGTATTTATGGTTTTGACTTCAGTTTTGTTAATGTAAAAATATTACAAATTGTAAAAAAATAACAATAAAAAGGAAATAAAGGAAGCTATGCTAAAATACAAATACAAACATGACTAATTAACAGGCATGCAGCAAACATTAAGATCACAGAATTGTGGGAAGGTTAGACTTTTTAAATGTTAGTTGGCAAAGGTTACTAACATAATGGAAATCACTCCTAAGTGGATTACATTTTTAGTATCTAATAACTGTATTTATAAATATTTAATTATATAATTACGTTTATATATATTGAAGAAATAGAGATATATATATATAAACATATTTTGGCGATTTATCCCTGTCAGAATTTAATTTAAATATTCCACAAGCCCTCAACTGGAAATTAAAACAATATAATTGTACAAGTGCTGTAAACATTGTTAATAAAAAATAGTTGTTGGACATTGGAAACTCCACAACTAAAAGTAGGTGTATAAAATTGACCAAAAAAAAAAATAATAAATAAAAATTTAAGGGAAATAGATAGATAGATAGATAGATAGATAGATAGATAGATAGATAGATAGATAGATAGATAGATAGATAGATAGATAGATAGATAGATAGATAGATAGATAGATAGATAGATAGATAGATAGATAGATAGATAGATAGATAGATAGATAGATAGATAGATAGATAGATAGATAGATTATACTATATAGGACAAATTTTAATAAATTTGTGTTTTTTTGCCTTCTAAATTAAATTGAGTTTTGTTTGTTTTATTGTGAGAAATAATTAGAAAACAATTTTAATTTTGGTTCTTATAAATCAATCGTGGATTAAAATTAACATTATTTATATAATTTAGTTTGTCTTAATTAAAATATTTAATTAAATTTTAAATATTTTGCGATAATTTATTACTTATTTAAATAAATAACAGAAACGACAAATAAGAATGTCTCCATTAAATATATTAAAACCACAAACATAAACAACACAAACGAAACTTAATTAATTTTATAATTATATAAGATTTTAAATAACAGATTAAATTTTATTTTAGTAAAAAAATTGCGATTCATTAAGTAATATAAAGAATTCATCAAAATTAATGAGATTATTATTATTATTATTATTTGCTAATTTACAGGCAGAAGTTGTTTCTTTACATGAAAATGTGGATTGTAATAATCAAGAAATAATTTGTCTTTTTGATTCTGGTACTTCTAATGAGAATGATATTTCGTTACTGAAAGATAAATGACTTTCTATATAACGATTTAATTCGTATGGTGAAATTGAATTTCAAACAATGAAAATTTGTCATTAATCATAACTAATATAGTAGACAAGTCATGGTGTTGATTTGAAAAATGATTTTCGCACAAAAAATAAGGGTTCCAGGTTTTGTTGTAAATAGTTTTAAATCTCGTAATTCAATCACATAGTTTATAATGAAATGAAAATCTTTAACTCTCTCTCAATTTTTTCCCGTGGAAAATGATAATAAATGCATCCATATTAATCAGCGTTTGACTCCTTTCAATAGAAGGTTTTTTTATGACTTGCGAAACAGAAGCTACGTTCTGGTAAAGGTTTTGTTTTCGTTCAAAATTGATTGGTTTATGTAAGGAAAGATTCTAATTCTCCCCATGTTTTAATTACAAACGAGCATAATTTGGAATCATTCTGAAATTTATTTATTAAAATTAAGTGTGTGTATATATATATATATATATATATATATAATGAAATCTGATATGATTTGTCAAAAAAAGATTTTAGTTCACTTAAAATTTTTCAGTTAAAAATAGGAAGAGTTAGATCTCATTTTGCTGAACTTGTAGTTTATTAAAGTAATTTTCCTTTATATCATTACATTACAATAATTTTAATTGAAACATGGATTTCTTTACAAGAATACAATTTATATAGTTTAAGTGTCTATACGAGTATACTTTCTCCTCATATGCATTTATGATAGTGTGTTGTTTATAAAAACAGGTTTAGTCTTTTCTTTTATTATTCCAACATTTAATACAGCAGAAGGTATTTTATTAACTTTTAGATTTCCTAAGTCTGTTTTTTTTTTTCTATTTTGGCTATATATAGATCATGTAAAAGTAAACTTTTGAATTTTGTTGCCGAACTTGATACATTGTTATCGGATTCTCCTATTTTAATATATATATATATATATATTGATTTATTAAATAATGCTTATAAGACTACTGTAGATTTCTTAAATTTTATTTATAGTTATGGATTTAGTCAAACACTTTTTTTACCTACACATGTAACTCCCATATCTCAGTCTCTTATGGATCATGTTTTTATTAAATTAAGTTGAGAATTGATTTTTGATTCGTCACTTTCTAAATTACTTTGTACATATCATTTTGCGACTGAATTAAAAATCTGGATTTATATGAGTAATATTAATGTTTGTGCATATATTGAGAAATTTCTTTTTTCTAAATTGAATTATTTATTATCTGTTCAGAATTGGCAAGCGATTTTTATGTTAGATAATGTTAATTATGTATTTTTTGAATTCCAAACTATTTCTTTAAATGCAATCGCTAAAGCAAAGTTTTATTTAAAATTGACTAGTAAAAATAGAAAAAATATTGCCCTGGGTAATATATGCTTTGGTAAGCAAAATTAATCAAATAAACGACTTAGAATGACTCATCAGATATTTTAAAAAAAACTTAATGTTGAAATTAAAAATAATATTAGAAAGTTGAAATTTAAATATTATCAAACTTTTTTTAGGATATATTTTTTTTTAAATAAATAAGAAATAATTATTTCATTAAAAACTCCTATCCTAATGAAATTAAATACATTAAAAATTTAATTGAGTTATTTGAATAATGAAAAATATTTAGCTGATAAATTTACAATATTTGAATTCTTTATTATATTTTGATATTTCTGAATCTCAGTTATCTGTATTAATTGATGGTTTATAAAATATCTGCTATTTTGGATTAGGTGTTATAACACCTAAAATTCTTAAAAAAATATATAGGATTTTTACCTGTTTTGGGTCATTAATGAATTTATCTTTGTGTTCTGAATCATTTCCAGAATGTTTGAAAGTTAATGTTATTATTCCTGTTTATAAAAAAGAATGATTCTACTGTTATGGATAATTATAGGGTATATATCTATTTTGTTTTCTTTTCTAAATTAATTGAAATGATTGTTAAAGATCAAATATTGTCATTTCTGTTTAAAATTAAAAATTTTATCTGACAATCAACATAGTTTTCTTTCTGGTAGAAGTTCATTAGATGTTTTAAAACATCATGTTTATTATTTAACAACTTCATTAGATCATGAATTTAAAACATTGGCTTGATTTACCTAAATCACTTGATTCTATTAATAATAATAATAGTTTGATTATGCATTGATATTTTTATGGTTTCATAATTGTATTGGTAGTTGGTTAGAGAGTTATTTAAATAATAAAAAAAGTTTACTAATATTTATGGTAATGTCAGCAACATGGTCTTAATTTATTATGGTTTTCCACAAACATCATACTTGGTCCTCTAGTGTTTTTTTTTTAAATTTATAATAATCATTTATTTTCTCTGAAATAACATTCTAAAATGTATTGTTTTTGCAGATGATATTGATTTATTCTGTAATGTTGTTTCTAATAGTTGTGTTGAACAAGTAGTGAATGAGGATTTGGACTCAGTTGGTAAATGTCTGGCATATAATTCAGTGTTGGTGAATTTGGATAAAACAAGAGCTATTCTTTTTATGAGCATATATTTTCTCTCTTAAGAATAAAATTTGTTGTGCATTTTAATAATGTGTGTACTTGTAAGAATATTCATTTGGTAGATAATTGTTATTTGAGAATATTCATTGATTCCAGATTACCCTAGACAAATCATATTACCTATCTTTATCAATGGTTATGTAACTTAAATTATATGCGTTATTATTTAGTTAAATTTCTTCCTAGGTCAGCTCTTATTTTTATTTAACTTGAGCTGTTATCAGAGTATATTATCCTATAATACCATTATTTGGCATAATACTTCTCCATATATCCTATCTTCTTTGTGTGATTTACAAAATTATCCTTTTCACACAATCTTTGGTAGATCTCGTTCATCTTCTGATTGAGATATTTATATTGAGTTTCATGTATTTGATGTTAATCGCTGATACCAAATAGGGATATTTTTGTTATTTTTTTGTGCTAAAGTTTTTGTGAATTCTAGAGTTTCTGTTCTAAATACTTGTCTTTCTAATAAATTTCAATTACCTTTACTATTTTTTTAAGAAATATAGCAGAAGGCAATATGTTTACTCTGGTTCAACGTTATACTTTAAATTTATATATGAATGTTCAATTGATTTAAATAATATTTCTATGTATCTTTCAAAAAGTATTTATGTTAGTGGTTGTATGATATATCTTAATTTTGGTATTTATAATAGTTATTATATTTATTTTATTTATTTATTTGTAAAATGTTCTTTTTGTTATTTGAGTTTTGGTTCCTTTTTTTACATATATTTACACACACACACACACGCATATTTTTTTTTGTTTGCAGTTTTCAAATAATTGTTATATACTTTGTTTTACTTCCTAGAATAAGTTGAATTGAATTAAGTCAAATATTATTGTTAACAATGTCTAATATTTTTTTTTTCATTTAATTGTCTCATACATGATATAATAGGATGAGTAACAAAACTCTACCAGATTGTTCAAATTGTATTACATTGACAACATTTTTTTTTTCTGGTAGAAATTTTATTGGATACCTTAATTAATTAGAAAGTATTTTATAAGTTGTGTTTAATATCAAATGTTTATATATATATATATATATATATATATATATAATTGTCAATCATTATAAATCCACTTGCAGGATGAAGTTTTCTCCAAGTTCAATATGTCTTCTCCGATCTTTAGCTTCGATTCTCCTTATGATTCATGAAAAATGTGTTATTTCTTCCAGCCATCTCACATGTGGTCTTTTTTGGGTTTTTTACAATCACTTGGAATCCAGTTTAAGATTTCAATTGTCCCTCTATTATCATCTTTTATAGCTATAGGTACAGCCCAATCCACTTCATTTTTTAATTTTTTTAATGACGTTTGTAACACCTGTATGTTCTCTTACCATATATTGTGTTTTGACCTATTCTTGTTACACCTAACATGCATCTCTCCATACTTCTTTAAGTGATCTGAAGTCTCTGTATTGTTCTTTTATTAAGTGTTCATGTTTCAGATCCATAAGTAAGAACCGGCAAAACATATTTATGAAAAACCTTTCTTTTCAAACACATAGGTATATTTCATTTTAGTATCAAGCTATTTCTATCAAAATCACTCTAATTATGTTTAATTCCATGATTAATTTTACCCATTATGTTTTAGTCTTTAAAAATAATCTGACAAAGCTATTTGTAGTTGTTAACTTCTTCTAACTCATCATAATCAATCTTTATTTTAATCTTTTGATAAAAACCACTGAACATTACTTTAGTCTTATTAACATGTATCTGTAGTCATATATTACTACTTCCATCTGATAACTACTGCAACATTTCCTGAAGCTCTAAAGCATTAATAGCAAAAACAACTACATCACCTGCAAAATATAAAAGACTTAAATAATCTCCATTTACTTTACTACCTTCAGCATCCCATTTTAATTCACAAAGTATTTCTTGCAGCACTGCTGGAAACAGTTTTGGAGATATGGAATCACCCTGTCTCATACCCTTCTCAATGATGACTTTCCTTCTATAAATATGTAATCTAATTTTTACTGTTGCATTTTATAAATATTCATCAGAATATAACAAATACCTTGAGGATCCAATTCTTCATTCACTGAAGAAAAGATTACAGAATCAAATGCCTTTTAAAAATCTAAAAAATCAAAGCATAATGGTAATTTTTATTAATTCGTCCTTTCAATAACATCACTCAATACTTGGATTTGATCTACTGTACAAAAACCACTTTTAAACACCAGATGAATCTCTTGTTTGGTGGAAAACAAATGTTCTCCACAGAGGAGTTGTAATTAACTTGGTAATTTTTTTTATATAAAACTGATAAAAGGCTGATAGGTCTTTATGTCCTAATATCCTCTTTATCACTTTTTTTAAACAGTATTAATACTGCATTTCTGGTGAATTGTTATCATTTATACATTTGGTATATAACATTGCTAAAAAACTTTATATTTCTTCACCTGCTTCATTTAATATATCAATTATAATTCAATAATTACCTGGACCTTTTCCTTTATTCATAAATTTAATTGCATGTCTCACTACTTCATTTATAATACTGGACAAGTTGGAAGATATAAAAGATGTAAGAAGTATTTGTTTTTTATTGTATATAATTCTTGATAATAGTCTTCTACCCCTTTTATGATGATATCTTTTTTTGAGAAATAGTTCCATCTCTTTTTTTTATTGCAGACATAAATTTTCTAATAATACCATAATGTTGTTTCACACTATTGATACTTTTATTTTCTTCTACAGCTTTTTTGCTAGTTCACAATTATACTTTCTTATATCATTATCATCTTCTTTTGGCATGTTTTACTCCATTTGAGATATCCAAACCTTTTTAAATGCATTATTTTTGTATATCTTCATATTCCTTCTTTTCTTTATAAATTCTCAAGTCTCAGTAGAATATGTATTATTTAATTGCTGTTTTTTTCTACAAGCTATTTTTGTTGCATTTTTAAAAATGTATTAGTATTTTCTAATTAATTTCTTTCAAATCTGAATCATGTTCAAAAACTGTTAATACTTAAAACCAAGTTGTAGATTCTAATTGAATTTCATTAGAATGTTTCTGAAGATTAGGGATATCAACTACCAATATTCCTTTCCTTAACAATTTGTGTCTCTCTAGGTTTGCATTAACATTTATCTTATATTTTTTACTAATGGAAGATCACTTTTCTGTTAGTCAAACAATAATCCATTTCTTATATGCCCTTATTTGTATACCTTCATGTCTATTTACTTTTAACATTTTTCTTAAAAAAAAAAAATTCATAATATAAAGTTTTTATTTTTCTGCAAACTCCACAGGTCTTTGTCCTCTCAAATTTATATTTTCATAACCAAAATTACCTACAACATTTTCATCTTCCATTTGTTTACCAATTCTAGAATTAAAGTCTTCCATAACAATTTTAAAATATTTTTTTTTACTATGATGAAAAGCCTTTTGTACATCCATATAAAAATATTCTAGTACTTTATCACTAAGATAACTTGTTGGGGCATAAACCTGAATAATCAGGATTTGGTACCTGCCATTAAATTGAATAACTAATCTTGCCACTTTCTCTGATATGCCATCAATTTCCACAATGTTATTTTTCCACATTTTATTTGTAGTGAATTCTCCCCCACTAGTACTTCTGATATTTATGTCTTTATAGTAGAATACATGGCCATTATTTAAATCAATTGTCTGTTTATCTTTTCTTCTAAATTCACAAAGTCCAATACTATCCCATTAAATATAAGACAGTTTTTTTCCTAATTCTTGCACTCTTTCTCCAACATGAAAGTCATGTGCAGATATATGTACCTAAATAAAATAGATCAACAAATGACAGCCTGGGTCAATAACAGGGAATTCTTAGTACCCACCACCTTCAGCCACCAACTGCTGTCTTGGTTGGTGACTTTACAGTTTTCTGGAAATAAGAGTCATGATTTATTATTATCTGTTATGATTATATACCTATTATAAAAATATTATCATTTACACATACAATCATTCTGCTTTATCAGACAACTGAGAAGACATGGTGTTTCTTGATCTTAAACTCAGAGATAAAAAGTTAATAAACCTACCATGCTGGCTAATGTGTCTTGGTGAGAAGCCCATACATGTTTGTATACTCTATGAATAATCACATAGTAACAACAGCTGCAATGACAAGAAAAAAATATATATATTCAAGAATATAAAATGGCCTTCCAAGAGATTTTCACCTTTATAAGGACTTTTAAAAGAAATGTTAAACCGAAAACACATTGTAAATGTAAAATAAAAGTACATAGATAAAAATCAAATACTTTGGAATTTTCATTAATCTATTAATGGAAATTCTACATCGTTTAAATAGATATAACAATATATAAGATTGCGCAAGAATCATTATTAATCATTATCCAGATTCAAACTTACTTAAAATAGTAATGAGTGTATGTTTTCTTTTGTCTCAGGCAGGATAGGAAAGAAAATTACCTCGGGTAGCAATTAGTTCAAATACTAGAGCCAGCCTATAAATAGTGTTGTTGTTGTTTTAAAGAAAAGAAAAAGAGAAAAATTTAGAATTGCCAACCGTCATCGCCCGACGTAATTTTGAAAATGTACAGCAGGTAAAAAGGATAAAAACACCACCGTTCCTTCCTCTGACGCCATCTCCTACAAGCTGCCATTATAGTCCTATCTTGGAATAATGACACTAACTATCAAAGTTTGCCTGTACTATCATTCCGGAGAATGTCCAGGCAAAAGCATAAGAACAAGCAAAAATTTCAATCCTGTCATCTATGTCCAAATCTTTTTCATTTATACTAACTGTAATGTAATTATACCTACTTAAATCTTAAATGTATATAGTTAAATTTTATCGTAAATATCTGTAATCGACGACACTTTAACCCATTTAAATTCTTTAAATAACCCAAGCTCACAATATTTTAATATTTTTATTTTTAATATGAAAATATAATATTTGTTTTATACTGATTTCAGTAGTATAATTTTTTTTTTTTTAAACAAACTTTTGAGGGTTGTGAGATATTAATTTGCGAAAGAGCGAATTATATCAAAAAAAAAAAAAAAAAGGGGGGGGGAAGGAGTTCACTTAAAAAAATAGCTTAAAATAAAATAAGTTGTTTTCCTTTTCTTGTCAGTGAAGTTATGTCATATATATATATTAAAATGTACTTACATTAATAACTAAAGTAATTTTGCTAACGATTTCCCAGGATGGTATTTTATAAATTTAGTTTGTTTTAAAATTTATTATATTTTGACCTGGAAACAGCATTGCTGGTCAGT
The DNA here is from genome assembly GCA_028023455.1 of Epiperipatus broadwayi. Taxonomy (NCBI): domain Eukaryota; kingdom Metazoa; phylum Onychophora; class Udeonychophora; order Euonychophora; family Peripatidae; genus Epiperipatus; species Epiperipatus broadwayi. Next base: position 596,174 of record JAQFVV010012778.1, read on the forward strand.
ATCGGTTAATTATCTCACAATCTTTTAAAAAATTGAAAGTAAAAAAGTGGAAAGGGAAATTTATTCAATAAATATATTTTCTTATTTATTATTATTTTTTGTTCGTTAATTCAAACATTTACCTGAAGTAATTGGTTGTGCAGGTTGATTTTTGTGCAGTATTAGATTCTTAAACGCTACTTATTTATAATTATCCACATTTAGTGATTAATAAATCTCGGGTTGATAATAAATGTCAAGCGTACTGGATCAGAGCTAAAATAGTCACTTATTTGTTTGTAATCTGATTCCCGGTTGCACATACTTCTGGGTGCTGGAGAGTGAGTGAGGTAGAATTGGGTATTGTAAAAGATATTTATACTGTGGACATGTGACTCCTGTAGTTCCCATCTCTTTATTAGGAACCATCTCACAATATCACGGATATACCAAACCCCTTTCTTCATTTCTGTAGGCATGCAAGTGGCTGTAAAGTGGCTCATATGAACCTATATTTGTTTTCTTTCTTTACATTCATATTTTATTAACTCAAATTTTGTTTTTCTTTTATTGCCTATCTAATACATAAGCCATAAAGAAATTATTCTACTATTATTGGAGATTCTTCCGCATGAATAACCAATTCTCTTGTGTTAATCCATGATTAGTTAAACCTTGTTAATTAACCAAGTCACGTTTTAGATATATAAATAAAAATAAGTTGAATGTCAATCCAATGTGGTTAGTGTGCTTAATAATTAACCGTTACTTCTTAGCTTATAGTTGTAAATATTGTAATGTTATTTTTCATAACTTAACGTTGTTCCAGTGAAGTCCACTCTTAAAATAAATAAAAGATGTTATTTCAACGAGAATTAGTTGTTATTTGTAAAGAAAAGTAAAATAAATTATTTTATTTTCTTTTTGTCATTTCTAAATAATGTCAATTTATTTGGTATAATTATTTTTTTGATTTGACATAATTCTATTATATAATGTCTTAGAAGTTTATCACTTTTTAAATACACTGACTGACCAAAACCATGCCATTTTCTAGTAATAAATGCGAATGGAAAATTTATATGTACTAAAATCTGTGGCCATTTAATTTAATTTTGTTTTTTTTCTAATGTAAACCAATATTTTTTTGTACAGATTAGAAAAAATCAAAAAAAAAAAAAAAAAGGTCGCTATGTGTAAATAAATACTGCATTATGCGATCTTGTATAAATCTACCTGTATAAATATTAAACCAAGAATTGTTCCTTGAAATTGAGTAAAAATGTAAATTAAAGAATTAATTAGTTAAAAATATATGTATTAAACTAAAATTCCAGTGTGTTCGAATTATTTTATTTACTTTCTATTTTTGTTAGTATTTCATGTTGTTATATATATATATAATAGATGAAATACACAGGCTTATATATACCTGTGTCTATATATGTAATAGACAGGGTATGAGCACAGACTTTCCCATCTAACCCACCACTCTCCACACTATCTCATAACACTGATGCACCTGAACACACATCTGTCGAAAAGATAAATAATCACCAATATACGTATTTCATGCTAAACCAGCAATCATCAGTTGGTCCAGATTACAATCTCTACACATCGGTCAACATGGGTGTGACAAGAATCTCAGCCTAAGGGTGGCCTTTTAGCATTCCATCATCAGATTTTTGATTGGATGGATGGTTGAAGAGTTGGAGTGTGGAGTACATTGAAGCCTGTCCATTAAAGTTGGATGATTTGCTATCTTAATATATATCTGAACACTTGTAGCATATATGTGTAGAGATGGTAATCTGGACCAACTGATGATTGCTGGTTTAGCATGAAATACTTATATTGGTGATTATTTATCTTTTTGACATATGTTTGTTCAGGTGTATCAGGGTTATGAGATAGTGTGGAGAGTGGTGGTTCAGGTGTGAAAGTCTCTGCTCATACCCTGTCATATATATATATATATATATATATATATATATATTTCAAAATACAGTAATTAAATGTCTATAAAAAATATATGTATAACTATAACTTAGAAGCGCTTTCACTACATTGTAGCTTTGTCAACTATCACATTTAAAATGTAAACTTTCCCATAATTCAATGTCAAGTTTCCCATAATTCTGTGATCTTAACGTTTGCTGTTTGCTGATTAATTATATTTTGCTTGTATTTATATATTAACATCGCCTCTTTAATTTTTTTATTATTATTATTTCTTTCAATTTCCAATACTTTTATGTTGTTATAATCAAAATAAAAACCATATATACATGATTTATTATGATCATAAAAACAGAAGCTGATAAATTATCACTATTTTTAATATTTTGTTTCATATTTTGAACTCTATTAAATAATAATAAGTGCTCTTTTGTTCTTTTTTCCAATGTGCACCTCGATTCACCTATATATCGACTACCACACCTACATGTCCATTTGTAAATGATACAATTTTTATTTGTCAATAAAGTTTTATCTTTTGAATGGTTTATTAATTTATTTAATGTAGGTGGTGCATAAAATGCAATACCACATATTCCTTTATAAATTTTCTTAATGAAACTTGCCTGTTGATTAGATATATATGGTATTGATATCCAGAACCTTTTATCAGAAAAAATAACATTATTATTAATATTTTTATATATAGAAGTAAAATTTTAACAATATAATATACACAATCATAACTGTATCCAACGTTTAAAACTCATTACAATATTGTTTTCAGAAATGGTGAAACCCAGTTGACATTACTGCAATTTAAAATTTTAAAAACAGCTAATACTTTGTCATACACGTTTTTTCTGTTTGCCATTTACTTTACCATAACATTTGCATACTATATAGTTTGAAGTTATTTACACGCTCTTATTTATACATATGTGTATCTGTCATATGCAGTTTATTTTATATATAATTAATAAATATTCACTTTATGAACTTGTTTCTCTTTGTCGGTTTTGGATAATGTTGTATGCTAAAAAAATGATGGAATTAGAGACTTATATATGTGTGAATTTATTTCTCAAAGTTAGAATTAAATGTATTAAATAGCTATGATAATGAAAGTTATTAGTGATATGTTCTATGTTGATTGGGATTGCAAACTATTTCCCTTAATATATCTAAGGATTTGCCATGAGTGAAGTATATTTTCAGATTGCATATTTATCCATTATAAATATGATATTTTATGAAGTTAAGTAGTGTATTTCCCTTTTATTCTGGTGATGAGACTGAGTTCCACACCATTAGTATTCCTCAAAGTTAGGTGGAGAGTCATTATCCATCTTTTAGATTTATTAGTCAAGAAGCTTGTTTATTCCTCATGTGCTTAATTTTTTTTGAATGTATCTTTTGTTGTCATTCAGTCATAGCTATATGTAAGGTAGTGGCTAAATAAATTGTAAGACTAAATTCTTTATGAATATTAAAAACAGAAACCATGTTACATTTGCTGATTCATTTAGGCATTGTCCCTACTATGACTCTTATTTAGTAACTCATAAGAAAACTGACAAGATGTAAATACATTGATTTTATCTTAATTATAGCATAAGATGGGGTTCACATGTACTAAATTTATACATTAGGAATTAAATATAATGGATTATGTCATCCTAATTTAACGCAAATTTAAATCATCAAATCATCAGAATGATTATTTTTTATTTTAAAAGTGTGAAAAGTATAGTTGTTTAAAGGGATTATTTGATTGAATTAGTTAAGGTTAGTCTCTTGACAGCTAAAGTTATTAATTTATTTTATCCCAATAAATGATAGTGTGATCTATCCAACTTGTATATTTGTGCCCGTAATAAGATATTTATTTAACCAGTGTTGTTTGCTACTAAACAATGTTAGAGTTAATTAAGAGCCTAAATATATTCTAAGTTAGAATAAGAGGGCACCATTTTACTAGTTTATACATGTTTTATAAATATTGAATTAATAAATAATAATATGTATAATAAAAAGAGATATCAGATTCAGATTGGCAAATATATTTGTAAGTGTAGGAATTAGGACAAACAGTCTCAATGTAAATCAATTATATTTTCTTTGATTGCAAAATGTAAATAAATGCTTTCTTTAATTATTTAAAACTTTATCTTGAGTTGTTCTTATATTCGTTCCTATTCTAGTTTCCACATTCCACATATCTATTACAGCATAAATACACTACTTTATAAATTTGATAATGAATATACATAAATATGATAATATTGTTCTTCTAATCTAAATATTATGTGAAATACTTTACCATTTGGTAAACTTATGAAGAAGGTTGTATACCCTGTTTATTATTTAGACAATGATGTGAGACTAAAAGGTACCCGGTTTTTTTCATTATCTAATTGCTAGTCCAGTGAAACATCATTTGATTCATTCCATTATTTTTTTATTATAATAGTTATAAGTTATTGTATAACATAATTTCTTTATTCAAAGTGTATTAAAGTTCCCCTTAGATCTTATTTCATAGTTCCAAATTAATATTAATTTAGCTATTTGAATTAAGTTGTGCAAGCTAGTGGAGTTATTTAATATCACATTTTTATGTTAAAGTTATATTGTAGGTAATATAAGAGTGTATTTAGATGGTGGAAGAGATCAAATTGAAATTATAGTTTATTAGATTGAATAAATGAAGCTTTATATATTTCTGTCATTTGGTTAATTAACAAATGTGGTGTGTATATTATTTAATGATCAATAGTATTTCTTCCTTCATCTATTTATATTCTATATATTCTTGACTTCCTATAACTGAGATAAGCTATAAATCAGGCATAAGTATAAGAATCTCAATACTAATTTAATGCAAAATAAAGTTAATTCATTCTATTCATTAATAAAATTGACACTCTGGGCATGCATATATATATATATATATATATATATATATATATATATATATATATATATATATATATATATATATATATATATATATATATATATATATATATATATATATATATATATATATATATACCTGGGTCTCATTTTATGCGGATTTATTTAATGCAATTTTGAAGTTATACAATTCATGTTTCTTCTTAATATCTTTCATATTTCACTATATTTATTACATATCAAGAAATTTAAATTATTAATAACTTATTTTCACTTGAAATACTTTTTTTTTTTCAAAAATATAACGTTATATTAACAGCTAATGTGAATATGGCCTGAAGCTTTATTTAGAAACTTAGCTTCTATGTAAATAACCTACTTATACAAAAGAGTAAATAATAATAATAGATTTATACTTACATATAACAATAATGCAATAAATATTCAAAAAAATTTAACTTTTAAACTGTATTTTGTTATATATTACAGAAATAAATAATATTTTAGATTTTTAAAATAAAAAAATGAAGATTTTATAAACTAAAAATAATCTTTCTAAAGATAATGTATAAACTTTTTGTTTTGATTGTGATTTTATTTTTTTTTTAATATGGAAAGACAAAACCATTAACATAACACAAGACTGAAACTGTGCTAGTTGTACATCACATCACAAATAAAAATAAAGTGGTAATCAGGTTTATCTGGGCATAATTGCTGAAATATTCTTGATTTCATTTAAGGAGAAGCCACAATACATCACATCACATTGAATCTGATTTCTTACCAGTTTACAAATGAACGCTAGCATTAATGATTGAAATATGTATGAAAATGTAAAATTAAATACTGTAGTTAATAAAAAATATAAAAAAAGTTTATCTTGTATTAATTTTTTTCAAATATTTGAAATTTTTTATTAGTTATACTTTATTTGCTTATTTTTTAAAGTGAATTTTAAAATATTTTTTTCTTGTTGTTTTACTTTTATGTGAATTCCGAAAATTACAGTCTCTATCCCCAATTTTTCAAGGTATGTTAAGTCTATTTTTGTGCAATTTTTTTTTTTAATGTGGGTTTTCTGTGTAACCTATCTACCGCATAAAACAAGACCCAGGTGTATATATATATATATATATATATATATATATATATATATATATATATATATATATATATATATATATATATATATATATATATATATATATATATATATATATATATATATTGAAGCAGTCAACCTGATACTCAGATCAAGCTTCACAGCCCAATAAGTATCTCCCACCACCAAACCATATTGAAATTCCATCCTTAAACACATATACATATTTATTAATACATATATTGTGTAGCTTAACTAATAAAATGATAATTGATGTAGATAAATATAGTTATATTAATGTAGCTAATTTTAATAAATAAATATTTGATTTTATTTCAATTCATATGCATGCATAATGGTAGTGTATATATTATAGGTGAGGGGGGATTACTTTTAAAATGTGTATAAATGAAAAATGTATTATATTAATGTATATTTTTAAAATTATATTTAATTTATTATTTATTTTAATCATGGTGGTCAGAAAATGATGCAATTCTATTTGAATTTTCTCAAATGCAAATAAGACAATTGACTGGAAAACCAATTAGTCCATCTAAAATATATGATAATTTTATAGAATAATGTAAGAATTCATTAGTGGGAAATTTATCCACTTCAATTTTTTTTTTAAAATCATAAATCATATTTTAAAACAATTGTTCAAGAAATTGTAAAAGGATTGCATTGTTTTTAAAACTTACTGAAACAAAATGGTGCATCCGATCAGCTAATTGCAGATCTACTAAGGGCATAAAGTGCCTCAGGTCTAGCAACTAACTGCTTCCCAATGTTAAGAAAAAAATAGTATAAATACTGCTAGATTTCAATCCAAAAAAAGGAAAAAAAAACAATATTTAAGCAGCAATGGCAGATATAATTCATGCATGTGGTAACAACAATACAATGTATCATGAGTAGAGGAAATTTCACCTTCCTCTCCACTCAAACATGTTCTTTCCTGCAATCATCACTCTGGACCCCTTTACCCAGGAACTTTAATATGCTTAGAGACTGAATAATTAAATGCTACCTGCTTGACAATTTCCAATGGTCAATATTTTTTTAGAATTGCCAATAATTTTATAAAGGTAAAAGAACTCTAGCCATTGTCTAATATCTAAACTTCTAAATTCAGCCTTCCATCACCATGTCTATAATGTAAGATTTCGTTCTATTAAGTAGTTAATATGGTGTTAAAATTATTTCTAATTTACTTACCACTAGTTTTTACATAACCCTATAACATTTTAATTTCATTTTATCATTGAGCCTCTATTAAATAAGTCTGTTTTCTTTCACTTTCATGTGGCAATAACCTTTTTTAACATTTATTATCATGTTTTACATATTTATATTTTTAAATATGCCAATAATCCGTCAAATTTGCCACTATATAATTTTTATTTCCCCCTCTCTACTTTATGGGGTGACTGGATTAATTGTAATTAAAATGTGTCTTGTTTATCTGAGCAAATGCTTGTGAATTTGGAGAAAACAAATTAATTATCTAATGCCATTGTAGAAAAACAAAGTAATTTTTTTTTTCTAAGAAATTATTTTCTTTTATTTTATTTAAATAATAAATGCTAATCTTAAAAACCTTATGAAATCAAATCTGTTTATTATGAAATAAATAACCCCCATCCCATTCATATAGGTTGAAATTATGTTTTAGTATAATAATAAAGCACTGAAAACCGAATCCTCATCTTTATTTAACATGGTGGTAAGTTTATAGGTAAATTAAAGTAATGGAAAAGGGGAGTCTCTATTCAAATGATTTTGTATTTTAATAATAAGTTTAAATAATGCAATACTGTTTAGTATTTAAGTCATACTATTACCTTGGACATTCCCACTATATATATATATATATATATATATATATATATATATATATATATATATATATATATATATATATATATATATATATTATAACTCATTCATCCTTAGTGTTAAAATATGTGTTTTTGTTCCAAGTGTTGTATGCAAATAGGCCTCTATGTTCAAATACCCCTATGTGTGTCTTCATGCTTCATTTTTCAGGTTTTTCAGTAATCTGGATTCCGTATATTTGTTCCAAGTCCAAGAACATGGCTGGCAACCCTCTCCCCCATGGGACTTATTTTGTCATATTAGCTATTGATATAGCGTTTGCTCCAGGAAATACTTGGCCTATTGTTATTAATAGCCAACACCTTCATTCTGTGAACTGAATCTGTCAAAGTAGCAGAAATAATTTTGTCACTATTCTTCATGTTTAAAATTTGAAGTACATTTTTCAGATCCAAGATTGGATCATTTAATTCTGCCATCATGCATATACCAATCCTTAAGGTCCTCACCATAACTAAAACTTATGAATGTCCATAAACCAAAATATTTGGAATCTACTAAACAGATCTATTCATTTTATTTATTAATACTTTCATATAATCATCTTCTAGTGGCACCATTATATATGTTAATGAGCTATCCCACACCCATTTCTCACTCAGAAAAAACTGAGATTCTTTCACAGATTAATAAAAATGTATTCTTTGAATAAAGTTAATATTTCCATCATAAAATAATCTTCGTAAGCTAAATCAGTTATGTGCTATATTTAGTTCTTTCTGGGGGTGAAAGGTATCTCACAAATATTTTTTCTCATAGCACTAAATCAACTGTTCATCAGTATATTTATAAATAATTGCCATGAGTGAGCCACTATAAAATAGAATAATAATTTAAGTTGTCATTTTGTAAGTTATAAACAAATGTCATATGATTTACCTGCTAATGTATAAATGCCTTTCAATTTATATGTACATCAAGAAGCCAATGATGATTAATAAATTAATAAAACAAGTATTTATGAATATTTCTTTAAATTAATAAATCTTACATAGATTGTAAACTTGCAGAATCATTGTTTTCTTTTATTTAAATATTAATATCTTAGTTATTAAATTATGCTCACTATGACTCGCTGAACACCACAAATCATATAGATATAATTAACATGAAAGGTCACAACCTTTAAATGAGTCAAAGTTATATTTTATACTAAAATATTCCATATTCAATTTCAAATTAGATCTTTTTCTGTCTCCGCTATCGTTATTATTGGGATTGTTGATCATAATTTGATAGATTTGGAAAATAAAAAAAATAGGGCAGAGTTCATGAGTGTTCCTGATTTATGTATCTTGCTTATGATTGAATTTGAGATACTTTTGCTTAGATACTAGATCTTATTATATGAACAGACAAAAAACCATTCGGTACATTATATATATATATATATATATATATATATATGATACACAAAAACAAGTTATTTTTTTTAACCTGCCTATAGCTTGCATTGAGTGAGCTTATTGGTAAATCCCCATCTGTGATCATATATATATATATATATATATATATATATATGTCTATAATATTTGTTTATATATATATATATATATATATATAAACAAATATTATAGACAACTACATTTTAATTCCATCATATATATATATATATATATATATATATATATATAGTAACTGGACAAGGTCATCCAACCTCTTTACATAGGTTGTAACTATTTCCTATGAGCATGTTGCAGGATGGAACTATCGAATGGCATTCCCCAATGCAGATGTTATTTCCCCTACAACAATATTTCCTGCTCATCAGGGATGTAGTGCCATATAGTCTGAAAGCATCTAGAAATTTATCTGTTTGGTTTTCCAAATGGTGGCAATAGAGTTCCATCTCACTACAACTTTACTTACCATTGTCTGTTTATGCCAAACATAGCTCAGTAGGCATGAGATTTTTGTGAACCAGTGCATAAATGGATGAATGATGTAAATAAAATTGACAAATGATATTATTTATTTTGAAACAAAAATTTTATTTAATAACAATGTGAATTAAAATTCTTAAAGAAGAGAAAAAAAAGTTTGCTGACAGTCTTTATAACAGCTTTCTTCCTATCCGTGTGAACATCATGGATGTTTTCTGATTGTTCCTGAGTGGGAATTGTCCTTCTAGGTTTGAAGCTCCCTCATCTGCATAGATACATATCCATGTGTGTAGCAGTCATTAATTTACTTAGGTATATTGAAGTGTTTACTCTATCCAAGTATGTTGAAGTATTTACTTTATCCATGTATTGAGGATTATGTGTTTTAACTACTTCCAGTTTGTCGGCAACAAATGAGCTCATTAATGTTCATTTGTTGAAGTTCGGTTTTCTGTTTGAAATTACAGAAAAACTATAAGAACTACGTATGCGCCTATACATATTTATCTTCGTCATTTTTTCCTCTTTTTGTAAGTAGTTGCCATTTTTCTCTAAGTTAAAAAATAAATTTTTTATTAATTTTTTTGCGAATAAGGTCAATTTTTTTAAAAAAAATTATTCACAATTTGTTAAATTAATGGAAACAAAAGTGCACAAAAGAAATGAACAGGAAATGATGGCCTCTGATACGGATTATTCCAGCAGTGATGAATTTGACCCATCTAAGCCCTTTGACTCTGAGGATAGTGTTAGTTGTAGTGATCTTGAAGAATATTTTTCATCATCAGAAGAAGAAACTCCTTTACCAGCCAAAAATAAAAAAAAACTATGAGTGCTTTTCTGGATGATATCAATACACCAGGCCCATCAACAAGTGTTCCAAATGATATCAATAAGCTATATGAAAGGTAATGTTTTTATTATTGTTTTTTTGTTGGTTTGTTTTAGCTACCAGCACAATGGATGAATGGTTGACACACTGAATCAAGACTATTTACAATTTATTTCTCTCTAGCAAATTGATTGTATATAATGCAGTAATTTTTTTATTCTGTTTTTACTAATTTATGTTTTTCTAACATGGTTTTCATTGTTTTTGTGTTACTAATTTAGTTTTTATTTATTGTTTTATTAACTTGTTTTTTTACTAACTTCATTTTATACTTTATAGGCATATGACTTCCTGATTGCCTTCCTTATTGGAATTTTGTAACAGCTTCTTTACTGATTACTTTTATCAATTGGTAAACAAGATCTGGCATGAATTATGTTTTATTAATAATAATATTGAGTAATATGAAATATTTTGCATATTTATATTAGCATATATGAACAGGTATGCTTCTCTGGAAGACGTATCTTGAAAGAGGTAGAATATAAACATTTTTATATAAATATCTGCCATAGAATCTTTTTAGTAATCATTGTCTGCCTCTTGAAATGAGAAATTTGTAAATGGTTTTCAATATTGGTAATGATTATTCAGTATGATGATGTTATAAACAAGGTTGGTTTATCCAAAGTCTAAAATCAAACAGTGCATCTTGTTTATCAGGCTTTTGAGTTTTCCCATAACCATTAGCAGAACTTTCATGATGCATACATATACACCACTTTTATAATATACATATACCTGTACCATGATGATGATGACATATTTTTTTATTGTATTTATATTGGTAAGTAATAATATTTCCACTTCCTTCATTATTTTTATATTCTGTTAGAATTTTTTTTTTATCTTTTATTAGGGAGAACACTTTTCTTCCAGGCGCCTTGACAATTTGCAACAGTTGGGATAGAAGATAAAAATGAAGAACTCTTATAGGAACATTTTTGGACAATGTAAAGCTATGAATTATCTCAGGTAAGACTTATTATATATCTTTAGAAAGATTTTTTTGTGAGTAATACAAAGAAATTATCACTGAAGATGTAATTTGCATTTTAGTTAATGTTAATTTCAAATTATGAACAAACAATAAAATAATAATTATTTTGGTTGTGAAAATTTTTTTTCCTTATTTTTTATATAGTTATCACTATTTATTTTATGCTTATTGTTTTCCGTAGTTTTTCTAGTCACTATCAATGTAATTGTTTTTGCTCTAACATAATTAAAACTGAAGTTATTGTGAAAATTGTGTATCAGGCCAGTATTTTAAAACGTTCAATATGGCGGCTTGAAGCAAACTAGTTAATCCAGGAATCCCAAAGTATTATTTTTTTTTTTACATATCATACATGTGTGGGTTTGAACCACTTATTCATCATATCAATACAATTTGAAGTCATTATTAAGAAGAGATGTATTATTACTTATCATATTTAGTGGGGGTTTCAACCACTTATTCATCATATCACTACATTTTGAAGTCATGATTTGAAAGAGTTTCATCATTACTTATTATATTCAGTGCGTGTTTGAACTACTTATTCATCATATCAATACCATTTGAGGTCATTATTTGAAAGACATTATATTATTATTCCTTAATTCACATTTCCTTAATTTAAGTATGTGTGATTCCAGAGTCCATTCATTTATCAAAGTTTATCAAATATATATATATATATATATATATATATATATATATATATATATATATATATATATATATATATATATATATATATATATATATATATATATATATATATATATATATATATATAAATTCATGACCATTATTCATATTAAATCGTTTTGTTTTTTTATTATTTGAAAGAATTTTAATAATCAATCAATCCAGAAAATGACATTTTATTAAATCATAGATATCTTAATAAACATATCTTACAAAATATTTGTATTTCATCTATTATTCCACTGCATTCCATTTTCTAATATATTTCCCTTTTGTATTACTTACAATCAATTAATTTAAAAACAACATTTCATTATATCATATTTTTACTTAAAAAATACAATTTGCAAAAAAAGAAAAATACTTATCATAATAGGTTATAAAAGCTGTACATTTTTTCTACCTGAACCTATATCTGCTGGTTTCAAAGGCAATTCATTTTATCACTTTTCCAATCAATGAGGGGGTTCTGAGAGCTTGACAAGCCGATGGACAGTTCACAGGTTTTGATTTATTTTACTTCATAGCTGAACCGAGAGAGAGAGAAAGAAAACAATTTTCAATTATTCAGACATTTGAAGATATAATACTTTAACCACTTGTTTCTTCATTTATTCTTTTATTAGTTATAAGTTCCTTATTTTTATTGTTCTCCAAGCTTTGTTGGACTAGTATTCCTATAATATGGATTTTTCTAATAACAGTCTTGATGCATTCTGACGGTATGTCTGCTACAAAAATCTCTCAAGCAATTTCTACTTCCCTATTCATCTCTTTATGTTTTTGGAGGGAACAGATTCTAATAACTCTTATCTAATGTTTTTGGAAAAACAGCTATTGATTTTTATGCCCATGGCAATTTTTATTTTTTATTAATCGTTAATTACAACCTTATTGTTGATAATCTGTAAACTTTAAACTTTTGCAAAATATTGCATTTTAACAGGACTTTTAATATTTTAAAATATTATTTTTTAAATTGCTGTCATCTTTTTATTTTTCACTATAACTTTTATTTTTTTGAACCTGTGTCAGCTTTTTTTTTTTTTTTATTTTATCTCGACAGATTCAAAATTGGGAGGGTGGGGTGGAACTTCAAATTATATATGTGAAACAACCTGACTGTGTGTATATATATATATATATATATATATATATATACATCTGTATATATATATATATATATATATATATATATATATATATATAGGCTGCAGAAAGGAGTTTGCTATTAACTGAAAGGAGACCCTTTGATTCCTCTTGAAGGCCTTAAAGTAACTGAGCAGGGCAAATTCCTAATGTCCACTCCATATGTACTTTTCATTGCAGCTGTTATTACTATGTGATTATTCATATAGTTTACGATCATGGATGGGCTGCTCACTAACATGCATTAGCCAGTGTGGTGAGGTTATTGGCTTTTTACCTCTGAGTTTAAGATCAAGAAACACCATGGTCTTTCTTCTCGGTGCCTGATAAGGCAGAATGAATGTTTGTGTAAATGATAAATATTTTTCCAATATATATGTATACAATTATGACAGACAAAAATAAAGGATGGCCCTTATTCCCAGGAGGCTGTAAAGTCACCAACCATGGCAGCAGTTGGTGGCCAAAGGCGGAGGGTGCTAAGAATTTCCTGATTGTGAACCCAGGCTGCCACTTGGTAACAAATTTTTATTTAGGTACTTACAACTGCAGATCACTTTCAAGTGAAGGAAGATTACAAGAATTAGAAGAAGAACTATCTTATATTAAATGGGACATTATTGGACTTTGTGAAGTTAGAAGAAAAGGTGAAGAAACAATTGATTTAAAAGTGGACATATACTCTATTATAAAGACACACATATTGGAAATACAAGTGGAGTAGGATTCATTATAAATAAAAAGTGGAAGAACAATATTGTGGAGATTGATGGTGTATCAGAAAGAGTTGCAAGATTAGTTATACAACTTAATAGCATATACCAAATGCAGATAATTCAGGTTTATGCCCCAACAAGTTCTCATAGTGATGAAGTAGTAGAAGATTTTTATATGGATGTTCAAAAGGCTTTTGATCAGAGTAAACAACATTTTAAAATTGTTATGGGAGACTTTAATGCTAGAATTGGTAGACACATGAAAGATGAAATTGCTGTAGGTAATTTTGGTTATTGTAATAGAAAAGAGAGAGGACATAGACTTGTGAAGTTTGTAGAAAAAGAAAAACTTTATATTATGAATTCATTTTTTGAGAAAAATGTTAAAAGGAAATGGACATGGAAGCATCCAAATGAAGGCACAGCAGAATTGGATTATATTTTGATTAACAGGAAATACATATTTCAAGATTGAAATGTTCTTAATAAATATAACACAGGAAGTGATCATCGATTAGTAAGGTGTAAGTTATGTGTTAATGTAAAACTAGAGAGACAAAAATTATTAAGAAAAACAATATTTACAGTTGATATTTCTAATCTTCAGAAACATTCTAATGAATTTAAATTAGAACATACAAATAGGTTTCAAGTGTTAGGAGATTTTGAACATGATTCAGATTTGAATGAAATTAATATGAAAATAACTGACACACTTTTAAAAACTGCAACAAAGATAGCTGGTAGAAAAAAGCAGAAATTGACTAATAAAATTTTTACCGAGACTAGAGAATTTATGAAGAAAAGAAGGAATATGAAAATATACAAAAGTGATGTATTAAAAAGAATTGAATATCTCAAATTATGTAAAATATTATGGAAAAGAGTTGAAAATGATATAAGAAAGTATAACTGTGAAATAGCAAGAAAAGCTGTAGAAGAAAATAAAAGTCTCAAGAATGTTAAACAACATTTTGGTATTGGTAGGAAATTTATATCTGGCAATAAGAAAAAAAGATGGAATTATTACTAAAAAGAGAGATGACATCCTACAATTGGTAGAAGATTTTTATCAAGAATTATATAGTAATAAAGAAGAAGTATCTTCTATATCTATTACATCTTCCGAATTGCCCAGAATTTTAAATGAAGAAGTGAGACATGCAATTGAATGTATGAAGAAAGGAAAAACTCCAGGAAATGATGGAATTATAATTGATATATTAAAAGAAGCAAGTGAAGACATGGAATCAATTTCAGCAAAGTTATATACCTAATGTCTAAATAATGAAGTTGTACTGGAAGATTGGAAGAATGCAGTAATAATATTAATATTTAAAAAAAGTGATAAAGAAGATATTAGAAATTACAGACCTATCAGCCTTTTATCAGTTTTATATAAAATTTTTACCAAGATAATTACAACTCTTCTACAGAGAACTTTGGATTTCCACCAACCAAGAAAACAAGCTGGATTTAAAAGTGGTTTTAGTACAATAGATCATATCCAGGTATTGAGAAAAGTCATAGAAAGGACAAATGAATATGAGTTGTCATTATGTTTTGGATTTGTAGATTATGAAAAGGCATTCGATTCTATACACATTTCTTCAGTGATTAAAGCATTGGATCATCAAGTTATAGATCCAGGTTATTGTCATATTTCAAAGAATATTTATAAAAATGCAACAGCAACAATTAGATTACATAATGATACTGGAAAAATCAACATTGAGAAAGGTGTAAGACAGGGTGACTCCATATCACCAAACTTTTTACAGCAGTGCTGCAAGAAGTATTTTGTGGATTAAAATGAGAAATTAAATGAATGAAAGTAAATGGAGAGTATTTAAGTCATTTAGATTTTGCAGTTGATGTGGTTTTTTTTTCTGCAAATAATGCTTCAGAGCTGCAGGAAATGTTGCAGGAGTTAGCGGATGAAAGTAGAAAAGTAGGATTAAAGATAAATGTTAAAAAGATTATAGTAATGTTTAATCGATTTGCTCAAAATATGAAAATAAAGATTGATTATGAAGAATTAGAAGAAGTTAACAGTTACAAATACCTTGGTCAGATTATTAATACAGATGAAAACATAATGGAGGAAAGTAATCATAGAATTAAACTTGGTTGGAGTGCTTTTGGTAGAAATAACATGATACTAAAAGGAAATATGCCTATGTGTTTGAAAAGGATAGTTTTTAACAAATGTGTTTTACCAGTTTTTACTTATGGATCTGAGACTTGCACACAATAGAAAAGCAATACAGATACTTCAGATCAATCAAAGGAGTATGGAGAGATGCATGTTGGGAGTAACAAGAAGAGATTGAAAACACAATGTATGCGTAAGACAACAAACAGGTGTTACTGACCTTATTGAAAAAATTAAAAGATTGAAATGGAGTTGGGCTGGACATATTGCTAGAAGAAATGGTAATAGATGGACAATTGAAATTTTAAACTGGATTCAAAGAGATTGTAAAAGACCCAGAAAGAGACCACACGTGAGATGGATGGATGAAATAAGAAAATGTGCAGGGGTGTTGTGGAAAAGAGAAGCTAAAAATTGGAGAAGATGGATTAAACTTGGAGAGCCTTTCATCCTGCAGTGGATTGATAATGGTTGATGATATATATATATATATATATATATATATATATATATATATACCATATATCTATATATATATATATATATATATATATATATATAGAGAGAGAGAGAGAGAGAGAGAGATAGATAGACAGACAGACAGACAGATAGATAGATAGATAGATAGATAGATAGATAGATAGATAGATAGATAGATAGATAGATAGATAGATAGATAGATAGATAGATAGATAGATAGATAGATAGATAGATAGATAGATAGATAGATAGATAGATAGATAGATAGATAGATTGATTTATTACAGATGAAAAACTTTCAAACTATTTTTAAAAAAAGTATTTAAAAGAATATTTTTTGTAAAAAAATATAAAGATCTAAAGATAAAAATTGATATTTTTGAAAATAGAAATAAATGTTGATTTCCATCTTTTTTTAATCTTACAAAATGGAAATGATTGTTTTATTAATTAAATGTAAAGCAAACTAATCTCTTGGGGCACTTAAATAATAAAGGTCAGATAAGAAAATGCACTTAAAGATTGACCAATGGAAGAATCAAGACACAACAAAAAACAAAATTGGGACTTTGGGGTCAGCAATGTTTTGTTCAATGGATCTGAAAATTTACTAATAAGTGAGGTCTAACCCTATTATAACAGGAACTGGGTTCAAACCCTGTTACAAAAAGGGAACGAAAATGTAGTTTGTAGATTTTTTTTGACTTTATTTATGTATTATTAGTATTATATAATTATTTGTAAAAGTTGCACATACCAAGCACACATGTATTTGCTGGAACGAGGTGTGTGGGCATATATTTTGAGTGGCATATGTATATGTAGTTAAATATTATTGTTGAGAACAAGAAAGTAGAAATTTAAAAGACTTTAAAGCAGGTAAAATAAAAGTTTCTTTTGTGAGTATAAACTTCCTGAATGAATTGGCCAAACAGATTGCATTGTTCAACAAAAAGAAAGAAAAATAAAGAAAGAAAAATCCAACTGCTTGAATGGATATATTTTTTATGTGTGTTTGTTTTAATTAAATGGATTTTTCAGAAATAATTTTGATTAAAAAAATATGAACATGGAATGCCATTAGTTATTGAACTATTTCCGATCTCTTTTGTTTGGTTAAAGTTGACAAAAGGATTTGTAATTAAAAGTTCAGGAATTTAAAAGAAAAATGAGAGATAAGTAAAAGTCAAGATCGCTAAGTGGTTTTCTTTTTGTTTGACATTTTTATAAGAAAATCTGTTTTTGGAAACAAAGGAATACCAGTGATTAGATGGGAGGCAACTGGGATTGATTAAATTTGAAAAAAACGACAGTTGAGCTCTGCTAGTCTGACGTGTAAGAAGTGCAGATATTCTAAATTTGTATTGAAGAAAATTTATTAGGAAAAGCTGTTACATTCGCTGAAAAGAAGAAAGTTGGAAAAGTAAATTGTGTGAACTGAAGTACACATATATGTGACCTCATGGATCACATGGGGTAAAATCACCATCATGCCTGGTCGGGGTTCAGAATCTTGCCATTTTAATATGCCGCATAAATATATTCCACAATCAACATCTCCAACTGCCCTACATAACTAAAACTATTTGAATCCAGTGTAGATCGTATGCCATTCCAGAATTAAGCTAAAAGAATAAGAAACAGAAGATTGAATATGCCGCTTTAGAGAAACTAAAAGAATGAAATTTTAAGTGGAAGCAATAGACGCTAGACTTGCCTAGGTAGGATCCCTGGAATCATTTTGTGAGTGCACTCGGAAACACATATGCCAGTTATTCAGATTATATTATACCAGTAAATATACACTTATTATGCCATTTTAAATGTTTAAAGTTAATCCAACCTAATTGCGAGAATATTTCGTAATATACCTGTATTATTAAATGTTTTTTATTGTCTTCTCCTTAATAATAATTCATTAAAAATATTTATTATATGTATATGTGTGCCATTTATTAGTTGTGTATTTTGAATAAGTATTAGTAGATCTGTATCTAAATTATTGATTTAGTGTGATACAGGTTATAAAATTTCTGAATTCCAAAATTTTATACACATGCATGCTGGTGTGAATTTAATGATAATTTATAGCAAGACAGATTAGATAGAAAGATATGTGAGGATTGTAAAAGGTTTAGTTTAAACTTTATTGGGAATAAAAAGGGAATAGAAAGATATAGAAAGAATTGAATTGAAACTGTGTTCCCCTTTGTTTCTTCTCTGGCACTAGGTGCTACCATACCCTGAGCATTAAGGTGGGCAACTCATTAAATGGCTGAATCAAATAAATATTTGATAGACCCTACAATTCTTGTTGAATAACAAAAAAAAATATTTGTTGTCCATAAATGTAGAAGTCTAATTAAAAGTAAAGTTAAAGCTGGGATGGTTCAATTTCATTACCTGATGTGTATGTGTTCTGCTATCAGTTGCTTCACTTACCACTTTGAATGACCCAAAGTTCAGAAAAACTTTGCATAAGGGGTGAATGATTTGTTTTCGGGAACACTTTGTATGGGAAGGGCCATTAGTAATGCAGTGTCACTGTAAAAATTCACCCTCGGAAAGAAAGAATAACTGTAGAAAAATTAGTTTGAGAAGGATAAAGGTTTGAATTCAGCTGAATTAAAATTTTAAAAACATAAACGTACACTGACTAAGGTGGAAATTGATTCATGATAAAAAGAAAAAATAGTTGTTGTCTGGAGCTGACTATTAATCTACATATGAACTATAACTGTATTGCAGACTCCACTATGTAGGAATCTGCAATTCATTTAATTTTCTGACAAGCAGCTAAGGCCTCCCCATGATAGTTCTTTACCAAATGAATAGCAAGTAGTGCTTTGATTCAAATAAGGACAAACAATCTACAAAAGTAATCACAAAGATTGACCTCTAAATCTTCCAGAATCTGTAATGTATGAATACTTGTTTTTATCTAATATGAACTTTTTCAAACATGGAATTAGTTATTTTAATAATGAACTCTTATCTGACCTAAAACAAAAAAATTTAAACCAATTATTAATAATTTGTTTTTGTTTTTTTTGTTATATGTTAATTAAAGTGTATTAAATTTAAAGCTGAGTGTAGATAGCTACATTGATTCATTTAAGTTTGTTAGATTTAAAGGGGTTTAATTTCAACCTATTTCCTCCATACATGAGTCAATGCTAGTAGAGAGATGTATGGGTGTTTATATCAATGTAATGTGCAGTGTGTTAGCATACATGACAATGTGCCCAACTAAATACAGGACCCCAAAGATGTAGACTTTGCATTGCAATGGGGGCAGATGTATTTCCTGAGACATTGTTTTTTTAGTGCTATTAATACAGACTATAATTTGGCATATAGACCCCTCTTCCACATATATATATATATAT
The DNA here is from genome assembly GCA_028023455.1 of Epiperipatus broadwayi. Lineage (NCBI taxonomy): Eukaryota > Metazoa > Onychophora > Udeonychophora > Euonychophora > Peripatidae > Epiperipatus > Epiperipatus broadwayi. Next base: position 616,401 of record JAQFVV010012778.1, read on the forward strand.
ATAATTATATATATATATATATATATATATATATATATATATATATATATATATATATATATATATATATATATATATATATATATATATATATATATATATATATATATGAGTCTTTCTCCAGACAGATTCACATTCATGTACTGGAAAAAGATCATGTCCTACAATAATATCTCACTACAGATGCACATTCCTGAGAGTGTGGTTGTATGTTAGCATCTTTTTATTTCAATGATTGCATCTGTATATCTGGAAGCAGGAATTGGGTTGGCTATAAACTTTTAGTCTGTGGTTAGATGATTGTTTTTGAAGATTTTTTTTTTTAACTAAAAAATCTATATAGCCTATTTATACTCAATATTATAAAACAAACTTATAACCTGACAACCTGTGCACACATTCTAAAATAATAATTTAAATTTAAAAATAATAACAAATTTAAGATTAATTTATTCCTCAATTTTAAATGTTATATATGCATCAATAAATGTCTTTTTTGTGTGTTATTACTGGCAGGTACTTATTTCTTTTTATATTAAAATTATATTTCAAGAAGAAATATATTTTTTTATTAAAATATTTAATAATAGATTTTAAATGTCTGCATCTCCTCAAGTTAGTGGCAAGAGATAATTATGAATAATAAAATAAAATTGGAGCATAACATTAAGTTTCTGCCTACTATATAAATATTCCAGGTTCAATTGGCCTAGTGGTACTCTGTACAGCAGATACAGTAAGATGCAATACACCTTAGTTATATTAATTGGCACTCAACATGTGGTAATACATTATACTCATGAGTAGTCTGAATTTTTAAAGATTTCTGCCACTAACTTTCTTTCTAAAATGAATACATTTTTTTAAGTGTGTTAACATAAAGATAAAGTTTAAATATATTGTAAAGGTACTGCCAGTAACAAAAATTGTGCATACACAATAATAAATGTGAGTAATAAAATGCAATAATTAATATAAATATGTTTTTTTTTTAAAAAAAGGTTAATATTTGAGTAACATGTTTGACTTGTCTAAGTAATAATAAAATGTAAGAAAAAGAAAGGAGGCATAATCTCAGCTGGCAGAAAAAGGAAATAATTGTCAACAACATTTTTTTTTGTTTGCATTTACTAATCAAATGTCTTAAAATTTTTAGTATATAACCAATTTGTGTAGCATAATTAGTAAATTGTTTTTTTATTGTTTTTGTTTTTGAGTAAATAGCTGTTGATTTCTATCATGTTTAATCTCAGAAAATGGAAATGATTGTTTTATTAATTAAATATAAAGCAAACTAGCCCTTTGGGACACTTCAATAATAAAGGTCAGATAAGAGAATGCAATTAAAGATTGACCAATGGAAGCCCCAAACCACCGTACAGATGAAAAAGGGACCCTTGGGATCAGTGTCATCTTGTTCAATGAGTCTGAAAATAAAGTGATAAGGTAGGTCTAACCCTATAAAAATAAGTTTTTGTCTAGAGCTGACTATTAATATACATATGATCTATAGCTGTACTACAGAATCCACAATGTAGGAGTCTACAGTAGATTTAATATCCTGACAACCAGATAATACCTCCTGATGACACTTCTTTATCAAATGAATGACAAGTAGTGGCTTTGTTTCAAAGGAGTACAAACTTTCTATGAAAGTGATCATGAAGATGAAACTCTAAATGTGCTGGAATCCATAATGTATGAAATATTCTGCTTATCTGATATGAACTTTTTCAAAATCTCAATTAGATATAAAGTATGAATTCTTACCTGACCTAAAAAAAAGAAAAATTCTAAAGCAATTATTATTAATTATTTTAGGTACATGTTTAATTAACCATTTCAATTTTTTATTATTATGTGTTAATTAAAATGTATTGAATTTAAAGTTGACTGCATGGATTGACCCAGTATCTCACTTAGTTTTAAGGCAACCTGGGGATTATGCCTGAGCATATGCATGCATATACCCTCATCAATATTAATACCCCTAATCATGCACATTTTTGTATTATATATGCCATGTCATATCAACTGTCCTTCTTAATATTTTATAGTTACAATTTTTGGTCCTCCCTTTTTTGTAGAAAGTGCTGAGGTGTGGTATTTCTTTAAACAAAACGCCAAACCTTTATCCCCTTTTTTGATTTTCAAGTTCAGGAAATTCCATTGTCCACCTGTAATTTGTTTTCAATTTTAATTTTTTTTTTTACATTCTTCAAATAATAATCCAATCAGTTTTAATATTTTTTTCTTCAATTAAGTTGTCCTATATATATTATAACAAAATGACCTCCATTAGCTTCTGTATTTGAAATCAAATTTATATTTGTTGAAATTTATTCATTATTCCATCCACCAAGCAAATATATGTATATACCCATGTTTCAATAAAATACAAGAGCACAAACACCCCTTTTTCTACTTTATATTTATTTGAACCCTTTTTCTACCAAATAAAAAATTAAATATATGCAAATAAATAATATAAGAACCATATACATATGTGTGTATACAAATTTTTCCTTTTGGAAAACAGGGTTTTAACCCATCCATGTTAATATATATATATATATATATATATATATATATATATATATATATATATATATATATATATATATATATATATATATATATATATATATATATATATATATATATATATATATATATATATATATATTCACTTTTCAAAAATATAATAATAGGAAAATAAGACTAGCTCAGATAAAATGATTATGCTCTGCTAAAATACATATAATCAATAGCAAAAATAAACTATGATACTGTCTACTATTAAACTAGCTCTAACTGATTAATAAATATTAAATGGTACAGTTTTATAAAATTAAATAAATAAAATATTAAAAAATCCTGAGATAATTATGTGGAGTACAAACAGTAAAGTTTGAGCCAATATCCCAAATGATACAACCTCAAAGACATAATAATACTATCCCCCTATTATTTCAATTAACAATACATTCATAGTATTTTTATGACTTTTAAATAACACTCAGTTTAATATGATGTTAATAATTAAATCCTAATCTCTTTAATAAATAATATAATTATAATTATTTCAGGTTCTTTAAAATAATTCTAATCAACATATAATTTTATGTAGCTAAGTATGATAAAGGATTTTGTAACATCCCCAACTACACCTAAATAATAATAATAATAATAATAATAATAATAATAATAATAATAATAATAATAATAATAATAATAATAATATAATAATAATAATAATAATAATAATAATAATAATAATAATAATAATAATAATAATAATAATAATAATCATAATCATCATCATCATCAATGAATAATTATTAATCTTATCTATTCTATTAGCTTTCATATGGCATCTTAAATAGAATATGTGATATAATCTGATAATCTGAGAATATGTGACAACAAATAACATTATAATTCTATGCAATAAATTACATAATTAATTATGACCACCAACACCATGACCACCATCACCACCACCACCACCATCTTCATCATCATAATAATAATAATAATAATAATAATAATAATAATAATAATAATAATAATAATAATAATAATAATAATAATAATAATAATAATAATAATAATAATAATAATAATAATAATAATAATAATAATAATAATAATAATAATAATAATAATAATAATAATAATAATAATAATAATAATAATAATAATAATAATAATAATAATAATAATAATAATTCAATTCAATTCAATTCAATATCCATTTATTATGTGCATTTCAACATTTACACTTTAACAGAAATACACAATAAAAAAAAATAATAATAATAACAATGATAATAATTAAAATTTAAAAAAAAAACAATTATAATCAAATACAAGCTAAATACATAAAATTATATATACATATATGTTCATAACTATACATTTAGTTGTTTTTAACATTCATCACAAATTGATCGCAAAAAATATCAATATTATTAAAAGTTAGATTATATACCATTTGCAATCTATTATTAACTGATTTACCAAAGAAAGTATTTTTACATATACTAATCTTGAAAGTTTGCATTTCTCTTAATAAGCGACAAGGTACTTTCAATTCTATTTTTGATATACAGTTACTGACAGCAATTTTCCCATCAATCAACTTTTTCAGTAATATCATATCCTTCAACATTCTCCTTTCTTTCAATACTGTTTTGACAGTTTGACATTCACCCATTATTAATTTATTAAATCTTTTTTCAATATTATATATTTTAGACTGAATATTAATCAGATTAAAGTTCCATATACAAGAATTATATTCTAAAACTGTAACAACAAGAGAAAAAAGTAACCTATATTTTATGGAAATAGATAAATCTCTCCCATATCTCAAAATACAGCCCATCTTTTTGTATGCTTTATTAATAATACATTTAATATGTGCATTAAAAGTAAAATTGCTACAAAATATAATTCCTAAATCAGATACAGTCTCTTTATATTTAATAATACCATTCTCAATTTTATATTGATAAACAGATTTTTCAGTTTTATTAGTATAGGAAACAATGCATGTTTTATTAATGTTAATCTCCATGTTGTTATACCTACACCATATAATAAAACTATCTATATCCTTTTGAACCTCAATATGATCACTATAAGTAATAATTCTTTTAAATAACTTACAATCATCAGCATAAGTAAGTATCATACTATTTTTTATGCTATGATCAAGATCATACATATAAACATTAAAAAGCAATGGTGCTAATATTCCACCCTGAGGAACACCTATCATATTATCAAAAAAAAGAGAATTAGTTTTATCCATATGTACATAAGATTTTCGACCCCTCAAATAATTGGAAAACCACTCAACTAAATGAGGACTAACACCCAACATTTTAAGTTTATACAAAAGTCTAATATATGAAACTTTGTCAAATGCCTGAGTCATATCAAAATATACAACATCTAATTGCTTCTGATCAGATAAGGCATGAGCAATATGATCAGATATCACCATTAAATTAGTTTCAGCAGATCTACCAGGTAAAAAAACATGCTGATAACTAGGTAATACCTTAATCATATCTACAATAATATTACTATAAATACACCTTTCATAAATTCTAGCAAAAGGTGACAGAATTGAAATAGGTCTATAATTACCCGAATCAGATCTATCCCCTTTTTTAAAAATTGGTATAATTTTAGCTATCTTAAATATATCAGGAATAATAGTTTTCTCAATTGATAAATTAATAATATAATGCAATGGTGTTACCAAACATTCAGCACAACCCTTGATAATAAAATTAGGAATATTATCATATCCCATAGAAGATTTCGATTTAAGTTTAGAAATTGCAGTAAACACTTCAGGAATTGCAATTTTATTAACATCTATATTCCAAAAACTTTCTTTATTAAATTTAATATCAACCATATTATCATTACTTGAAGTATCTAAGTACATATTAGTAAAATGATTGACTAGATCATCCATAGAAGGCCTAATTACATTATATCTACAACTTTTACTTCCAACAATATTAAGATCTTTTATATAATTCCAAAACATTTGTAATAATAATAATAATAATAATAATAATAATAATAATAATAATAATAATAATAATAATAATAATAATAATAATAATAATAATAATAATAATAATAATAATAATAATAATAATAATAATAATAATAATAATAATAATAATAATAATAATAATAATAATAATAATAATAATCAATGAAGAACTATTAATCTTATCTATTCTTCAATGTTATGGTAACTCTCAATAATAATAATAATAACAATAATTATATAATACAATCTATTATCTTTTATGTGGCATCTTAAATAGAATATGTGGTATAATCTGATGATCTGAGAATATGTGGCAACAAATAACATAATTCTATGCAATAAATTATATAATTAATTATGATGACCACCACGACCACCACCATCATCATCATCATCATCATAACAACAACAACAACAACAATAATAATAATAATAATAATAATAATAATAATAATAATAATAATAATAATAATAATAATAATAGTAGTAGTAGTAGAAGTAGTAGTAGTAGTACTAATAATAATAATAATAATAATAATAATAATAATAATAATAATAATAATAATAATAATAATAATAATAATAATAATAATAATAATAATAATAATAATAATAATAATAATAATAATAATAATAATAATAATCAATGAATAATTAATAATCTTATCTATTCTATTAGCTTTCATGTGGCATCTTAAATAGAATATGTGATATAATCTGATGATCTGAGAATATGTGACGACAAATAACATTATAATTCTATGCAATAAATTACATAATTAATTATGACCATCACCACCACCACCATCATCATCATCATCTTCATCCTCATAATAATAATAATAATAATAATAATAATAATAATAATAATAATAATAATAATAATAATAATAATAATAATAATAATAATAATAATAATAATAATAATAATAATAATAATAATAATAATAATAATAATAATAATAATAACAATCATCAATGAATAATAATTAATCTTAACTCTCAATAATAATAATAATAATAATAATAATAATAATAATAATAATAATAATAATAATAATAATAATAATAATAATAATAATAATAATAATAATAATAATAATAATAATAATAATAATAATAATAATAATAATAATAATATAATCTATTATCTTTCATGTGGCATCTTAAATAGAATACATGTTATAATCTGATGATCTGAGAATATGTGGCAACAAATAACATTATAATACTATGCAATAAATTATATAATTAATTATGACCACTAACCACCACCATCATCATCATAACAACAACAACAACAACAATAATAATTATAATAATAATAATAATAATAGTAGTAGTAGTAGTAGTAGTAGTAGTAGTAGTAGTAGTAGTAGTAGTAGTAGTAGTAGTAGTACTAGTAGTAGTAGTAGTAGTAGTAGTAGTAGTAGTAGTAGTAGTAGTAGTAGCCATCTTGGCTCTTGACAGAGAAAGTTGATTCATTTCAGCTCCTGCTTTAGACTTAAGTTTTATTAGTTTTTGATTGAATTTGATAGTGAAAAGTATACCAAAAGAAAAATGAAATTTTCCACTTAAAGGTAAGCTCTATTTCGAGCAAAATTGTTATTAATATAAAATTGAATATTGGATTTAAAATGTCTACTATTTCTGATTCTAATTCTAATTTAAAAATTGCTAATAATAGCTTAAATAAAAATAATTATTATCAAGATCTAGAAAAAGTCAAAGTTAACAGTAGTTCTTTTTCAAAAGTAAAAACTGGATCCAATATGGCTGAACCCTTATCTGAGTTATCTAAAACAAGAAATAAGTTTAAAAATACCAATTTACCTGAGGCATCTGATTCTATTGAATTAAATAAGAATATTAAACAAACTTATGCTAGTATTTTAAAGCAAAAATCTGAACAAGATAACAATATAATTACAGAAGAAAATTTAACAGAAGTTTTTAATTTTGACAATGAACTACAAATGGAACAAGAAAATACAAATTTATTATCAACTAGTAATACAGATTATGTTTCTGCATGTGAAAAATTTATACAAACAATTCCTTTAACAGTTCTTAAATCATTTCAAAAATTTAAAAGTATTAAAACTTCTATTATAGCTATAACAGATACTAATTCTTCAGTCATGAATTTTCCTACTGATTAATTTTATTCTTATCTGTCAGAAAAAAAAAACTTTGGTCACTGATATACAAAGTGCTAGACCATCCTAATAGCAGATATAAAACAATAGAATATCTCAATGCGGCTCAGAAACAAATATTTGAAAAACATATTCACTTTCTTAATGGAAAATTTATTTGTTACATAGACATTGATAGACCTACAAATTTGAATGGACAAATTAAGAACTGTCATGTAGACTTTAAAGCTGATGATCTACAAGATTTACTAAAAAAATGTTGGAACTGTGGCCAACTTTAAATATGTATGGGAAAAAAGAGCCACACAGCCAGTTCTAACCAATACTGCTCATTTCAATAAGTCATTGAAGAAAAATATGCAACCAACAGATATCCCAACATTACATGCAACAGATTCTTCACCTTTGATAGTTACTTTCAGAGGCATTTCACCTCAGTGTTTTTTTTTTGTAAAGCCAGAGATCATCTTGTCAAAGAATGCCCTAAACGTTTTTGTAAAAAGTGTGGTTTTAAAAAAAACAAAAACGCATCAGTGCAGTAGTGATCCAATAGCTAATAATGAAATCAGACTCATGCAAAGTAACCCTGAAAAAACAAAAGTAGATGAACCTATTCCCAATATGCAAAGTAACTCTCAAAAAACAAAAGTTGATGAACCTATTCCCAATAATGAAGACAACAACACAGATATCCAAAATCTCAGCCTTGATGAACTTATTCCCAATAATGAAGACAACAACACAGATATGCAAAATCTCAGCCGTGATGAATTTATTTCCAATAATGAAGACAACAACACAAATGAGCAAAATCTCACCTTTGATGATCCTATTCAAAATACCTCCATAAATACTATACCAAATAAATCTTATACCTCACAGGAGAAAACAGAAACAGAGTACATGAGTGATACCTTACCATTTCCTTGCTCTGATAAAGCGTTCCAATTAAATAAAGTGAAGACTAAGAAACGAATGCACAAGAGGAAAAAATCCACATTACATCAAGAGCCTATACAAACTAATGAACCTGACAAACATAGTGAAAGAAAATCAAAGAAAAATGATACAAAATAACCACACCAGCATTAAAAAAAACAAAACTCACAAATAAAACAGGTGAAACAGATTATCCGGGTAATGAATCACCACTTCATTGGACAAGACAAAAACAAAGTACAAATCAATTGACACAGGAGCAACTTCTTCTGATGGCAGGAGTGGATGTACACAGAAGATCTACTAAATATAAAGATAGCATAACAAATACCATGTCTCAAAATACAGAGACAGACTTTGAAGCACCATTAAAAATAGACTATCAACATGAGTTGCATAAATAACACTTATAGACTTTCAAACCACAACAATTTTTTGGATCTAACCCCAAATGTAAAAATAATTATCATGTTTATGAACAAAAAATATGGACAACAAACTCAATAGAACTTCACTGGCAAGGGTAAGTTCATTGTTTTCACAGTGGTGTAATATTATAATTTTTCTTTTCTATATAACACATTCCTATTACACTTTTACTAATATTAGTTGTCCCATTCATTATATAATAAACTATAAAATATTGTCTTACCATTTTATATAATTGATAATATGGGTCTTTCTATTACAGCAGTCAATGTAAGGGGTATTAACTCTACTCAGCGAATATTTGCAATTAGCAATTGGATAAGGCAATTATCACACCATATCCTTTTATTTACAGAGACAAAATGCTCAGCACATGCTACATTTAATCCTGAACTCTACCTTAGTAAATTTGGATACAGTAAATTTTCAACATCTGATATTGCTGCTGCTGGGTTAGGGATTCTCATCCATCATCGTTCTCCTTTTCAAACCTTTACGATTTTATACTTAGATCAGCATATGAGTATTATTATTCTATATCATTCTTCTTTTACAGTAAATTTAATAACATTCTATTTATATAATCAGCCAGTGTTAATTCACCAATTAATAAATAAAATAAATTTAATATTAGATACAAATTCTTACCCAACCATAATCATGGATGATTTTAACATGTCTAATAAGAATTTTACATTAAAATACCTTTATTTTATTAATAAAAATCTCATGAGTGCTGAAGGTTTTTTTCCAACTGACTCCATTTTATTCTATACTAAAAACACTCCTCTCTAATAGACCTTGTATTCTATTCACCAGATCTACATTTCATAATAAATCCCTCTCTATGTTTTGTAACTTTCTCTGATCATTTAGCACTTAATGTGGAACTCGCAATACACATGCAACATCAAACAATTCTTCCTCTAAATAAAACTACTTGTCTTCTATTAAAATCCACTACACCTGAAGCAGTTCTCTCTGAGATTTATATTCACTTTAAGAAGGTAGACATACTATCTTTAACCCAGTAGAGACCTGGCTATCATTTATTAACATAATCTCTTAAACTATTCGACATTATACCTCCAAAAATAGTTCTCCCACTAATCTTGTTAATAAATTAGATACAATACACTTAAAACTAAAAATACTTTATGTGACCCTTCTTCAGTTAAATTAATAATGTTTTTAAAACAAGAATACAAGAAAACCCAACTCATACTGGCTGATTATCTCTCTATAAAAAAAGCAAAAAAAATTCTAACTAATCCCTATAACTGGTCTAAAGGATATATTCGGTGGGCCTTAGGAAATACTCCCAAAAAATTAACTCCTTCATCTATTATTTTTGATTCAAAAATGATTGCCATGGAAGACATGACTACTCAAATATATTGTCACTTTAAAGCTAGACTCCAAAAATTTCCTTTTCCAAAATTCTCTTCATTTCATTTTGGTTTTACCACAGAAGAACATAACATTGCAAAGTATGAAATTGCTCTCAAGTTGAACGCTATTCCAAACAATACACACCCAGGTACACAAGCAATTCCAAAATTTTTATTATCACATCTTAGCCACTTCACTATCCCAATAGTACACAATATGATAAATTATCTATCAAAACAAATACATAACATTGACAAACTTTATCCAGTATCATTGGTCCCTTTTTAAAAAAAAAATACACTTTCTTCTCCTCTAGATAATATACGCTCTATTTCAATGTATCCTCTGATCATCAAACTAATAGAGACTATTTTAAAAGACAAAATTAATCCCCTAATACTTCCTGGGTTGTCTAAGTTTCAGTTTGTTAGAAAAGGATGTTCTACTTCTGAAGCCCTTTTGTTATGTAAAATATTAATAGAGGATGTAAGACAAGCTAGAAAAATCAGCACCTATTGCGATTCAATTAGACATACAGGCTGAATTCGATTCAGTGCCTGTGGACAAGCTACTACAGGTGATTAGTCAACATAAAATTCCAATACCTATAATGTATGTTCTAGCAAATCTGCTCATCATATAGAAAAATACACATTACTCTTAATGGCAAAATGTCCCCTGACTTCACACCACACAACTCAATACCACAAGTCTCTCCCCTTAGTTTACTGTTTTTATCACATATATTAACTCCCTCCTACTAGAAATAGAATCTAAATTGCCAGGAATATATGTACCCCTCATAAACCAACCCATAAATCATATTTCATACATGGATGATATAGTCATTTTTTGCCATCCAAAAAACATTTGCTTTAATGTATACCATTGTAGAAAATTACTCTGCAGCTTATAGTTTAAAATTTAACAAAGAAAAAATATCTATTTGGAGTATACTTTCTGGTAATCAAATTCATTCAGATTGCAGTTCCCCTCCCCACAAATTTCTTGGTCTCCCAATTCATCTAACTATGATTGCAATGAGAAAGCTAATACAAGAACAATTAATATCTGCAATTGAGAAGGTGACAACCTCACTTTCAAAAGCATATCGTTCATTGCATAGTAAAATATCACTCATTAACATATTAATTTCCCCAAAACTAAATTACTATGCACCTATCATTAAATTTACAAACTCACTTAAGAAAAAAAAATAATTATTTTTGCACCAAACTCATATGGAATAATAAGGCAGTGGTAATAATCTTCAAAAGTCTGCAAAAACATGGAAGAATAAATGGCCTGGTAATCTTATCTATCCTTCAATGTTATGGTAACTCTCAATAATAATAATAACAATAATTATATAATATAATCTATTATCTTTCATGTGGCCTCTTAAATAGAATATGTGGTATAATCTGATGATCTGAGAATATGTGGCAACAAATAACATTATAATTCTATGCAATTAATTAGATAATTAATTATGATCACCACCTCCACCATCATCATCATAACAACAACAACAACAACAACAACAACAATAATAATAATAATAATAATAATAATAATAATAATAATAATAATAATAATAATAATATAATAATAATAATAATAATAATAATAATAATAATAATAATAATAATAATAATAATAATAATAATAATAATAATAATAATAATAATAATAATAATAATAATAATAATAATAATAATAATAATAATAATAATAATAATAATGTAAAATGAAATTTCTCAAATATACTATATTCTGAAGCATTGTAATTTTTTAAATAAGTAATTATATTTGTACAGTGCAAATATTATGCTTATTTTGGTATCTGGCGATCATGTATTTGTAATGGTGAATAATCAACAGGACCCAAAGTTTTATAAAACAAGTTTAACAGAATTTATTATAGAGTTTTAACAAAAAAAAAAAAAACTATATACAATATTTACAGTTATTGTAGATAAATTACATCATCTTCATTAAAAATAATAATAAAATAGACAAGTACATAAGCATTTACTCTGATTTATAAACTTTTGCACATTTATTTAAAATAATGATAATATTACTAATTACGAATACACTTATAGTTGAATATAATATCCATTCATTGACATGTTTTAATCATAAGTCTTTCTTAAGTATACACGAAAAGATAAAAAATAAACTACTGAAGCAACATTCATTTTTAAGATATGTTCATAAATTTTATAATAATCTAATCGAACTTCTACTATGATAGTGCTGATGTTATTTAAAATATGTATATTGGTTCATTAAATAAATACATTTATTTGAATAAAATAATATGATTGACATACTTTTATATACTTTACTTGTCACTGCTCTAATAAAAATCGTTATGTGTGTTTTAAAACATAAATTAATCACAAATTACAATTACTCATTTTATTTTATACTGTGTCGTCTGGATGTTCTATTATTTAAAATATTCATTACCATGAATGATGAAAATATTCAAAAATTATTCAAAAATCTTGTGAATAATTTATTTTCTTTTATATTTTTTATAGTTTAATAAAATATGGAAATATTTATGATTCTTTATTATTATAGTTTGCATTTACATTCAATCTCATTTGTATTTGATTTCATCATAAATCAAAGCAAGAAAAAAACTACGTCATCTTCATTCAAAATAGCGATTCTACAATTCTAAAATTATTCATTATTTTCCTTCATAAATATAATTCTGTACGATGCAATAACTTTTGAAATTAAGATATTGATATGATGGGTAGGCATGAAGAACTAACTAGCATATATAGAGTCAATAGGATAAATATATGTGGTTATCTACGTGTCAACAGTACATATGAAGTGCATGACTTCTCTGTCTAATGACCTCCTCTATAAAAATAATGTCCAGGCTATTTATTCAACTCGTTCACACATTAAAATACGTAATACAAAGAAAAACACAGTCCATGGAAAATATATACAAGACACAGGCTTATGTTATGTGTATTTGCATAAACTCCTAAGATAATAATATAAGTTACTTTCTATTCCTCATAAATCCTACATATAACCATCCCATTGTTTTTTTTCATAATTCCAAGGTCACTATGACTTTAAAACTTCATAATAGATTTATCAACCCACATCGCAAAATTATCTAACATTACTCTAAACAATAGTATAACAAGAAAAGGTTTATTCACTTTCAAAATTTAGCAATAAAAATACAAATGATTTTGTTTTTCAGATATTAAAATCATTTTTATAAAAGCTTTAAAAATAGGTTCCTCCACTCAAGAATCACATAAAAATTGTATGTATCATTAAATTATATTACAGTAATAATATAACAGAAAAATATACATATCTTTTTTAAAAAAATCTTAGCTCATATCTCTATAATCGCAATAAAGTTTAAATTGTAACCAATGTATGCACACATATTTATATGTTTACATGATAAGGTAATGCTATAAAAATATCCCAAGCAATTCTAAATAACAATAAAATATACATCATGTAAAAGTTAATACATTTTACAAGTTTACCTAGTGACAATTTTGCTGGTTGATCGCTATTAGATGTTTTCTTGTCCAATATTTCATATAGCAAATATATTAAATAATAATAATACTCATTCATTACTATGACACTTAGAAAAAATGTTTTTAAAAATTTTATAAAGAATTTTAGATTACGACATATGTCAATGTAATTGTCCTACTATAATTAGTAAACAAAATAATAAATAAAACTATATTTAGGAAAACTCCAATTCACCTTAAAGTTCAAATAAAAAGTTATTTTATTCCTCTCAATATTACTTCATTAGTAGTCATTCATAGAAGCTTACTCTCCAACCATGTTTGTTGCTAAGACAACCACTGTCTAACACTTGAGAACAAAACAGAGAGCTCCCCCCCCCCTCAATGTGGCTGATCATGAATAGTAAAAAAAATGAAAATTAAAAAAAAATGAAGTGAAAAAATGAAGTGAAGTAAAGTTTTGTATCTAAAAATATTTGTTGAATAATTATCAATCGTTTTATGAAAGTTCATAAAATTATAGTCAATTGTCTATAGCTTTCAGGAAAATAATTATTAAAGTTTGATATCACTGGGAAAGTTTAAAAATAATCCCCAGAGTTTTCCCATTCATTAGGATCATACATGGGTCAATGCACCAGTGTTGATAACATTAATTCATATATATTGATACAGAAAATACACAGTTTATATTCTGTTTAAAAACATCATTCTATAGTAATTTAAAATAAAGTTATTTCAGTCAAGATAATAATATTTTAATTATCTATTTATTTGTTTTTAGATGAATAATTCTAAAAATCACTTTTTTAGATTATTAAAATGATTTAAGATCTTTTTTTTCTAATGATGACTTGTCATATAAAATATATTTGCAGTATAATTGTTTTTTATATGTTTATCACAACTTCAAGACAAGTTTATAATAAGCTTTTAAAAACAATATTTTTTTAAAAAATATTTAACACAACTTTTTTTAGAATATATTCTTAAAATATTAAAAATTAATGTTTTTACCATATATCTTTTGTTCTTCAAATATGTACGATATAATGCATTTAAAATACAAAATTTTCGAAGAATCTTTTTGTTCCTTGAGAATGTCGAAAATATCAAAATAAAAATGATATATTATTTTCCAATAATAATTTTAAAGTTGTACTTTTATATGTTATCTGTACTTCCATCCTTACTTTTTTGAAATACATACTCATTTCTGGTATTAAATTGATAACTACTGTGAAGCTGGCCAAGATTTAATAGAATAATTGGCAGAGAATTTTGTTACTTGAACAATGCCTGACTATTTAATCTTAATAAATTTATAGTCATTTCAATTCTTTCTTTTAAAACTATTATTTTAAGTAATAAACTAGACAATAATTTGATATTAAAAATAAATTATTAAGAAAGTTATTTAGTTATTAAACAACACCTTAACTTATTACAAACACATTAATCACCCCAGAAAAAAATAATAACATCTACTTTTTGGCTATTTAGATCTTGACCTGGTGATCGAATTTACATATCAATACTATCTTACACAATTAAAATTCAAAAATAAAATCATGAGTCATTAAATATTAAATATTATTAAAAAAATTCATTCTAAATAAATATTAACATTTAAACTAATAAAACATTTTAAAATAACATTTTAAAAATAATATTTTATTAATTTATTCAATATTTTTTTCAGTGTATCTATTTTTAAAATTTAACTTTATTAATTACATTTTTTTTTTTTTAAAACTACCAATTAAATAATTGTTATAACATTTAGGTTTTATCTTATGATATAACAAATGTTTAATTTTTTAACAATTTTGAAACTATTTTTAGAAAACTTGTAGGCACCAAAGTACGAGCATTTGTAGAACACGACTTTTTAAAAACCAGACAGTATGTAACAATTTTTAATTGCTGTCTGATATTAGAAATAAATATGTATTTATTAAAAAAATATTATATTAAAAAATTGTAATATAATAATAGAATTTAGAATAATAATTTTGATACTACTTAAGCTATAGCAAATAAAACACATTTATCCATCACAAAATATTATATTTTAAATACATAATTTATAACACAAAATTAATTATATTTTTTATTTTAAAATACATTAGTTTATTACATCTAAGTCATTATTTTAAAATTAGCTTTTAGCACATTATTCCATAGGACTTTTAGTATATTATTTTACTATGGCTACTTTTTCCAACCATACAAAAATCATATTTAGCTTTACCTTATTCCTTCTAACTATTAATATAATTTTTATGTATTTATTACTCTGACTTTACTTTAACAAAGCAATTAAAAATATTACCAACATTATACAGTTGTCACACCATTTAAAATATATCCTTATTTTTTTTTTTAAATTGACTCATTAGACTTATTTGGCCCTAGTAGAAAGGGCACAATATATATATATATATATATATATATATATATATATATATATATATATATATATATATATATATATATATATATATATATATATATATATATATATATATATTGAAATGAAGATTTTCACTAGTTGTATATATAAAAGACATATTTTGTGGGTTCATCCAGGTTAAATTTTTTTAATATTAATATTCCAACATTTTGACTTGGTTACACAAGTCATTCACTGGGTGATAAAAGATAGAAATACTGTCTTTCTACCTTTTATATCACCCAGCGGATGACTCTTGTGACCAAGTTGAAATTTTGAAATATCAATATTAAAATTTTTTAACATGGATGAGCTTGCAAAAATGTATTATATATATATATATATATGACAATAGATGACGTTCTACCAAAAACATCATTAAGCATAGTTTTTGTTTACATAAACGTCAGAGCAAGCATTCACTATCTCTAACTTTAATTTCCACCTTTAGATCATGATTTCAAGCTATTTGCTATCGTCAGTGAAGGACAGGAATAAGAAAATAGATCTAAACACAAACTCTGAGCATTTATGAAACTATTTCTATTCTGCTTGCAAGCGTGAATCTTTTAGACACATAATGTAAACAAAAAACTATGCTTGACAGTGTTTTTGGTAGCTATCTGGCTTGCTATGCTGAGTTTGAAGACCTTATATGTCTAAAAGATTCACGCTTGCAAGTTGAATAGAAACTTTTTCATAAATGCTCAGAGTTTGTGTTTAGATCTATTTTCTTATTCCTATCCTTCACTGATGATAGCAAATAGCTTGAAATCATGATATGAAGGTGGAAATTAAAGTTAGAGATAGTGAATGCTTGCTCTGACATTTATGTAAACAAAAAAACTATGCTTGATGGTGTTTTTGGTAGAACACCATCTATTGTCATAAATACAAGCCTTTGCAAGTTTTAACTTGTGCTTTTTGTTTTTCATAATATATATATATATATATATATATATATATATATATATATATATATATATATATATATATATATATATATATATATATATATATATATTGTGCCCTTGTCTGTAGATCATAGGTAGGGTAGAAAGGTCAATTATGAAAAAAATTTTAAGTTTTAAGTTATATTTAAGTGATATAAAAGTACTAATAGATTTGTAATACAATTTTAAGCTAAAATACCTAACAGATAACAGTATAATAAAGTATTTTAAAAAGTAAACAGTTAAATAAAGTTTTAATATCATTGCTTATGGTTGTGAAAGCTGGCCATACAAAATAACACAGCTATAGACAGTTAAAATTATAGTAATGATTAGAATATAATATTTTCAGAATTAATAGTTTAAATAAATGAAAGATAATATTATAATTAGTCAAAATTAATAGGGTATATTTTATTAATAAACTTCGGGATGGTGAGAATTATATTTAGTCCTATAAGTTTCAATTTATTTTTCAAAAATTTAGAAAATACATTAGTTTTGGTAATTTAAACCGAGACATAAATAAAAGATTATTTTTGTAGAGTGAATAGACACGTGATCGTATATTACATGCTTTCACGCACACACACACTTGGTAAATAATAATAAAGTTTGTGAATTTAAAACTAGATATAATTGTCATCTATCATAAAAATTAAAGTTAAAAATATTATAGATTGTCTTAATAGTTATTTTAAAGATCAAATGATAATTTTATCAAACTATGATTAACTTTAATAATATTAAGTTAAAGTAATATTCCAGACATTACGTCATAAATATTTATTTAAAAAGTACAATTTATCATCCAAAATAGAATGACTAATATTGTTCGCGCTAAAAACAAATATTGACCAATCAACGGATTTAAATTGGCAAGAAAAAAAAATCTAAGATAAACAGAAGCGGGAGATGGAATGTGAAAGTTGAAGAGGAAGGTAACCTTTTTGAATTGCTTGTAACATCGAAGCTGAAAAAAAAAGTAATATAAATTTATAAATTAATAATTATTCTAAAGTTAGTCTTGAACAGATAATATAATTTTGTATCCAGAAAGATGATTTGCTAATTTCTACGTGATCTTACCAGTGGATTTGATCAAATTTGACCATTCAACCTACAATAAAATGGAAATACCAAGAATAATAATTGAAATAATTATTGAAAGAAAAATGAGTGAAAATTGTATAAGTTTTGTATTATTTGTGCTCAACCAGAAATTAAATCCTATAACTAGGAAAAATACAAAGGAAAAGCTGTGTGAAAATATAAGAAAGCAACTATTTGCTATTGAGAGAATCCCATGACGAACATTTGTTTTATAAGTATTTAAAACTAAGTCATATTTCTCTATGAAAACATCATAATAAGCGTTCAAGTATATAGAAAAAGAATGAGGAAGAAAAATATGTTATATTAAAGGAAAAACATTATTTAAAATATAGTTTCTAAATTAAAAATAGAAGAAAAGCCATAGTCCTGTATAAAGTGCTATATGAACTTACTAAGAGGAACCTAACATTTTTATCTTATCATAGAAAAAAGGAAAATATATTGAATGGAAAGAATATTATTTTAAACAGATATAATTAATCACTAAAATGAGGAAAATGGATCCATGGAAAATAAAGAAAAATTTATTGAATTTTTAAAATAAAATTACAAGATGCATCAAGGAAAACCAAGCGCGCGGGGGAAAAAGCTAGCAGACTATGTAAAGGAGATCTCAAGAATAAGTGGAAAAAGATGAAGAAAATTAAGGATCATCGTCCAAGAAGAATTAATAAACAGAATTAAAAGTTTAAATTAGAACATTAAGTGACTGAAGAAAATAAAATATAATTTTTTATTTTAGCTTTGCAATGAACGATTTTCCAAGCGAGTCCAACAGAGTCCAACAAAGCTGTATCGTAAATATAGTTTTAATTATTTTTTTTATTGTATTTAAAGTATAAAATTTGAATTAGCTTAGGGAAACATATAAACATAAATTTTATAATAATTATATTTAAATATACGAGCTAATGGAATGAGAGAAATATTAGTATAAATAAAAATGTGTGTATGGAAAATTTTAAATACCTACTAGAAGTCCTGGAATGGAGAAGTTTACAAATACGATCCAGAGGATAGAGATCGTTGGTAATTTAATATTATTGGTAATATGTAATATATTTTTTTTTATAGGTCATCTATTAATGAATGAAGTATGAAAGATGTTAAAAGTTATAAGTACACATTTATCCAACATCAAACATATATTTAAGAGAGTAGTAAAATTTTAAAATGTGCATGCAATAAATAATATAAAAATGATTAATAATAAGTAGCATATTAATTATGTGATTCTTTTGAGTTTTATATTGAAAATATTCAAATAGTTTAGAACAGTAGAGATAGAAATATACGAGAAGTATAGTAAAGAATTTTCTTAAGAATAGCTGTATAGTTAAATAAAATGAATTTTATTATTATTAGCAAGGTAGACAGAGAATTTGTCGATGTAATGAAGAGATGAATCTGAAGAAATCAATCAGATAGTGACTTGGGAGTACTGATGTCAAAGGAAACCAAGAGGATGTTTTATTAAACTATAAGGAATGAAATATGTGGATCATAATTATTTGTGTGACTTCAGTATAGATAACTTCGCCCTATAACTGAGCACATATATTCTGGACAGTGTTTTTTTTTCATATCTTTGAAACTTTCTGATGTGATGAAGCTGAAGAAATAGCTTTAGCATCCTTCCAATACTAGAGGCAGATAGACAGATAAAAGTCACTCCTCTATGGCGTCCTTAAATTCACTGTGCCATGATTGTCAAAGTTTTATAAAGAATAATATCTTGTTTATTTTGATCCAACGCATCTATATCTTCGCTATCTTGATTTCATGAAAATACATCGTCAGGGAGATAATTTTATAGAAATGATACATAAGATAGAAAGGAAGTTAGATAGTAGTTATGTAAGAATAGTTATTTACTAGAGTAAAGTAGAATTGTATAAGTCCAAAGTGAAAGTATAAGTATTATAAAAGATGAAGAATCATATGATATAATTTTAAAACCAATTGCTAAACTGATATAATTTTAAAGGAAAAACCTTAGAATTAAGTTTTAAAACAATAATAAGATTTTAAAATATTGTACGTGAGATTTAATAAAAGAGATTGCATGTTTATTTGGAAAATGAGTTAAAGAAATGTATACCAAAAATGTGTATTTGTACATAGTGTGTTGATAATGTTAATTGCTATATAAAGTTAAGGATGGGATCAAAATTTTATCAGTAATTATATTATGATTGATAATAAAAGGAACATGAAAATATCATAAGGATTAAATTCTGTTGGATTCCATATTAACAAAAATAAGTATAATTTTGTAATTTTTGTATAATTTTACATAACAGTAAAGATCTTATAGAAATATAATTTTGAAATTATAAGGACATAATGTTAAATAAAAAAGTTTAATGGATAGAAATTTTGTGTATTCAGCTAAGCTCAAAACATGTATCCAATAATAATAATATTGTAAAATACTTTTGTAATTATTAATGGTAAAAGGGTAAAATAAAATTCGATAATAATAATGTTAAGACATCAACGGGTATAAATAAAAGTTTGTGATAAGTAAATAGGGATATCCGCTGTAAATAATGTACAAAGTGTTATTTGTTATAATGTTAATAAAATGTTATAAAATTTTATTAGTAAGCTTTGTGTCTTGGTTGTTGTTTTTCCTACACATGAAATGCATGAAATCACAACGCACGTTTATAATTAAACATGTTTATGATTTTGCACAGGATAATAAACATTAGAAATTTTAATAATTTATTTTGTTTTATTTACATAATAAAATGAAAGAAGTATAAGTAGAATAGATATTGGTCATGGGTTAATTGCCACAATATTTAAGTAAAATATATGCGAACGTTACCACATAACTTTTGAGTGTCAGATTAATAAATGTTACCACGAAAATATTTAATACATCTAGAAAGAAAAGAAGATTATATTATTTTATTATTGTCATTGTTCTTATTAATTAGTTATTCGTTACGTAGTGAACTATGACATAAAATTCCCTTATCATAGTTTACTATGGCAATATGAAATCAGTTTTAATTACAATTTATGAACCTGAGATTTAATTATTTATTTACTTATTGATTTATCTATTTGATTTGATATGATTTGATTAATTTAACTCTATTTTATTTAATTAATTTATTTTATGTGAGCTAGATTTTGTTTTAAAAATATTAAGATATGATAAAAGTTTTAAAAGTCGTAGGAATGCTATTAGTCAATTATGTAGGATAGTGTTCTTATGCCATTGGGATAGTATCTCAATGATCTCTCGTCTTGTTCCTTTGTCATTGCTCCAGGTCTCATGGGAATAATAAAAGATGTTTATGTTGATTCATTTCACAGACATAACTGTGTTTATAAAGTTCTGAGCTAGTGATTATTTTATTTAAATTATAATAATATATTTGATAGACTGAGTTAGATAACCCGGAATTATTATTAATGTTAATTATTATTGACCGGAAATAAATAAGTAAAGAAAATCCGGAATAGTTAGTATATTCTTGGCATGTTGTGGGCATTATTCTTATGGAGCGCGGGGAAGGTTACAATATATATATATGTCCTGCATTTCTCCTCCAATATCATTCCAAAAACATTATAAACAGTTTGATTTACTATTGTATATGGTCCTTCATACTGTTTGAAAAACTTATTATATGTATTGTCTTGTGGTTTATTTTCATGTAGTGTTTTTATGAAGACGTGATCACCTATTTTGAAATGATGTGTTTTTTAATTCTTTTTGTCTTTATTTTTTTCAGACATGTTCATGTGCTTTTAGTATGCTTATTACCTGTCTTCTTTTACATTAATATATTGGAATTTATAGTGGGATGATATGTGATGATTAGTGTAGGTAAAATACTTATGAGGTGTGGTCTATGGTCTCAAATCCATTTGATTCATGGACACTCAGGTCACATAAACAACTACACACTTCATTAGCTTTACTCATCTTTTATTGTCATCTGCAAAATAGTTCCTTAAAATATCCAAGCTCTCACATTACATGTTCACAAAAGTTTCACTGTAGATTGCTTTTAGATGTGGGCCCATTATTTATTTTGAATTTTTCCATCCAACTTTTACTTTCATTTGATAGGAAATGGATTGTATAATTAGATGATGTGGTCTTAGTCTTCTTTATTACTAAGATTTGGAAGGTGTCTAATACTTTGAATGTATGTCTGATATTAACTTGTTTTATTGGGTAAGTGGAAATGTATTTGCAAAAGAGATTTAGGTGACAAACTATTATTTTTTATAAATGTGGGAAATGTCCTGAAATAGTCTCCTATAAACTCTCAATAGGTCTTTCAGGTATGATTGATTTTGTAGAACTACAATAACTTTAGTTTACTTGCTTAGCACTTAAGCATATCAGGCACTATCAAACTAAACTCAAGATATTGTGATACATTTTTGGCCAGTAAAACCAGATTTTAGTGGCATGTTCTGTTTTGTAGCTGCATAGTGTCCATATAAATTATGTATATATTGTATTGTGAGATTTACATGGATTTAGGTATCACTACCATCCACCCATCTGTATCTTGATTTATTTGATATAAATACCTGATTGTCCATCTGATATGATATAAGATTCTTTGACACATGCATGACTTTCTCTCATTTTAGACTTTTAATTATTGGATTTAGTTCAGGGTTTTTTGTCTATATCTCCTGCAAGTCTTCCACATTGTTATGTATATTTTTATCAATCATGAGATCACCACAAATAACGTAGACATTATTTACAGAGAGGTTATGCATTCTGATCCACATGGGTTTTGACCTAGTACATCTGCTACTACATTCTCAGATTGTTTGCAATATTGAGCTATGTAGCTCAATTTCTTTAACAGCAAACTCCTCTGGATTAAATAACAGTTGATAAACTAGTTTTGGTTCAGAAAATGAAGGCTTTTGTGTTCAGTCAGCATTATCATCTCGGATCCAAGAAGCATTTGTTGAAATTTTTGGAAGGCTCACACAATTGCTTGACCATTTTTTCTTGATAACTGTGTAATGTATTTCTTGTTCCTTTAAGATGTGGATAATAAAGTAGAGGATGTCAGGTTTCTCATCCTAATGTGTTTGGGATAACATTGCCTCTATTCCAAAACCACTAATGTCTGCTTGGATAATAAATGGTTTCTTAAAATCATGGAAGGATTACAAAGTTTGTTGTAAGAATTATGTCTTAATATTTGTAAACACCTCACTTTACTCACTAGTCTAGTTCCATTTTTTATCTTTTCTAATAAGTTAATTCAAAAGTTCCATGTGGACATAGAACTGTTGATAAAACAATTATAGAAGTTACACAGTTCTAAAAATGATTGAATTTGTTTCTTATCATTGGGTTTTGAAAAGTTATGGATCACACTGATTTTGTCTGGATGAGATCTTATCCCATTGCAACCAATAGATGTGACCTCAGAAGACTACTTTTTTGCAAACTAACATACTTTTCTTGAAGAAAACTTTTATTCTTTTCTCATAACATTCTTTAAACAAATAGGGTCAGATGTTGAAGATATTTTTCATCATGGTAAATGCAATTATTATATCATCCATGTAAATATTAGAAATCTGTTTGAAATCAGGAGATAGGGTTTTGTCCAGGCATATTATTAGACCAGCACTACTATTAACCAACCCAAAGGGCATCCTATTAAACTGATTGGTGAACCTCTCATATCCTAAGACAGTATATTGGTGATCATCTGTTTGGAGTTCAATCTTCCAATAACTGGAGGTTAAATTGAAAGTGAGAAAATAGTTTTGCCCAATTTTTTGAATAGTTCATGGATGGGTAGTGGAATGTTCCTATCTGCAACTGTAATATTGTTCAGTTGATGATCATCTAAACAAAATCTCACCAACGTCTTTCTTCTTCATAGTTACAACTGGATTTCAGTAAGGTGACCATTAGGAATTAATCCACCAATCTAAAATATTGATTTGTTTTATTCTTTTTTGTGATACTGATATGGAATAGGATATGGTGTGAATTGGAATGGTTGGTCAAGAAACATATTTGTTATCTGTAGTAGAGTGCCTGGGTCATGGAACAGTTTTATCATTTGCTGGAAACCCTCTATTATCCCTGGTATATCTGAACAAATTGGCCCAAATTTATTTATAATTTATCCAAATGTCATTGCACTATCACCACAATCAAGGTGGATTCCATGATATTAATTTCTATGAGTGACTCTGGGATAATAGTTATTATACAGTCAAATTCATGCAGGTCATATCTCGGAAACAATGTCATATCCACAGTGTCATTACTTACCCTATCTTATCAGAGAAATCAATGTTACAATGGTTCTGGTATAGGGAATTTGTCCCTAGAATGACATCATGTTTCAGAATTAAAATCACATGATAGAAAAATGTTTGGCCAATGTTCAATTGGATACATAATTATTTTTGTACTAGCATAAAATTTCTATTGCTAGACATGGTGACTTGTACTGATTTCTATGGTTGAGTCTTAATGTTTGGATTTTTAATCAGAAATTTACGATTGAATTCATCTACTATTACTGAAATTTTGCTACCAGAATCTAATAAGGCCTTTACTACCAAGCCTTCAAACAAAATATCTATCATGGTGCAGCTGTGCAAAGCAATATTGGGTGCTTTGTTATTCCATGAACACATTAGGTTAATGATTTCTTGTACTATGGTTTGGCTAGTGTTCTCCATTGCATTCATGATTTTTTGATGTAAGAAACATGGACTCAAGTATGATTTAAGTTGGGTTTCAGAAAAAATGTATGTGTATGATTACAATATTCTGGCTGTGGGATTTTTATTTGCTGTTAGGGGACTCATCTTGTTTTTCAAGTTAGTAGCTTGCTATTTTATTGGAAATCCATGTGCAACATGAAGTTATCTGTACAGCTTTTCCTTTCCAATGATACAGGGCATTATTTTTTTTCTTTTTTTGTAGTACATGGTATTAATGGTCATCTTTTATCACTTTTCCAGGGTTCTATTTGATACATT
This sequence comes from Epiperipatus broadwayi, assembly GCA_028023455.1. Taxonomy (NCBI): domain Eukaryota; kingdom Metazoa; phylum Onychophora; class Udeonychophora; order Euonychophora; family Peripatidae; genus Epiperipatus; species Epiperipatus broadwayi. Next base: position 641,990 of record JAQFVV010012778.1, read on the forward strand.
ATTTGCATTCAAGTCAATGTTATTTAAAAGGTCAGCCACCTGTTTCATGATTCAGGCATTTGTGCCTAGAAGTAACTTCCATTCAGGCAGCAAATTACTTTTGATAATCCTTATCATATCACACTGTTCAAGTGGAAGTTGTTCAAAGTTTTTAATGTAGTGACCTAGTGGTTAAAATATTTTATGAAAGTCTTTTTTAGTGTGGAGTGATATTTCTCTTTGAACATTGTTTAAAGTGTAGCATCTTGTCTGTCTTGGTTCCAGAATTTTTTACTAGTAAGGTTAAGTAATTGTGAAAGGTGGATGGAGCCTGAAACAAAGACTCCCATTACATAAATGCATATCCTTGTTGGTTACTGTAAACAACGATGCGTTTTTCAGTCATAGACAAAATGTGATTGCCAGAAAAATACAAATTGAGGCTCCTGTGATGTTCTATGGTGGCTTCATTTGTGGATTCATTAAAAACTTTTAATTTCACAAAATGATTGTTTGCAGCAATTTGCATGTTATGGTTGTTCATGTTGAAGATTTCCCTGTGATTTGTAAACTGGGTAGGAATTTGTGTGTGCTGGTTGATTTTATATGAACTTCCTTTACAGTGACTTCCATACTATTCCCTATGTCATTGTCATTCACCTTATTAGTTTAGGCCATTTTATCAACCTCCTTATGTCTCATTCCAATTCTCACGTTTTTTGATACAGCTGGGATTTAAGTATTTTAAATCATTTATTGATGTACACAACCTCATGGTAATTTTGGTTCAATGTCTCATTCATACTTTTATCACTTTCTCTAAACTCATTTTATCTGGGAGAATTTCCATGTCAGCAAAGACTATTTTATCTTCAACATCTTAAGTTTTGACCCATAGTTTCAAAAGCCTTATCACATACTTCTGCTTCAACATTTAATTGAGAATGAAGTTTACCCAATCTGATCTAAGTATTTTTATGGATTTTTCCTTGATGATTCTTTTTCAGCACATACTTTTTCCTTTAAATTTTCATAATCTTAATGTGTTTCATTACTCTTAACCTCTAATTTACTTATGAGAGTACACTTGAAATCTTCCAGTCTCAGTAGACATTGTATATCCTTTTCAACATTTTTTTCTTGAACTCTTTCACAGTTTGTTGTAATTCTGTTTTGTCTTTTTATATGTCACTTATCTTTATGAACAGACACTTCATATCTTCAAACAGTTTAGTTTATATATCTTCAATTTTTGTTTTCTAATTTGTCTTCATATTACTCATTTCTTTCTTCATACTATCCACATCATCTTTCAAATTTGCTTACATCCTTTCCATTTTTGTTTCCAACCTATTATTCATTCTTGTTTCCCAACTATCCATCTTGTTTCCAAACTATATTCATTTTTGCTTCCATATTGTCCATTTTTGTTTTCAAACTATTATTCATTTTTACTTCCATACTCTTCATATTAGCCTTAAAACCACCATTTTTTGTGATTATCATTTGAAATATTTGTTGCATATTTGTTATGTTTTCAGTAGTACGTTCTACTTCAAATTCAGGTACTTGAGTTATTTTACTGGAAGGAGTTTTACTGGAAGGTGTTTCTTACAATTTAACAGGCTATTTGTCTCCTTTCTGGTATGTGTGGTGAATGTTCAACTTCAATTAAAGTCATCCGAGATACTTGGATAAACATAGACCCTTCTCTTCTACTTAGAGTATCAGCTCCTATCTCACTATTATTACTGCTTTCTGCATCAACAAAACATTTCCTAACCATGTTTGTAAATACTTCTTATTTCCTAGTAATGATTAATGTTCTGATTAAAGTTTAAAACACAAGGTTAATTTTATAGCTACCAAGTGGATGTACACCATAGAGCTTTAATGCTAACCATATGCCATTTGCATTTCATTCTGACTTTTTATTGCCTATTTTAAGAATAGACTTTTATATTTCTTTGACTCATCTATTTTAACCTTGGTTTATTTATTGATTAATTATTCAATTATTGGTCTCAGCTCATTTCATTATTTATATTTCTGAATTTGTGATTATTGTTTTAGATATAATTTCCATTTGATATGTTTGTTCAAAATAATTTTCAAAAACAAATTGTTAGGTATATTCATCAATGTCATGGTTGAATGTATCAATAATATACTATATGTGTAAGTTCATGGTGGTTACGTGTTATAAATGTTTAAGAGAAAAGGGATTAATTTTTTTTTTTTTTTAGATTATCAATCCAATAATTGGATAACCATGGAAAGTTATTATGCCAGAGGTATTGGGATGGATTAACTTTAAGTAATAATTCCTAACATGTAGGGCACCAGAAGTAATGGGCCAGGAAAATATCTCTGGGATAGAAGGGGTCACATATTGCTACTGTCAGACCATGGGAATTTGGGTAGAATGTTGGAAATGATGCAATAAATTACATAACCAATGATTGTATCCACCTTTAATTGACTAGTTCTAAACCTATTTATTAAATCCAGATACATTCTAGGTCAGTTCATCAAACTCTCACCTCTTTTTATTTCCATTATTTCATGGTGTTTGAACTCAGAGCATAATTTTTCTTGACAGAGAAAAAAAAAATCTAATAATTATTGTAACTATATAAGCTTAAAATATTTGTTAAAAGTTACAATAGTAATAAATTAAATCTCAATTTAATTAAATGATATTGATCCTTTAAAAAAGTGTTTGTACAAGTGTGTGTGCAGAATTCTGTTAAATAAGAATACTTTTTTTTTTTTTCTCTTTTTACTATAAGATAATTTATGTTAAAATAATAATAACAATAGTATATTCTAGATATAAATATTAATATTTTCTGTCTAAAATAAATTAATATTATAATCTATGAAAATTATAATTACATTTTAAATGTAAGTTTAGAAGTTATTTAATTTAATATGTTTTTAAAAATATTTATTAATGTTAATTGTGTTTAAATCATAGACAAAAAATAAGGTATGTGTTAAATTGTTACTTAATTGTTCACCACTGACCAATGAAATTAATTTAATTATTGGTCTGACATCATACTGTCTACAGTATATAAGATAATAGCAGTCAATGTTAAAAAAAGATTAAATCTAAGAGTGAACACCTATTTCACTATTTTTTTTTAAGTTATAATTTTTTAAATCTGTTTTTAAATAAGTAAATATGATTAATAACAAGCTGAATAGAGGTATTTTTAAATGTGCTATATAAAACAATTGAGCAAATATGCTTAATGTCCCTCATCCATGACATAATATTCTTGAATATAAATTTGTAATTATAATGACAACTAGTGAAATTTAAAATTAACAGTTAAGTTTATTATCATTTGTGAAAACAATGTAAACAAATTATAAACTACAATTACATGGAAATTGCAGTTATTGTTGTGTAAGAAAATATTTTGTTATCTCTGCAACTTATTTAATTTCATGATTAAATTATCTATTAAGATGATTTTTTATATTTTACAAAGATATAGTTTTTATCATCTTATTAAATTAATTTCTAGAACTTTAAAAAATTAACTTAGTAATAAATATAAATCTATTTGGGAAAAAAAATATGTCTTAACCTAAAACAACTTATATTGTTATTAAATTTGCAATGTATATCTGAAAATATTTACTATTTATTGAACTGGTTATAAAAAAAAAAAAAAAACATATTTTACTAGAATAATAGATATATATGTTTGTTTGTTTTTTATATGAGATGAAAGACATAATGATCACGTATATGTTTTGCTAGCAAATAAAATTATCTTTTGATAAGAAAATGCTAAAAGTATAAAATTTAACATGATACTATTTTTATCTTTTATAAACAGTAGTAATTATAGAAGTAAATTATATAATATTACTATAGACTGCATTGAATTTATATTTGTGTATCTCAAAGACATAAAACTGGTAAGTAAAAATAAATGAGATATGGATGCTCATACTCATTCTAGATTGACTTTCTATATTCCAAATTTTGATATTGGGGAATAATGACAAAATATTATTTAACATTTTATAAATGATTTTTATACTATAAAACTGTTTCTGAATTTTAATGCACATTTCATTTTTAATATATCAAGATGCTATCATTAGATAATATAACAGCGAGCTCAAAAACTTTAAGCTACTTATTATTTGTGAACATTTTTATCTTAAAATATTTGTTTGAATTGATGTGTATTTTATCACAGAAAAAAAAAAGAAAAGCTCATGAGGAATTTTATGCATTGTCCATTGTTTTATTTATAGTGGATAATACATTAGAAGACGAGCTCTTTTTTTTAAAAAAAAATTAAAACAACATATTAATTTATGTCTTTATTGTCATTTTTTATAAAAAATTTGGCAAGCATTGAGGGCCTAGTGCTTAGCATAGCTGCCTTCCAAGCAACTAGCCCAGGTTCGCTTCCCAGTCAACATATTTGACATATGAAAAAAGTAGTATTTTCTGGTAAAATTATAAATAATTTCAATTTATTTATATGCTATTAATAGTTATAATTAGAATTACTTTTAACATATCATTATATGTTCAATTTAAAAAAAAATTGGACTATGCTTATGGTTTACATATGGTATAGATGAATTAATAAACAAATGATTGTATGGATAATGTGCTAATTTAAATGTATGCTTTTTCAGTATATATGAAGAGTAAAAATTGAATGTAGTAAAGATGATCTGAATGAATTTATTACAAGAATGTATAAGAAGTAATCATATTAAATGACAATTATGAATAAGGAAATGGTATTTATCAAAATAAATATAAATGTAACATGATAATATAATGTGATATATGGAAATATTAAATGGAATAAATTCTATTGTTGAAAAAGTGATTCATGATCTTGAAAATTTAATTAATACAGTATAATATAACATTTGACATAATACAGTTTTCTGTAATGTGATCTATAATGAAATAGATGTAAAATATGGAGCATAACATTCTATTATTAGAAATGGGAAGTTAATATGTGGATTCTTAAAATATATGTGTGGAAAGTATAAGTTAAAATTTCAGGATAGAATAATATATAAATCTGTCTTGATCCAAAGTGATCCCCATATGACTATTGTAAGACAATAAAATACTTTTCTAATGGAACATAAATGTTATATTCCATAAGATCTTGTGAAATAAGCCTGGATTTATTTGGGTAGACCATTTATATAAAGTGACTACTTTCCAAAGTGTAATATTTCATAAAAAATAGATACCTCCATTCCTATATTTCATACAATAATTAATTAGATTAGGTTCCTTATTTGCAATGTTTTATTTATGCTTTCAAAATATATAGTAAACACAGTTGGGAGTCAAGTGATTCTTCTTGAATTTATAGTTTTTTTCTTCCTAATATTTGTTAGTGTTGTATAAGAAATAGAAATGAACATACACAAAACAAATATCATTGAATGCAATCAGAAATAATAATAAGTTATTGTTTGTAAATGGTGAATGAGATCAAAATAAAAATGCAAATGTGAATGAGAGAGGTGTTGAGTGTGTAAAAATGAATGAACATTTTGATAGAAAAAATATTTGATTCAATTATCATATGCAATATTTGTATTATTTTAATAATACTACACATAAACAGTTTTTCAGTAAATTATATTAATATGTTTGCATACTCTTTTTAAATTTGAATGATATTAAAGTGTTATAACTTTTTAAAACAATTGAATTACGATGGATTATTTACCTATATTGGACATGATTAGAACATTACCCACAAGTATAAACTCATGGATAATACAGTTAAGTAATAATATAAAAGAAAACATGAAAATTGGTAAAATAAACTTATCAGTTGTTATAAATTGAATACCTGAATAAAAATAATTGTATTTCTTAAAATTGTTGTAAATGTAAATAATTTTCTTGTAAATGTATAATTGTTTAAATATTAATTTTATGAATTAGTTATGTTATACATTATATTTGTAATTGTTTTATGAACAGTTTTTATTGTTAAAATAAATAAATATTTTAATTAAATCTTGGCCAGTTTTATCACCATGTCATATCATTAAAGCACGTTACTAAAATGAAGTCATTATATAAAATATATTTATTAAATATTTTATTTATAGTATTATACTAAACAATTCGAAATTGATAAATTAATTATTTACTATGGAATCACAATATTCAATTCAATTCATTTATTTAAGTGCTAAACAACAGCACAAAGCCAATTACAGCTTGCACATACAATAAAAGTGAAAATAAATCATATAACATCAAATGAAAATATAAATGTATACATAATAAAGTAAAATTTAAAAGACAAAATCAAACTTCACATTTCAGTTTAACAAGATTACAAAATTTCTTATAATCAATGTCACAGAGATTAAGGTTACTCCCAATTTGATTATATAAAGAGGGTAACCTAAATAAAGGAGAAAATTTAAGAATATTAGAACGGCATGTTTGAATCTGCTATACGCAAGTAGACCTAGTATCATAACTCAAAGACCTAACTGAGATAGTTGAAACTATATCTGATAAAATAATCTGTTTATTAAAAATTTTATAAAAATATTTCAAATCCCTATATTTTCGTCTAGATGAAAGATTAATCATTTTACCCTCCCAAGAAACATATTTGAAAAACTTTTTTGAAATAGACTGCAACAAGTTACATCCTTGCAAAGAACTAGGGTTCCAAATTATTGAACCATATTCAATAATAGGAAGAACCAATGAAAAATACAATTTCCGTTTAGTATCATTACTGAACTGATAACCATGTCTAAGAATGGCACCCATAACCTTAAAAGCTTTACCAACAATCATTTCAAGATGAGGAATAAAAGATCCATTGCAATTAAACATAATTCCAAGATCTTTTTGGCAATTAACTGAAATAATTTTATGAGAATTGATATAATAATAAAACTGTAAAACTTCAGATTTTTTGGAATAAGAAATAAAGGAACATTTATCAAAATTAACTGTCATATTATTTGACTGACACCAAGCACTAAAGTTATCAACATCCTTCTGAAGGAGAACACAATCGTTCACTGATACAATTCTTCTAAAAATCTTACAGTCATCAGCATAGCTTAACAGAAAAGAATATCTCAAGCAATCATTAAGATCATTAACATAAACATTAAACAGCATGGGTGCTAAAATTCTACCCTGTGGAACACCTAAATTGCATTCAAAATTAAATGAAACTTTATTATTGAATTTAATATATGCTGTACGACTACATAGAAATGATTGAAACCAATATACAAGTTTATTAGAGAAACCTTTTTTATGTAATTTATGAAGTAAGACACTGTGATCAACTTTATCAAAGGCTTTTGACAAATCAAAATAAATAACATCTAGTCTTTGACGATCTTCAATAGCATGAGCTATATGATCATAAATTGTCAGTAGATTACTATCAATTGATCTATTAGGACTAAAACCATGTTGAGAAGAAGAAATTATCTTACCCACATCTGAAATAATTTTATTATAAATACATCTCTCAAAAATTCTTGCAATAGTATGCAAAACAGAAATCGGTCTATAATTAGAAACACAATCTCGATCACCATTTTTGAAGATTGGAACCATTTTAGCACATTTGAAAACACTAGGAAAAGTACAAGAATTAAAAGACAGATTAAAAACAAAGGCAAGAGGTACTGCGATAAATTCGGCTAGCCCCTTATAAATAAAAGAAGGAATATTATCACAACCTAAACTAGAGTGAGTCTTAAGCCTCCTAATAGCTACAATAACATCTTCCCTAGAGATATGATCAATTGTACATTTAGCACTAGACAAATTGCCAGGAAATGTAATTTTAGAATCAATCCCATGTTGTGAAAAGTATAACTCTGCAAAATCTTTAAAAAAATCATCTGCATTTAATGCAGAACCGTGAGTCATTTGAACCTTTTTCTTACCCAAGCCTGAATTATTAACAAAATTCCAGAATTCTCTAGGATTAAAAGAAATATTAATTTCAATTTGTTTTATATACTCTTGTAAATCTCGTTTATAGATATATTTAGCCAATCTTCTAAAATTGATAAAATTATTATAATAAATTATATTCTGTGTCTTAAAATAGAGTCTATGATGGTAAGATTTTTTTTTAATAATCTTAATAAGAGTATATGAAAACCTAAGAGGATAACGTTTGTTAAACGATAATTTATTAGGAATATATACATCAATAAAACCATTAAAAATTTTCAAAAAATAATCCAAGCAAAAATTCACATCATTAATTGAGTACATATTATTCCAATCAACTTCAGAAAATTTTCTACAAAGATCAACATAATTACCCCTCCCATAATCCCTTTTCACAACATTAGAACAAGTAATTTTAGAATAACACATCTTAATATAAAATTCGATAGGTGGATGATGAACATCAATTGGAAAAGAAACAGAGACAAAGTGAAAATTACTAACTATTGGTACATTACAAAGAACACAATCTAAAGTACGCTGAAAACTATTAACAACAGGGTTATATTGTTGAAGCCCAAAAAATTTGCAAAATCTAAGCATTCTTAAAGCTTTCTGAGATAATAAAGAATAATGCGTAATAATCTTACTCTTAAATAAATCAGGCATATTCAAATCACCAACAATGATAATATTATTATATCTAATCAAAAAATCTTCAAGTGCTGTCAAGAAGTAATCAAGCTCTAAAAGTGAGATATTAGGTTTAAAATAAATATTTCCCGATATACATTTAAAATTATGATCCATTTAAACTTCACACCATGTAGATTCACATACAGAAAAAGTAAAATATAGATCTTTATATAAAATATTTTTGTTGATAGCAATAAGAGTACCACCTCCTCTAGTGCATATTCTAAAGATCTATCCGTAAGTAAAATATTATACCTATTATCAAGGAAAGAACAATCAGAAAATTGTTGATTTAACCAAGTCTCTGTAAAAAATATCAAATCAAAATGCTCTGTTTCGAAGAATTGTTTAATTTCCACACACTTAGTTCTCATCCCTCTAACATTCATATAAAAGCAAGACAGCCCTACCATATTAAATTAAAAATAAATCAAAACAAATAAATAAATGAAATCAAGTAAAGAAAAATGTAAGTAAGTATAGTGAATAAAGAAAAAAAGAAATAAAAAAAAATAAAGAAAATAAGAAATCAAATAAAACAAAAAAAATAAATAAATAAATACCACTAAAGTTTTAAAGAATTAGCCATAGTTCCATAAAAAAATGAATGGAAGCACCACGAGGCCATAAATTGTAAGAGATTAAATCATTATGTTTATGAGCAGGAGCAGGTATATAAAAGCAAGAAGATTTCAAGTTATACATATTAATTTCATGACATATGATCCTAGTTCTTAAATGTTTTTCAAGAAAGACCTTAATATTATATGAATTAAGAATCACTGGCATATTAGAAACAAAATATTTATTACATTTTGTATTAATATTATTAATAATATTATTATGAATTTTAGAAATACCAAACGCCCTTTCCACAGGTAGTCTACCTTTTTTACCAGAAGTTGAAAAAGAGCATCCCAAACCATTTCCCACATTAACCTCATTATCAATATAATTGTTATATTTAGAGAAATGCGAATAATTTGCTCTATGAGTAAAAAAACCTCTATCAGCATTCGCTAGACAATTTTTTCTTCTGAAATTTGATTTAGAAAAGTCACCAGAAAAATTACTACTATACTTTTTTGGAACAGAATGTGAATATCCATCCTTCAATATATACTTTTTATCAGGAAAATTATCATAATATCCCAGCGATGAATTATTAACAGAAAAGCCAGAAAACTTGTTAAATTTTTCATCATCATTAAGTCTAGAAAATTGTTTTTGATATTTATCAGACTGCCTATAAATTTTAGTTTTATAAACTTTTCCTTTATTGTATCTTGTATTATTATCAATTCCACATCTAATATATTCATCACATGAATGAAAATCCTGATCTAATATCTTATTATTACCATTATAATCAACATTATAAATGCTATTGTTTTTATTTTTATCTTTTTTCCCAAAACTGTTTTTACCTTTATCTCTAATAAAGAATGAGTACTTGGGCAACTTTTCTAAGGTATTATTACCCTTAAAAGATGAATTAACATCACCAGCACAATCAACTTCAGCAATATCCTCAAAAACTTGTGTTTCCAATAAATCACATTGTATACCTACATCACCAGAAATAACACCATCACCAATAGCTTTAGATTCCTTCACACCAAATTTTGCCATATTCATAATCATACTATAAACTTCCTGAAGAGACATAGATTTTAATAATTCAAAAGTAATACCAGCCAAGTCTACTTTTCTATTTTCCTTATCTTGAAGCAAATTAACTATATCCACATTAGAACTAGAATTTAAACTCCTATCAATACCTAAATTATTATCACTTTTATCTTTAACACTATCTCTATTACAATTATCCCTTTCAGAAATATTTTCAATATGTATATCCGATTCCACATCTATAAGATCATTATTATTAACTATATTCACATTAGAACTAGAATTTAAACTCCAAAAACTTTTTCCTATTATAATACCCCTCCCAAAAATTTCAAATCCCACCCCAATAACATATTTAATATCACATAAAATTTAAACCCCCCAAAAAACCCTAAATAATATACATTTTAATCTTAAAAATATCCCTATTAAAATTATCCCTTTCAGAAATATTTTCAATATGTATATCCGATTCCACATCTATAAGATCATTATTATTAACTATATTCACATTAGAACTAGAATTTAAACTCCTATCAATACCTAAATTATTATCACTATTATCTTCAACACTATCTCCATTATATCTATCTCTTTCAGAAATATTTTCAATATGTATATCAGATTCCACATCTATAAGATCATTATTATCTGTTGACCTAACATTCCGAATATTCCTCATTTTATCCACATACAATTGAGTACATTCTATACAATGGAAAAAACCCAAACCAACAGAATCAAAAATTTTTGCATCAGACATAGACAAATTCAAGCAAGATATATGAAAATACCCTTGACAAAAACCAGAGCACTTAATTCCATTATCTGCATCTGACAATTGTACATTACAATAAGTACATTTAACCCCAACTACATTTAAACCCAAACCATATGTAGAAGAATCCATTACTAAAACATCAGGATCATAACCAATACTAATATCAGCAAATGGTGTAGTAAGATTATCTGAATTATCTATTTTGTGCTCAATATTATAATAATGATTACAAAATTCACATATGAATTCCGGATCATTATCATTAAAGATTTTAAAATCACTTAATTTATAACAATACAAATGATACTTTAGCCCACAAAAACTAGCGCACTTTAAATATTTTTGTCTGCCATAAATATTACATAAGCAGAGAGAACATCTGACAGCAAAAGGTGCCATTAATTATAATACAAAAATAAAAAAATATAACTATAAAATATACAAATTTTCCATTAACATATACAAATCATATATACACAAAACTTTAAAAAAAAAAATTCACATACAACATATATAAATCTGTAATATATTAAAGAGAGTAACTTCTACTTTTCTGTCCTTCACTATTCTCAGATTCTTCAATATAAATAAACAATGTCCAAAATAAAAATTATTGAAAATATCAAAGTCACTATGTACTTAATTATTAATAAAATGAAATTTTATGTTTCTGTTATTAAAAATAAAATAATAGACATTAGAAATCCCATTGATTATGTTTCAAATAAAAACACATACATATTTAAAAAAAAAAACAATGTTTAAAAAAAAAAAAAAAAAAACTTGAGTCATATAAATTAAACCATGATAATAGTTTCCAAAAATAAAAATAAGCTTCAGTAATAAAATTCTCCAGGCGTATTAGTTCTAAATGCAGATCACTTTAAAAAAAAAAAACACTAAAAAATCCATTTACTTCTAAAATTCCAAAGGCTTAATTATATCTCAGTAAACAATCTATTAAAAGAAGGTATTCTATTAAATAATTTTAAGGTCAAACCAGTTTTCAATGATGAATTATATTAGAACAATAGAAATGCTAAAACACATTTTGATCCAATTCAATGTTACAGAAAATATAAGTTTCAGTAATAAAATTCTTCAGGCTTATTAGTTCTAAATGCAGATCACTTTAAAAAAAAACACTAAAAAATCTATTTACTTCTAAAATTCCAAAGGGGTAATTATATCTCAGTAAACAATCTATTAAAAGAAGGTATTCCATTAAATAATTTTAAGGTCAAAGCAGTTTTCAATGATGAATTATATTAGAACAATAGAAATGCTAAAAATCGTTAAAAAAAAACACATTTTGATCCAATTCAATGTTACAGAAAATATGCTCATATTAATTCTTGATTAAAGGTTTATAAAATGTATGTCTTATAAACATAGTACCAAATTAAACTATGTCTAACATAAACATAATATTGAATTAAGTACAATATCCAACAATTCTGATAAATAACGAGAGACTTCTTAACAAAAGTAAAAATTCCAATAGTCTTAAGAGGAAAAAAAAACACATATTTCTTCTACAAGAGACAGTGTGTTAATAATATTATTAAATTCATATTTAATGGACCTTAATCTTAGCAAGTATAAAAATATTTGAATAACTATTTGAAAATTAAAATATTAAAGCTAGCAAATTTCTTTCAAAAACATGGGTGTAGATATTTTTGGGTGCTGATATAGTACGCGCTCGGCGGCCATTTTGAATTTGGAAACACCCAAAAACACTGCTGGCACATGCAAGCGATAAATGTCATCGACTAGAAACACTCATTTTTCAAAAACGTAAAACGCCTGAGGCACTGCAATTAAAAAAGGTGGTGGGGAGGGACTACACTTAAAAAAATGGCGGGAAAACGTCACATTAAATAGCCTAAGGTGCTACTGCCCAAAAAAAAAGGGCGGGAAAAGAAAAAGAAGTGAAATTTAAAAAATACTTTAAAATAAACCAAAAACGCTAATTTATATATATATAGTCATAATCAAACATTGCAATATTTACAAAAATCCGTTAGAATATAGCGATCACTAGAAAAATAATATAATGCTATAAATCAAACCTTACTTTAAAATAAACCAAAAACGCTAATTTATATATATAGTCATAATCAAACATTGCAATATTTACAAAAATCCGTTAAAATATAGCCACCACTAGAAAAAATCAAACATTACTTTGAAATAAACCAAAAACGCCAATTTATATATATAATCATAATCAAACATTACTTTAAAATAAACCAGAAAACGCTAATATATATAGTCATGATAATCAAATATTGCAATCGTAAATCTCAAAAGATTAACCCTATGTTAAAGCATTTTTTTAAAAAAAAAAATCGTAAATGGTATTTACCAAAACACGTTAAAATATAGCGATCATTAGAAAAATAATAAATGCTATTTTAAAAATATCAGTCCGGTCTATCAACGCTATATACTAAATCAGTATTATAATTTTAAAAAACAATATTTAAAAACTATAATGCTATAAATCAAACATTGAGTTGTAGCGTTACATTGAATAGCCAAAGGTTATACTATGGAAAAAAAAGGGCGGGAAAAGAAAAAGAGATGAAAATTAAAAAATACTTTAAAATAAACCAAAAATGCTAATTTATATATATAGTCATAAACAAACATTGCAATATTTACAAAAATCCGTTAAAATATAGCCACCACTAGAAAAAATCAAACATTACTTTGAAATAAACCAAAAACGCCAATTTATATATATAATCATAATCAAACATTACTTTAAAATAAACCAGAAAACGCTAATATATATAGTCATGATAATCAAATATTGCAATCGTAAATCTCAAAAGATTAACCCTATGTTAAAGCATTTTTTAAAAAAAAAAAATCGTAAATGGTATTTACAAAAACACGTTAAAATATAGCGATCATTAGAAAAATAATAAATGCTATTTTAAAAATATCAGTCCGGTCTATCAACGCTATATACTAAATCAGTATTATAATTTTAAAAAACAATATTTAAAAACTATAATGCTATAAATCAAACATTGAGTTGTAGCGTCACATTGAATAGCCAAAGGTTATACTATGGAAAAAAAAAGGGCGGGAAAAGAAAAAGAGATGAAAATTAAAAAATACATTAAAATAAACCAAAAACGCTAATTTATATATATAGTCATAATCAAACATTGCAATATTTACAAAAATCCGTTAAAATATAGCCACCACTAGAAAAAATCAAACATTACTTTGAAATAAACCAAAAACGCCAATTTATATATATAATCATAATCAAACATTACTTTAAAATAAACCAGAAAATGCTAATATATATAGTCATGATAATCAAATATTGCAATCGTAAATCTCAAAAGATTAACCCTATGTTAAAGCATTTTTTAAAAAAAAAAAATCGTAAATGGTATTTACAAAAAAAAACACGTTAAAATATAGCGATCATTAGAAAAATAATAAATGCTATTTTAAAAATATCAGTCCGGTCTATCAACGCTATATACTAAATCAGTATTATAATTTTAAAAAACAATATTTAAAAACTATAATGCTATAAATCAAACATTGAGTTGTAGGCGTCACATTGAATAGCCAAAGCTTATACTATGGAAAAAAAAGGGCGGGAAAAGAAAAAAAGAGATGAAAATTAAAAAATACTTTAAAATAAACCAAAAACGCTAATTTATATATATATAGTCATAATCAAACATTGCAATAGCATTTATTTAAATAATTTTTTACTAATATTTTAATAATTTAAAAAAAATTACCAGCTCTCGATCGGATGGATGGTCATCCGCTCAGGCTAAATTTGGTTCTTTCTAGATCTCTTCATTACTGCAATACCACAAAACATCAAATTATACTTTTAAGATTTAGGTTTATTATTTTAAAGAAGACACCAGTAAAATTAATTTATTCAGGAAATATCGCAGCTTGATATGGCCTCTTTCAAATTTATTTTTAAAACTGTGTACTTGGGTCTGACACAAGGTATCTATGACGTAAGATAATTTCCAAGAATTATAGTTCGGATTGGGCCTTTGTCTTATTTTTTTTGGGGGCCCCCACCCCCCCCACCCCTTTTTTGGGGGACCCTCCGCAAAACGCAAGAAATCTTATTAAGATAAAAGAAAGTGTTAAGTTAAACTTTCAAATTTAAAAAAAAAAAACAACAACTGTAAACCAGCTAATGGACTTTTATGCTTCAAGCCTAACATCGTTATGTATATAATCTTATAATAATGTATTTTGATGTATAATATGTGCGCACATCTAATATATAAATATATTTATTTATATATTAGATGTGCGCACATACACGTAAACATACGTTATTATACATCAAAGTACATTATTATAGGATTATACACGTGGTCTGGGATGGGTTTGAATTTGACAAACAGGCCTACTATGATACATAGAAGGTGAAACGGAATGATAGACAGAATTAGCAACAATAAGAAGTGTTAAAACTAAAATCTTACAAGTAATACATGTATCGGCACATATATATATATATATATATGAGTACAAGTTGTGATGTATAATATGTTACAGTGCGATTATATTTTGAAATCATTAATTTATTATAACCAAAACCCCAATTTTTTTATAATAAATTTTAACCCTCTTTTGCATTTCATGACTAGTTAGGCTTGAGGCATAAAAGTCCATTAGAACTGTTTTACAGTTGTTGTTTTTTTTAAATTTGAAAGTCTAACTTAACACTTTCTTTTATCTTAGTAAGACAAAGCCCCCATCCCGAACTATAATTCTTGGAAATTATCTTACGTCATAGATACCTTGTGTCAGACCCAAGTAGACAGTTTTAAAAATAAATTTGAAAGAGGCCATATCAAGCTGCGATATTTCCTGAATAAATTAATTTTACTGGTGTCTTCTTTAAAATAATAAACCTAAATCTTAAAAGTATAATTTGATGTTTTGTGGTATTGCAGTAATGAAGAGATCTAGAAAGAACCAAATTTAGCCTGAGCGGACGACCATCCATCCGATCGAGAGCTGGTAATTTTTTTAAATTATTAAAATATTAGTAAAAAATTATTTAAATAAATGCTATTGCAATGTTTGATTATGACTATATATATATAAATTAGCGTTTTTGGTTTATTTTAAAGTATTTTTTAATTTTCATCTCTTTTTTTCTTTTCCCGCCCTTTTTTTTCCATAGTATAAGCTTTGGCTATTCAATGTGACGCCTACAACTCAATGTTTGATTTATAGCATTATAGTTTTTAAATATTGTTTTTTAAAATTATAATACTGATTTAGTATATAGCGTTGATAGACCGGACTGATATTTTTAAAATAGCATTTATTATTTTTCTAATGATCGCTATATTTTAACGTGTTTTTGTAAATACCATTTACGATTTTTTTTTTAAAAAAATGCTTTAACATAGGGTTAATCTTTTGAGATTTACGATTGCAATATTTGATTATCATGACTATATATATTAGCATTTTCTGGTTTATTTTAAAGTAATGTTTGATTATGATTATATATATAAATTGGCGTTTTTGGTTTATTTCAAAGTAATGTTTGATTTTTTCTAGTGGTGGCTATATTTTAACGGATTTTTGTAAATATTGCAATGTTTGATTATGACTATATATATAAATTAGCGTTTTTGGTTTATTTTAAAGTAAGGTTTGATTTATAGCATTATATTATTTTTCTAGTGATCGCTATATTCTAACGGATTTTTGTAAATATTGCAATGTTTGATTATGACTATATATATATAAATTAGCATTTTTGGTTTATTTTAAAGTATTTTTTAATTTTCACTTCTTTTTCTTTTCCCGCCCTTTTTTTTGGGTAGTAGCACCTTAGGCTATTTAATGTGACGTTTTCCCACCATTTTTTTAAGTGTAGCCCTCCCCACCACCTTTTTTAATTGCAGTGCCTCAGGCGTTTTACGTTTTTGAAAAATGAGTGTTTCTAGTCGATGACATTTATCGCTTGCATGTGCCAGCAGTGTTTTTGGGTGTTTCCAAATTCAAAATGGCCGCCGAGCGCGTACTATATCAGCACCTATTTTTGTGTATGATAAAAGAATTCGAAAATAGAGAACAGATATCAAGTGTATAATAAAATGAAAGGAAAAACTACTTTGTATTTTTGTAAAAATAAAAAAAAATCACAACATTTCCTCCCTAATTAAAGATGATGAACAAGAAACAAACAAAACAAGCCTTTGTGGGCAAAATTCCTTTAAAATTGGTATAAATTAACAGGTGTTAATGGTAGATGTGCAGAGAGACTACAATGTCAGGACTATAAAAAGAAAAAAAAAACACATTGTGCATCAGTCTTATTAGATTTATACACCTGCAGAGAAAATTAAAGATAAACATGGAGTAATTATGAAAAATGTGCCAAATTACTCTTATTAGTATGTTGAATCATATTAACAAGTGGGAGTTGAAGCACTTCTGCT
This sequence comes from Epiperipatus broadwayi, assembly GCA_028023455.1. Lineage (NCBI taxonomy): Eukaryota > Metazoa > Onychophora > Udeonychophora > Euonychophora > Peripatidae > Epiperipatus > Epiperipatus broadwayi. The sequence continues at coordinate 659,535 of JAQFVV010012778.1, forward strand.
GGTGTTGCTTTTGACCTGTTGTTGCAAACTACCTGAGTGAAACCAATTTCTACTAAATGTGAAACCATGAAGACTGACAGATTACCAGAATATTGAATAGTGGATCTCTTCCAAGATAAATCCACACATTGTACATTTTTTAAATCCTATACATGAACAAATAAGCTTACCAGTAAGTAACTCTATTAATTCCAATATTATTGATCACTTTTCTTAAACTCTTAAGAGTGATAAACTTATTTCTATTAGCCATATCAATTAAAATAAGATATTAGCAGTAGTTTTAATCCCTATTTGTTTTTTTTTTATATATTTTCTTTACTTGATAATGTTAAATATTTTGTTTTGCATTAATAAATTTAAATATGACTTACATTGTTATTTAGTTATTGATTATTATAATTGTCATTTTATTACAACTTAGACATTATTATAATTTGATTAAATATGTTGCCAATGCTGTACTGAAAACACAATCCTCCGGATATTCTCAAAAACTTCATGATAACTAAATAAATAAAAGGGATTTGGACAGTGAATTCTGACACAGAATCCTGGTGCCTTTTCAAATAACTTAAAAGCTGGCCTACTTGTATTGTGTGACCAGAAAAGATAATTGCATTCATTAAATCTTACTGAAGTTTTCTGATGAAAAATTTAATAGATCAAACATATTTTGGTCACAGAGTACAGACAGTTAACTCATAAAAAAACTTTAATACAATGGACATTACAATCAAGGCCTAAATCGAGACTTCGACTATAACTATGTTCTAAGATAGGAGTAAAATAATAGAATAATAAAATTTTAAATATAAGTGTTTCTAAAAAAGAGTTTTGTGCATTTTTTTTTGTTTTGCGTATGTAGGTAAAAAAAAAGTAGGCAAAATAATGAAAATAAAGTAGCTCATAAGATAAAATGGCAGCAGGAGGAGCAACATTGGTGAATGTATTAATAAAAGATAAGTACTCAATAGAAATCAAGCAAAGTATACAAAGGGAACAATAATAAAAAAAATTAAATAGAAGTGTATGGAATTGAGAAATGGAAAACATACACAAAATATGGCAAAAGATGTAAAAGAATTGAAAGTGGGCATTGAAATGTTAGAGAAAATACTATTATATGAAAATATAAATGAATTCAAAGAAGATATAAAGAAGGAAATAAGAGGGTTCAAAGAAGAAATAAAAAAAAGTTGTGAAAATGATTAGGAAAATGAAAACAGAGATTAGGAAAGAGATTATAAAATGAAAAAAGAGTTAATAAAAGTGATAGATGAAAAAAATTAAAAAAGACACAGATTGAAGTGATAGAAGTAGGATGTGAGAAATAGGAGACTGAGGAAATAAAATATCTAGAAAATAAAAAAAAAACATGCTGACTTCTGTAAAACACTTTCCTGAAATTATAAATCTTCTATGGGCAAAATGGAGAACACTGAGGGAACATATAATTAGTCTCAAGAAATAATTCATGATAAACCTAATGTCAGAGGATATTATTGACTGTAGCAGTTTGCAATTTACAAGAAACAGCACATGCTTGGTGGGGGACTCTCTTCAAGAGAATGACTAGCTTGGCACAGTATGGTCAGATGTTAATGAAATGTTATTGGAATGAGAACCACCAAGATAGAATTAACAGTAAAGTGGCTCAAAAAATGTAATACAAATCAACATTATATGCCATTTTTCTGAAAGCAAGTAATGTACTAAGAGCCTACACAGAAATTTTTCCCTAATCCAGTAGGGCACTTACTGATAAGCACTGGATGCAAGATGTTTGAGTGGATGGCTGAATTACATAATGCATTTGAGAACAACAATGATAGTGGTGAAGAAACAAAACCAAACTACACAAACAAAATGTCAAGTCTTAAGGGTCAGTACAATTGAGCACTATGGTGTTGACTGATAATACTCAAGATCAAAGAATGAATAAAGTAACTATGGATTAAAAAAACGGAAAGGAAATCAAGCAAGATCTCAATCTTCTGGAAAAGGTTCAAGAGCCAAGATAAGTATGCTGGGGAAGATCTTATAATACAGTGGAGAGATTAGGGTGAGGAACATAGAGAGACAGATAGATCACCACCACCTCAACAAGGTTATACATACCCAAATAGATAGAAGTACAATTAATTATAAAAGTGAACCAGGGATATCAGTGTGATTTATGAAGTGTATGCACTAAAATTTGTGCATTTTATGTAATATTCAAATACCATCCTTATGTGCATGTCAGTCTTTTAGAACAAGGGTCCCAAGAAAAAAGGGTGATGAACCAAGTGCCCTGAGGCATAATTGTTAAAAGAATGAGCAATGATCTGCCATGCTTAAACTTGGAGTCTTTGTTAAACTCTATGGGGATGTATATGCACACTGCGAGCAGGAGAGAAATCCTTGTATAATACACTATGTAAATCCCTTGATCATGCATTTCAATGTCATGGATCTCAATTAGGCAGTCAGTTGATATATATATATATATATATATATATATATATATATATATATATATATATATATATATATATATATATATATATATATTGTACTGGTCGAAAACACACATCAGTCCAACAAACCCCTAAATACAGGTAAAGTACCTCAAATCTGACCACATACAAGACATATAAATCAGGTACATTGTGAATTGTGCTCTATTTACCTATATCCCCAGGTGAAATATCTAATCAATAGCCTTTCTGGATGATACAATCAAATTCCTTTACTTTCACCATCCCAGCAGCTGGGTCTTAAAGCATGAGATTCAATTTAATTATATATTTTAGTGAGAACTTGGGTGACTGGTTGATAGGTATATTTAAAATCAAAAATTATTTCAAATAAAAATAAATAAAATGATTTGAGAAACACTAAAATTTTGGTTTTAGTTATATATATATATATATATATATATATATATATATATATATATATATATATATATATATATATATATATATATATATATATATATATATATATATATATATATATATATGAGTTGAATAGCTGGGTTTGAAGACATGTAGATGTCTGAAAATTTCAGATTTTCCACTCAATAGATAACTTTTAACTAAGTGCTTGGCTTTGGGTTGGTATTTTTAGATCTAGTGTCTGAACCTACCCTGACAACTCTCTGAGGAGTTCCAAAACACGAAACCATGGTCAGGGGTTTGGGGAGGGGTTCCTGACAGAGATATTTTAAGTGATGGCTCTGGCTAAGCATTTATCATAAAGCTTGTAGAGGAATTGGCAATCCTCACTGTTTATATATATATATATATATATATAGTATATATATATACATATACTAAATGATATATATAAAATACTAAATGATTTATATATATATATATATATATATATATAAATCATTTAGTATTTTACATTAGTTTAACTCAAGCTCTAAAAACAAAACAAAATACAATCTTTAAATTAATTTTATAATTATATGACTTCATGAGGACTTTATTTATATGAGCAATTAACATTGTCATTATTGAGTTTGTACAATTTATTTTGTGAAGTTTATACACCTTTACTTTGGTTTACATTTATTCTCCTTTTAAAATAACAACAATGATTTTATAAGTAAATGATCATGGAGTTTAAAATTACCAGTGCACATTTAGTACAAGCTTCTAATACAGCAGTAGGTCTAAACATCTGCCTTACTGAGGTATATAAAGAATGACTATTTTCATGAATTCTTTATACATGATTAAAAAAAAACATTTCTATTGAAAAATACATTAATTAAATAGACTATTATAATGAGAATATTTGTCTTACTCCACCAACATATATAAAAAATTGATTTCATTTCTCTTTATAAAAATAATAATTTAGATTTTCAATAACTAATGTTTTATGACAATAGTGGACCTTGCTGTCATAGCTTATAAATAACTTTAAAACTGTAAGTGGTTATAATAAAAAATAGATCAGTTAATTATCAAGCAAACAAGTCACTTTAGTTGGACTCACAAATAAAATCATACCTCTAATAAAATATAATGTGAATTAGTGAAAATCAAATGATTTTAACTAATTATGCAAATGAACAAAAGAGTTGATTACTTAGGTTGAAGATCCTTTCAGTAGAATCATTTCCCAATGGCTTACATATTAGATAGGCAAAAGAAAAGCAAAAAAAATGTCGGGTTAAAAAATATACGAATGCAAAGGAGAGAAGAAATGTAAGTAAGAAAATATGAGCCGTATTATGGACACTCGTATGTCTATTTCAATGAACAATTAAAAGGAAAATCGATGCATCCATATTTTGTGTCCATATTCTGATAGGAGATAGGATTTATGGAGAGGCAACATGCCCGCCTATTTGGGTATCATGCCAGCAAACCTACTCTATCTCAGCCATGCTATCCAATTCACAGACTTATGCAAAAGTGGAAGTTAACTCCGAATCACCAAATCAATGTCCGTTTTAGTTCTGTTCATGATACTCCAAGCATTCTTTATTAACCTGAGATATTATAATTATTAAATAGAAATGAATTATAATTAAATAGCCTTAAAATGATCAAATACTGCATAGAAACCAACCTGCGTAACCAACTATTTTTTATAAATATTTAACCTACAAAAAAAAAAAAAAACATGTATATAAAAATAAGGGAATTTAATTTTCGAAAAAATCCCCCCTTCCCTGTTTCCTAACTTAAAAAAGGCAAGATAATTAACTGATGCTATCTAGTGGTGCTGTTACTAGGGCAAAAATCAGTAGCATATTTTATTCTGTTTTGAATTACAAAAACAGAAAATAATAGAATCCCATACTGGGAAATCTATAATAAATTTATTTAAAAATTATGGTAAGTTTATTTAAAAATATATATATTTGACATAACCTCACTCGCGAAAATAAAATAGATTAACATATTTTACTTTTAAAATTAAATTGTACTTTGCAAAAACTCCCCCTAGTAAATATAATTTGCTCTCTTAGAAAATTACTCTCTTAGAGTCCCTGCGAGTGAAGCCAGTCGAAATCAAAAAAAAAATCAAAGCATGAAATCTCATGCTAAGATTAATATAAAACTAATAAATAAATTCATAGTCAATCAATCAAAATATTAAAAATTATGGTGAGATTGAGTTAATGAAATATTATAATTTAAAAGAAAAGGTAAAAAAAATCAGTTAAAAGCTTTATGAAAATACATTTATACTCTTACAATAATAGTTTCAAACTTCTTGATGGAAGTATTGAAGCTCTTTTGCATTTTCCTTGGAGTTCCCTGGGATGAGTTCTATGGGTAAACATTGGTAGCAGATGGCTCTTTTGAAGGCAGGTTTGGACAGCAGCATAATGGAAGATTTCAGGTCTCTGGAAGAAAAGGCAAAGATTGACCCTTTTTGTACTCGATCGTCATGGCATGATTTCTACAATTCTTTTTCTGTCTGTTCTCTGTCTGGCACTGGTCTCTCTCTGATCTCTTTTCTTTCTTAAAAGGACCACTATTTATCACTTCCTACACATATTCAATTTCTGCTCCCTCAGGTCATTTTCAATTTTAAAAACAATCGAAATCATTATTTTATTCTAACTTTAGAAAGTTTGTATCTCAATAATCAACAATATATTTCAATATAATTTTATGTTAGTTTTTAATTTAGATAACAATGTAGAATCTCTACTAATTAATGAATAGAGATTCGACAGTAAATGGATTTTTGGTAATTTATCAATGCTTTTAATTTAAACATTTATTTTAAACTTCTTATCGAGGTAAAAATCTTTTCAAAAAGTCCATCTTGGATTCTTGAACTAAGAATAAAGCATTTTAAACATACATATCTAAAATATATATAAAAAAATTCAAAGTTAATTATTTTAATTATTTTTTACTTTTAATAATATAAATGAAATAACAGTGTTAGTACAATTATGTATATATATATGTTAAAACGAAGATTTGCATGGGTTAAATATATAAAATACATATTTTGCGGGTTCATCCATGTTAAAAACTTTTAATATTAATATACTGACGTTTCGAAACATCAGTATATTAGTATTAAAAGTTTTTAACACGGACGAACCCGCAAAATATGTATTTTATATATATATATATGATCGAAAATAAATTATAGGATTTATTTTGGATAGTTAAAAAAATGTTTGAAAAATGTTGTTTTTTTTTGTTTTTTTTTAGAATAATAATAAAAGCAAATGTTAGTAAAATAAATAATTAGGTGGGTCAGACTGTGAAACGGAAAATCTGAATCAGATTTACCATTTCAATATATATATATATATATATATATATATATATATATATATATATATATATATATATATATATATATATATATTGACGATTGAAGTACTGTATTTTATACTAGTATAAGTACTGTTGGCAATTTAGAAGTTAAATTAATAAATTCCTAATAAATAAAAAGATATATATTAATTTAAAGATCTGATCGATTTAGTTTAAACAATGTGGGTGTAGATATTTTTGTGTATGCTAAAAGAATTTGAAAAGCGAGAAGATATATAAAGAGAATATTAAAACAAAAGGGGAAACTACTTTGTATTTTTGTAAAAAGTAAAAAAAAAAAAAGTCACAGCATTCCTTCCCTAATTAAAGATGGTAAACAATAAGAAAAAAAGAAGACTTTGTGAGCTACATTTTTAAAATTGGTATAAATTAAGAGGTGTCCATTGGAGTTGCACAGAGAGTCGAAAAAAACCAGGACTATAAAAATAAAAACACACCATGTGTTGTGGTTCATAGATCTTCATTCCTGCAGAGAAAAGTAAAGAAAAATGTGGAGAAATTATGAAAATGGTGCCAAATTATTTTTACTAATATGTTGAATTGTATTAAGACGTGTGAGAAGATGTTATATTGCCGGTGTTGTTTTTGACCTGATGCATGAACTACCTGAGTGAAACCATTTCCTACTACATGTGAAATCACAAAGACTGATGGATCACCAGGAAATAGAACAGTAGATTATTTCCAAGATAAATCCATGCATGGTAAATTTAGTAATCCTATATGTGAACTAATAAACTTACTGGTAAATATCTCTATTAATTCCAATACTAATGGTCACTTTTCTTGGACTCTTAAGTGTGATAAACTGTCACCATGAACCATACCAAGTAAAATAAGAGATTAGCAGTAGTTTTAATCCCTATTTTTTTTTGTATTTTCTTCTCTTGGTAATGTTATTTTTTTCTATTAGTAAATTTAAATATGACTTACAGCCTTATTTAGTTATTGATTATTATTATTCTAATTTCATTACAACTTAGCCATTATTATAATTTGATTAAATAAGTTACTAATGCTGCACTAAAAATGCAATCCTCCAGATATTCCATATAATTGCATTATAACTAAAAATATAAAATGGGTTTGGCCAGTGGATTCTGATAAAGGACCCTGGTGCTTTTTCAAATAAATTAAAAGCTGGCCTACTTGTACCCATATTATGGTAGTTACATTAAGACAAAGGGTGTTATGTGACCAGGAAAAAATAATTGCATTCTATAAATCTTACTGAAATTTTTTATGAAAAATTTAATAGGTCAAACGTAAATTGCTGACTGAGTATGGGCAGTTAGCTAATAAAAAACGCCTAACATGCAGTGGATTTTACAATATATATATATATATATATAAAATACATATTTTGCGGGTTCATCCGTGTTAAAAACTTTTAATATCAATTTACTGACGTTTCGACTTGGTCACACAAGCCATATATATATATATATATATATTAACAGTAAATACAATATTATCATTTAAATTCTTTTGTAGCATTTTCGATTACATGGTAATCCTCATCAGCTTTAACTGAATTTCAAAATTTTTAAACCCTATGTTATGTATTGCATTTACCGTTACTTTATTTTTTATATTTTGTATATAATATTTTTACAATAGGTATTGTATTTTACATTTAATATATATATATATATATATATATATATATATATATATATATATATATATATATATATATATATATATATATATATATATATATATATATATATATATATATATATATATATATATATATATATATATAAAAACTTTATTACAAAAGTTATTTAATAACTGTGCCAATAGCTCTTATCAAGCTTTTCATAATATCCCTATCTTCAGACTGTTTTCTTGGATTTAAATATGCTAGTGGCTCACTGAGGAAAACCAATAGATAGAAACCAATCTGAGGATATTCTGAAAATCTTGTTAAAAGCTATGGGCATGCTAACTTTACAAACGATCCACATATTTGGACAGAAACTATCAATGGATTGTCTTAATTATTATCTATATACTGATGAAGCCATAAATTGTAACTATAAATTATATATCATTATAAGATTGTATATCAATAATAATAAATCTTTCACTACAGGATAGTTAAACTTATAAAAGATAAAAAAAATATTATATATAAATCTATTCATATATATATATATATATATATATATATATATATATATATATATATATATATATATATATATATATATATATATATATATATATATATATATATATATATATATATATGTGTGTGTGTGTGTGTGTGTGTGTGTAAATTTTAAATACAAATGCACCCGAATTTAGTTTTATGTGGATGCATTTAATGTGATTTTGAAGTTATGTGATAAATGTTTCTTCTTAATATCTTTGTATGCAGTTTTCTTTTATGTGATAAAAATTATTTGATGAGAAGTCAAGCTCCGATAATGCACTATTACTTTAAATATTATAAATTTTGCACACTCGTGTCATATTAAAATATGACGCATTATTGGAGTTTGATTTCCATCTAATAATTTCAATATTTTCATCACTTTATAATAGTACTGTAATATATATTATGCAATAAAGAAGTTCATAATTCACTTAAAATCAGGATTTACCCATTTTATATGCACACTTAAAATTTTACAAGATTATAATGTAAATCTGTTCAAACGTTATTGATGTCTATACTATGTATGTTATTGTTTTTGCATTTTAAATCACATTCTATTTTTGCTTTTTAAAAAAAAGAGTATGTAATCAGTTAATCATTTAGTGTCTGCAAGTTTATTTTAAAAAGTGAGTAACAGCTGTGGGCACAATTAAATTTGAAAAATAATATCTGATTTTTAATTGTAATTAAAAAATTAAAAATTACATAATGTGATCTGAAATTAATGTGATGTTAAACGATGAAATTTGATTTTTAAACGGAACTAAAAGTTAATGACTAAAATAAGAATTTAATTTTTAACTATTAGTTGTAATTAGATTTTGTCCAATCAGTGGTGAGTTGGTGTCTTTTTATTATCCTATGTCTAAGTTCTTATTTTTATTTTAAACTTTAAGTTAAACCCTAAATGGAGAAAAAAAAATATACCCAAGAAAATGAATTTTTTTGCAAACAAAAATTTTAATTTTAGATTGCTTCGTGAAATGGGAAAGACCAACAGCAATTGGAAAATGTTTTAGTTGTATTGTCTCTTGACTTTGTTCAAAGAGAAGATACAGTAACTCACATCACATCACATCATGAAAATCTCATGTCTCAAACAGTGATAATGATTAAAATACCATACATGTATGAAAAAAATGTAAATTATGCATAAAAATATATTGTTTTGAATAAAATTAAATACTGTAGTTAATAAGAAAAGTTTGTCTTGTATCAACTTTTTTCAAATTTGAAAATTTTTATTAGCCATATAAGTCAATTATTTTATATAGCACAATGTTTTTTTTATAAACTATAATATTTAAACAGCATTAAACTGTTGCACATGTACTTTGGATTTTAAATATAAAATGAATGAATACTAACACTTCAACAATCATATGATAAAGTCTTTGGAAAAGATAGAATGCTGTTTAAATATTATTAGCCATATATTATAATTATTTATTAATAAAGTAAATAACTTATTTAAAAAAAAAGCATATAAAGAAAAAGATAACATTACCGTTGTTGTTTTAAAAAAAATATTTGAAAAATTTTAATGAAAATGATGCATAACAACAATTCATAATAAAATTATTATTAACTAAAACAATGTATTTGTTTCTTTTTTGTTTTATCTAAACCACTAAATTCAAAGTTAATTTTCAAACTGTTTTTCAGTGGATTTCTCAAGTGATAATTGTTGTTAAAAGAAGAAGTGAAGTTTTCTAAGGAAAGTTCATCTTTGTTATTTTTTTTAAAGTACTAGATAAAGACCTCCTGTTTCTTAAACTTGTATAAAAGGAGATTACAGGTGGATGTAAAAAAATATTAAAAAATCAAGAAAATATTGATAAACTATTGATATGTTTATCCAATAATATCAATCCAGATGTCTTTAAAATGTAACTTCTTTGATGTGGTTTAGAAAAGGTTTTGTTAGGTTTTTATTTTATTTTATGCTGTTGTTTTATTTTAACATTATTCAAAGAAGAATCCACAATACTGCAGTAAAGTAGTCAACTGAAATCAATGCTTCACAAGAAATGTCAGACTATCTTTATTTTCCCACCTATTGTGGTTCATAACTTTAATACTATTGCAATTTTCTAAAACGGTATCAAGATTAAATCCGACAGTTGGATGAAAATTGTTAGAAAGTAAATAAATATTTTTTTTTGTTAACGGTAACAGTTTTTACTGCAAAATTAATCATGTTCCAATGTATTATGGTTTTTCTTTAGAAGTCATGTGAGAATATAATTTTATATGAACATTTGTATACTTGCCCATCTTGTGTTCAATTATTACTAAAATTAATCTTAATGTTAGCAAAATGTATTAAAATGTACAACTTAAATAATCAAACTTTTTAAATAATTTTATTATAAGTAAATCTAACATCACCCTTGATCTTTTAAATATATATCAGTAAACAAATATTATTTGTCAAATATTAAAAATAGTAAATGTTTATATTATTTCAAGTATAGTCACAACAGTTACCTTTTTTAAAAAAATTTACATTTTGACTTCTACTACATAGGATTAAAATGAATATTTTTTTTATTATTATTTTAAAGATGTATATATCTATTTTTTTAATTTACCTCATTTACCCCCATCCCCAATGAAATAAAAAAAAAAGATATGTTAATGAAATGAATAATAACGGGAACTTATCTATAGTAAAGGATATTAATTTATAGGATTAAAACACCTCCGTACAGCAAGTAAGTTATTTTAAATAATAACTTAGTTATATGAATTCCTTTATTTTCGTGAATTATATATATATATATATATATATATATATATATATATATATATATATATATATATATATATATATATATATATATATATATATATATATATATATATATATATATATATATTTAAAACAAGAAAACAGTAAACAAGACTATAATAATATTGCACATATTAACATTTATAGCTACTCTATTTTAAATAATCTTACTTACAGACAGATTTCATTTAAACCACTTTGAATTGAATAACAAATCCAAATAAAGTAAGTATGTATTTTTAATTTAGAATAATGCAATAAATATAGATCCTTTAGTATTATAAGATCTATTTCTATTACATACAAACTTATAAAAAAACTATTAAATTTTGAAAAGGACAAAGCCTATTAATATAATGATTGTCACTTCAAATTTTACTCTTATCAGATATTTAGAAAACAAATCACTAAGTTCATACAAATGTACACGTTTCTACCTACACATTCATTGCATTAATTCATTTAAAAATACAGATTTTTTAATACACATGAGTCTCTTTTTATGCAGACTTATTTAACACGATTTTGAAATTACGTGATTCATCTTTCACCGAAAGTCGAAGTCCGATAATGCGCTATTACTTTAAATAGTACATTTCATGCACTTACGTTATATTGAAACTAATAACACATTATTGGAATTCGACTTTCATCTTAGTAATTTCAATATTTTCAGTGCTTTATAATAGTAAGATTTATTTAATAATGAAATTAAAATCATGATTTCCACATTTTATGTAAACACACATTAAATTTTACAAGATTATAATGTAAATTTGTTCAAACATTGTGCGTGTTAATTTTGCATTTTAAATCACATTCTGTTTTTGCTTTTTAAAAAAGAACATAATCAATTATTAATCATTTAGTGTCCACAAGTTTATTTTTAAAAGGTCAGTAATAGCAGTGGGCACAATTAAAAATTAAAATCTGATGTTTAATTGTAATTAACAATTTAAAAATTACTTACGGGCGACTTGAAATTAATGTGATGTAAAACAAAATTTGATTTTTAAATGGAATTGAAAATTAAAGACAAAAATAAGAATTTAATTTTTAGTTGTTAGTTTTAATTAAATTTTTACCAGCAGTGGTGAATAAATGTCTTTTTTTTTATCATAAGTCTAAGTTCATAAACAATTAATAAAATCATCATCATCATCGTCAACAGAAAACCATTAACACAATATGAGAGTGAACTTAGTGCTAGTTGTATTTTCTCTTGTGAGAATAATTGCTGAAATATTCTTGACTTCATTTAAGGAGAAGCCAAATACATCACATGACATCACATGAGAATCTGATTTTTTACTAGTTTGCAAACGAACGTCTTTTGGGGCAAATAGCGATAATAATTAAAACGTGTATAAAAAAATTTAAATTACTGTACTGTAAATTATGCATAAAAATATATTATTTTGAATAAAATTAAATATTATAGTTAAAAAAAGTTTGTCTTGTATCATTTTTTTTTTTCAAATTTGAAATTTTTTATTAGTCATATTTTATTTCCTTATTATTATTATTTTTTTTTTTTTGCGCGAATTTTAAAGTAATTTTATGTTGGTGCTTTGCTTTTATGCGAATTTTGAAAAATCACAAACCGCATCCCCCCTTTTTCAATGTAAGTTACATCTATTTTTGCATGATTTCATTTGCGCATGTTTTCTGAGGAACCTATCTATCGCATAAAATGAGACCCAGGTGTACTAAAAAAGACTACTATCACCTTCTGAACCATGAGCCAAATATTCTTGACCATATATCATGATAAAATATAATTTTGATATCTATAGCATTATAAATATATTCATCACATTCACCTTTCCATAATTAACTACATAATGCTGTGCCATGACATTTTAACTTGCTCTGTAAATTTTCAAAGATTATTTAAAATATGGTGGCCATTTGAGGGTGCCACTAAGCATTCCTAGCTTGAAACCAAATTGTTTTCACAATCACTGTTGATTATTTATTTCTGGCTGACAATAACCAAAATGGAATTTATAAAATAATTTATATCAGATTTAAATTCTATAAGTTGAATATCACTCTTAACTAGTTAAATAAAATCGAACAGATACTTGATCAATGTTGAAATATTTATTACAATATCTTTATTTTTATTTCCTCCCCTCATATTTATTTAATAAAACCATCCTCATCTATTTCTTACTAATCCAGATTTAACACAACATTTTCAAAGGAACATGGACCATACTTGATTCAAAATTGCCAATAATTATGGTATATACATATTAGGAATGAATTCAAAGGTGACTTACTATAAGAGGATGCTTGGTAGCAGCGTTCAAACCTTCTCTTGCAAATGTTAAAACCAATATCTATTCCCTTAGATCGAGTATACAATTTTATGTAAATACACCATATCAGTATAATAATGATAGGTAAGAAAAGTAAGTTTAATTAATAAATTATATATATATATATATATATATATATATATATATATATATATATATATATATATATATATATATATATATATATATATATATATATATATATATATATATATATATATATATATATATATATAATGCTGGTTAATTTAAGTTATTAGAGTATATCTAATCAACAAATCGATAAAACAAAACTTTCTATTGTTGAAACATATATCTGCTTGAAGTGAAAGCTTTTCAAAATTCTATTACATCATTACATCTTATAAAGTAACACACAAATGTTTTTTTTTTTTTTTTGTAATAAAATATTAAGTCTAACTAGCCTGATAGATGAGTGTATTTGTCCTGAGGAAGGAATATTTCATCCTATGCTCGTCTTTGTTTGTCCTTGGTTTCCATGTTAGTCCAGTTTCCTTGGCTAACTCTACATGTCTCTAAGCAAGGTCAGCATTTCCAATGGCAGTTCCAGATAGTAATGGAAATATAGGTTTCCCAAAAAAGTGGAAAGTGCTGATACCTCTAGCCACTCATCATGTTATGTGCACTTTTTTTACAATTTTACTTTGAAGGTTTTAAATTGTTGAAGATTCCAAACGAATGAAAACCAACAGACCAGTCACTAATTTCAGCCAAATTCCAAGTAATTTCAAACAAAAGCCAATACCTCCACTACCAAAGTTTCAAAAATAGAGAAAATTGTATATATATATATATATATATATATACAATTTTCTCTATTTTTACATATATATATATATATATACATATATATATATATATATATATGTGTGTGTGTGTGTGTGTGTGTGTGTGTGATTTTGAGCTGGCAGAAATAATCCCAGCTCAATGCAAAGGGTCAAATGTTATAAAATCCCATACTTTTTAAATAATGTCTTGCGATCATTTATCATGTTATTGCAATCCCTTATGCCTATATCCTTACAATATGTATTACTCACAAACTCTTTATGATGGTTTAATTTATGTAATAGTCTTACATTTTCATCAGCGTTAGTCTTTCTCTCATCAAAACTTTAATCGTTATCTTTAGTTATCACATTGAAATAATTTTTACTAGCATAAAATGAAGTCAATATGCCACTATTTTTAAAATAAACTGTATCTATTACAACATTTTTTTTTCTTTCCTTACTTAAAAAACTTTCAGTCAAATATTGACATCCCTGATAAAACCTTAGCTTCATTAAACTCAACAAATGATGAACCTCCAAATTCCAAATTATCATTCCCCAATGCAATTTATTCTACATTGAAAACAACTTAGTCATGATTATTGATCTCAAAATTAAAATTTTTCGTTTGCTGTATTTGTATTTCATAACTACTTTTACTTTCTGCTGCAATATTTTTATCATTTCATCAATACTACCACCCAAATCCGTTATGTGATATATTCGAATTTTTACACAATATTATGTAGCCTTACGCGTTTCATAAAAAATATATATATATATCTAAAAACCACTAACCTAGAATTCAATAATTTCAAATTATCCCCTTCCATATCAACTTTTTTGCATCAAAAATTGTCTTCTCTTCCCCAATCGTGAAGAATCACTGACCTCAAATTTATTATTCTTATTAGCTTGCAGCTTGAAATAATCTTTTGTATTTTACTAAGGAAATGCTAACTATAATGTGTTCACTTTAAAAATGTCATTGTTATCCTTTTATTTTCTTATCAAATTTAACATCCACCCTATCAATTAACATTTTCTTGTCAGCTTTAGTTTAATACAATCCAGTGTCCAACCAATCATAAGACACAGCTACTATATCTTGGAACATTTTTTTCTATCATGCTAATATGTTCAAAACAATTAGTTTCAGTTTCCCTTGATACATCAGGATTAATATTACTCATTGTTATTATTACAAAGAACAAGAAAACATTCTATTTTTAAATAAACATTATAACAGTATACTTAGCAAGACACAGTGAGATACTGGAGCTTACTAAAACGTTCTATTGTTGTTTAAAAAAGGCATATATATATATATATATATATATATATATATATATATATATATATATATATATATATATATATATATATATATATATATATATATATATATATATATATATATATATATATATATATATATATATATATATATATATATATCCACAACTGTAAGAGTAAATAATGCTGGAAAATAACTCTTCAAATATTCCACATATTTGGGCAGCAAAACTGTACTGTGTATATATAAAGGTAACAGGAAGTGAGGTGGACTTTTCTTAATTAATATTTTCTATAAACTGTTCAAACAAAACTGTAACTGTAAATACTATATCAATAGTAACAAATCTCTCACTTCTGGCTAGCAAATTTACAAAAATTGAAACATATATATGTTTGAGGCTCTTTTATTACATATGTGTGTATTTTAAAAAAATTATACATCAATATCAAAGAAACATTCCATTAATCTCAAAATATATTTGCAATAACTAAACACATAACGCTAATGTTTATTTTAATGTAATCAGTATCATCTCTTTTTTTACACTACATTGCTATAACATCTAATAGCAATTCAATATGGCTACGCAAAACAAAATATTAGTGTCTTAAAGAATAATAAAAAAAAAACCAAAATGATTTGATTCTATTTATATTTAGCGTTGTTTTCTTTAAGCTGGAAAAATATCTTAAGCAGGGTTATACAAAATAATATTACAAACAAAGTTTAACAACATCTTACTTTTAGTGTTTGTATCTTTAATGACTCATTATATATCATACAATTCATTTTACCCAAGAAAGATGTATTTAGAAGATTTAAAGTTTATAATGATATTTTTTAATAATCATTATATATCTCTTAATAATTATAACCAGTCAAACAATAATTATTATATGGAGTGTTTCTTATCATGTATTACATATAAAGTAAACATATATCACCTTTGTTTGTTAAGAAGAGTGTTTCTTTGGGAGATTTAAAGAAAAAAATGCATGACATATTATTATTAATGAAAATTATATCTTTAATTCTTTTTATTATCTAATGTTTTGAATTTAAAGTTCATTTTAACTCTATTTTCAGAAAAGATTTTTGGACCATTATTGTTGAGAATACAAGAAGCAAATATTACTAAATAAAGTACATCATGGTTAAGTTTTTAGAAATTTAAATAAATATGTAATTGTTCCTGACACTTATTTAAAAAATGATTACAGATGGGCATAAAAAATTCAGAATTATTTGAAATATTTAGATACAATTAATTGGTCAATAGAGTAATATCATCCATACAAATATCTTTAAAATGTAACTTCTATATTGTTAAGGTTTATAAAAGATAATTTCCTTTCTGTTAGATAGAGTTTAATTTTATTTTTGTCTATTGTCCTATTTTAATATTATTCCACGGAAGCATGACAAATTTAAGCCAACTGAAATGGAGGAGTCACAAACCCTGACAGATTAATTAGTTGGTAAATAACTTTAATACTATTGCCGTTTTTTAAACTGCATTAAAGAAAATGACATAGTTGCATAGAACATTACTTATGAAGTAAAGAAAAAAATGTTAAATGTAAACAACCACTCTACTGCAAAATTAATGATATCTGAAATTACTATGATTATTTCCAAGAAACCATGTGACACAAAAAAGAATCCCAGTGTCCAATTTGCATGTAGACACTCACCCTCCTTGAGCAATTGTTTCAAAGACTATATATGTTCAACTATTTTTTATAACTTTAATATTTAAAAAAATACAATAAAAATACAAATTAAATATTTAAACATTTTATATATTTCTATTAAATTTAAAACATATCCATTTATAAATGACACAATTTTATTTATAAATGAAGTTTTATCTTTAGAGTTATTTATTAATTTGTTTAATGTAGGATGTAAAATGCAATATCACATCTACTTATATAAATATTTATTATAAAATTTACTTGATCATTCAAAATATATAGTATTGATATTCATATTTTTATTAGCAGGAGAATAAATATTATTAAATGTGTTATACTTACATTTTGTATTAAGATCTCTAATAACATTATATATGATTATAATTGTAACCAACATTTAACCATTTATCGGAATATATTTCAATATTTTTGCTTTTATCTGATGAATATTTGCAATGACTATTATTTTTAAATAAGAGGGACTTCAAACATGGCACCTTGTGTGACATTGGCAGTCTTGATTTATATGGAATACTATTGGTTTAATGGTCATTAAGTATTCCAGCATAAATTGACTTCTAGTTATTTTAAGATCAAGAAATTGAACACACATTTAAGTTTTATCTGTTTTTATACACTTTAGACCTTTTCAACCATTTAATTATTTAAGAAACTCATAAATTGTATTTGGTTTGTTACATACAAAAACATCATCAACATAAATATAATATACAGTAATATATTTTTGATAATATTCATTTTTTAAAATACTTTCTTCATATTTAGAAATTACAAATTTACATATTTGAGCAACAGTTGGTAAACCCATTGGCCAGACATTGCCCATTTTATAAAAAAATCTTCTTAAAAACTGCATAAATATTTTTATCAATAAAGCTTAATTTTTCAGTTATAAATTTTAATATTTTCACAATAACATTTTTAAAAGTTAATGTGTTGGAAATATTTTAATAGATGCAAATTGATCAATTGATCTATATTGTTCTGGATCCAAACCATACAAGATCCAGTGTACACTACATGCTAGGTTTATATGCATTTAAACCATATTATTATGATTTTATATAATAACTATTTCATGAATGGATCAGCCCTTCGAGCAGAGGGGATAATATTATTGATGGCAGAGCTGTCAACAATACCCATGATCAGACCAAGTTATGCAATGCATAACATTATCACTTTTCCAGACTGTAGCCCACCTCGACTGCTAGATTCAAACCAACACTATCCAAGCACTTTATTTGTTTTGGAGTAAACCCTGGGCACCAGCTAGTTTCTAGTACTAAAGTTCTTGGACAGTAGGACCATAATCCAGTGTTCAAAATATCCCATGACTAGCTCAGCAAAGTAATACAAGGACAACATTGTTTTAATTTATGGTAAAAAAAAATTGACATACATATATTAAGTTTAAAAGACAAATTATTTTAATTAAACACTAATTATTAAAGTTTTAAACTACTTTTAGATATTTTTTAATGAACATAAACAATTATGGTGATTATATATGACCACACAGACACATTTTAAATACACGTAAAAATATAATATAACAACATTAAATAACAACAGATTAAATAGTATGATAAATATTAAATATAAGGCATTCAAACCAACATGCACATCAATAGTTCTTTAATGCAGGCTATAGAGTTCATTTATTACTGACTCTGGAGACTTTATGGACGACAATGACTACATTTAATTTATAAATGGAAATAAAAAAGTTATTAAATACTTAGGTTTTTGGAGCATGACGATTGTTTCCAGTGTCTTTCTGACTTGTTTTATTACTATACAGCTGGATTTATGCTTCTGCAGAAGATTTCTCTTGATTGACGATCCTGGTTACTTTTTTTATTAAGGTTGAGGATGGTTATTTATTGAGTGGGACTATTATTATGACAATAGATATTATGGTGGCTCTCAGTTATTGGGCAGCTGGTACTTAATCTCAGGCAGACTACTGGTATTTGGACAAGGTATGAAGTTTATTATATATTCCAATGAAGCTGTTAACAATGCATTACAGATTGATGAATTAAACTCATAGATTGAACTGACCATACTAATTGACTGATCCAAACTGACTTGCATGTGAAAATTTAGGTCTATTTTTATCATGACCTCTTGTCATTTTTTTGTAGTCTGTTTGTGTAGCTGTCAGCTAAAACCCATAATCCACTGCTTTCGATTTCAATTGAAAAGAGATTAATTATCTTGTGGTTTATAGATTCTTTCTTAATTAAATAGCATTGCAAATGTATTGTTTTTAATGAGAAGTTATTGCTGTATTTATTTAGTTAATATTTATTTTCTTGTGATTTTCAATATTATTTTAACACACAATTATACATGCATTTATCATTTGTCATTTCTTTGTTTACTCTCAGACATATGTATTTCTAAAACTACTTGTTGTTTAAATTTATGATTACATTTTTTTTAAATTTGAATGACAAAGAGAGTGTGTTTTAACTTTATAAACATTCTATATTTTTAAACTGTCATCTTTAACTTTTCTTTTGTTCTAATCAATCATTTATAACATTTATGAATAATATTTTATTTAAACTAACACAATAATAAAAATAATTATTTAGTCTTTTGCTATCTGCATTTTGTTTAATTAATGAAAAAAAAAATTCTTTAGACTATTGGAGATTTCCTTTGCCCTTTTAAAATGAAAATTCTTTAAACTTTTCTGAATTTATTTCAACGTTTCAAATGGATTGATAATTTATTTAATATTTTTAACAAAATTATTTACATATGTACAATAGGATAACGGTGCAATATATTTCACTTACATCATAATAAGTTACAAATTTATGGTTTTGACATCGATTTTAATAATGTAAAAATATTGCAAATTGAAAAAAAATAACAATAAAAAAATCAAGGAAGCTATGTTATTATACAAGTAAAAACATGTATTAATTAAGAGGCAGACAACAAATGTTAAGATCGTGGAATTGTGGGAAGGTTAGCCATTCAAAGTGTTAGTTGGCAAATATTATTAGGATAATTGAAAAGTGCTCTCAAGTGGATAAAATTTTTAATTATCTAACTACTGTATTTATAAATATTTAAATATATATGTAATAATCAAGGCTAATGGCTTTATAAGTAATCATTAAAGTCAGTCAACAATTAGTCAATCCCAATATTACCAATATAAATCAGCAATCTGAATCTGTTCTCAGTGCAACCTCTTTAAACAAAATATTGAGATTGTTGAGTGTTTTGGGACTGATTATATATATATATATAGTAACGGTATGCATTCTCTTAACAAAATAAATTAAGGCAGTTGCATCTCACTATAGTCAGATTTAAGGTCTTCATATAGGATGCCATGAATAATGTGATATAATTTTGATATAAAACTATATCAGTTTCCAACAAATAACTTATTATTAATAAATTATTATATCTAAACCACATCAAATCAATTTTCACCTTAATTGACTTAACCATTATGCTCAGATTTGGAACTCAGGGAAGTTTAACAATTTACTCTCTTAAGGGTTTCCTATCAATATTCTAAAGTAATATTAATAACAAAGCTCACTAACTCTTTAAATTAAATGAAACAAAATTTAAGACTTCATTTAATTTAATATAAAAAACATAATAATTATTTATTTAATAAATAAATAACTTAAATTTTACAATATATAAAAATTATTTATATATCTACTCCCTTATATTAAAAAAAAATATAAATATTCTATTTACTAATGGTAGATATATTTTCTAACTTATAACACTATGTGATTACATAACGTATATAAAATATAAGTATCTAAATCATAAGACTTTTATATTAACACTATTCTATAATAATTTGATTATATGAATAATAATCCAATCATTTATATATAATATTTTCATTCATTAAAATGATTGTACATAATTTATGTTGATTAATATAAAAATATATATTTCATATCAAGGTTAGTGATTTATTCCCTTATCATATATTATGGTTATTAGACTATTTGGATTAGTATAAACAATGTAGTGTCATGTCATAGAAAATAATAGTATGTGAATTTAAAAATAATTTAATCTTTTATCTTCAAGTTCACTTTAACCTTTCCTTATGTTAATATTTCTTAGCCTATATCTGAATCTTTATTAATCATAAATAAAAGCAAAAATATTTTTAAATTAATAATTCTCACTTATTATTCATTTCTTTAATGAAATGAATAAGATAATAAAGGAAATGAAATTAATATTTGCCGATTATAATTTTTAAAAACTTAAATGGTATTTATAAAAGAATAGTCTTAGATGTTCCTGAAATTCACGAATGAAAATCCTTCGAATATGCTATTTTTAATTCCTTTATTATTATACATTGAAGAAAATAGTAGGGATCCCGAGTTGGCATTTAGTTTCATTCTTCAATATATATTTCACCTTTGTTAATATACAGTTTCATGATAAACAATTGTAATATGTATTTTGAAGAAATAGCTTCTATATAATTCTAAAGGGATTCAGAAAATGACGTTATTCACACATATATATTTAATTAAGCAAGTGCATTTTATATATCATATGATAAATAAGTGTTCTACTTAATATGGATTTTCCTTATAATGTAAAGTACATTAAATCTAGCTGAAGTTTTTATAAACATGTTTTTTTAAATGAAGTTTACATTTTAGAACATGTAATTCAAACATTATTTATAGAACACAAATATATATTCAAATTACTTTCTTTAAACAATTTTTTTTTTCTAATAAATATTGAATCATTCAAAATATATATTTTATCTTACACTGTTCTTTTAAATTGAACATAGTATAAGTTTTTGTGAGAATATAGCTGAAAAAATAGAATCCTTAGTCTTCTAATAAAAAGCATTAATATTATTTATACTGAGCTACATGAGCTTGCGGAAGCATTGTTACATTAGAGTTTGATATTAAAATCACTAAATTAATTTCATATCCTTTAATTTGATAAACAGTATGTGAACCCAGAGGTCATTACTATGTCAACTATCTTTTATCAACAATGATTTTTCATTTTAAAGAATCAAAAATACTAATTTACTAAATTACATATGATATTTGTATAAATATAAGAATACAAATAAAATGTATACATATTGACTATATGTATGTGTGAGTATATATATATATATATATATATATATATATATATATATATATATATATATATATATATATATATATATATATATATATATATATATATATATATATATATATATATATATATATATATATATATATATATATATATATATATATATATATATATATAAAGTTTTGACAGTTCTATGATGTAGATAAATTGTTATTTTTGGGAATAAACCATGTATTATTTTGCATTACATTCTGATATTTTGATGGAATAGTAACCACCATTAATGGTTAACTTTTGAAAAAAATGTTAAATCACAAACAATAATGTGACTCAGTGTGAGATGAGAAATAAGATGCAACTTGAAGTAATTCAGCATTCATAATATGAGGCTTATCAAAATGTTTATTCCACATAGGTGGAATACACTGTTATTTATTAGCCCTATTTACACCAGTAGGTCTCTTTAATATTTCAATTGATTGTTTCATGGTTCTTAAATAATATCTTTCCAAATTAGCAAGTATTATTGTATTGTCAAAATCAGGTTTGTGACAAATGCAAAATAATATACGGTTTATGCCCCAAAATAACAATCAATATATATATATAAATTATTAATTATTATTAATTATTGTATTGTTTTGAATAATATATATATATATATATTGTAATGGAACGTATATGAGGCAGCCCTACAATTGGGCAAGCCAAATGTAATGGAACGTATATGAGGCAGCCCTACGATTGGGCAAGCCAAATGTAATGGAAACTATATGGTAGCTTACAATTGGATAAGCTAAATATATTGGAACGTCTATTAGGTATTCCATTAAAATTAAAGAATGAAGAAAAACAAAATTATTCCAGTTATATTTAAATAAATTGTTTAAATGCCCTTACAGCTAGCTATACATAAAACAAATCTAAAATCATGTAAAGCAATGAGACCTATCTTTATAATTTATTTTTATGGTTGATGTGACTAACTAATCAAATATATATATAAGAAACAATAGGACTTTTACTAAATTCAAATATACACATCTAATTATATAAATTTATGTACCTCTAAATATGTGAATGAATAATAATATGTGTAAGTGACCTACAAACCAAATAATAAATGAAATATGAAATTATCTTTTATTAAATTGTAAATTCAATTAATTTAATAATAACTTTGGCATTAAAAGAAAATAAAAATAATATAGTATCGCTCTTTTAAATAATTACAAAGGCATTATTTATAAAAACAAATAGTACATCCTTTATTTTATGTTATAGTTCAACTTTAAATAATATTGATGTTTTAAATATAAATACAAAGAATAACTATATGTATATACTTGTAATAAGTATATATATATATATAGATTAAATATATAAAGACATATTTTTGCCTAACCATTATAATATAAATATAATAATTCATATATAACTTCAACCTATAAATTACATTTTAAGATTTTTAAATTATTTAAGATAATTGTCTGAACATCTGTTATACGTCTAATATTATTATAAAACAAGATGCTTAAATTGACCACTTATAAAACGTTGTATTTTATAATAAAAAATAAATAAAAGTAAATAAAAAAAAAAATATCAATCTCAAAAATATATTTATATATTATTCATACATATATAAAATTATTAAATACCTTTTAAAGTTCGTTTAGATAATTTTCCTGTCAAAAGTTAATTTATTCCATGAGTTCTTTTATCCGTTTACTTTTATTATTAGAATGCATTCTATCGAAAGGCGAAGAAATTATTATATTAAAGAAAATTGTTAATCCTTAGATATATGCATATTTTATCCGTTTTAAAATTTCCTTCCTTTTTAAAAAAAAATAAATAAACAAATTAAAATGTTAAATCCAGCATGTCACTTCCAATTACTTCCAGATTATGATTAAATTGATGATTATACATTTAAGATAGCTATATCTAGTTTCAACTCCAGATGCGACAAAATTTATACATTGAAATTTTTTAGTTGTTCCATTGAAAATTGCCTTGGAATAAATGAAAGCGATGATGCAGCCTCCTGGCTGCGATTCTTGATTAACCTGCCATAATTTATGTATTTACCATAAGATATATATATATATATATATATATATATATATATATATATATATATATATATATATATATATATATATATATATATATATATATATATATATATATATATATATATATATTTCAGTATTTTGAAGAATAGTAAATTTTATAAAAATAGAATGTAACAAAATTTTATCCTTCAGTTGTTTGTTCTATATCTATTCCAATAATAATAATAATAATAATAATAATAATAATAATAATAATAATAATAATAATAATAATAATAATAATAATAATAATAATAATAATAATAATAATAATAATAATAATAATAATAATAATAATAATAATAATAATAATAATAATAATAATAATAATAATAATAATAATAATAATAATTTCCTTATTGTTGTTGCTGTTGTTCCATGCGCCAGCAGATGCTATTTTAAAACTCATGTTATATATGTTCTCTTTTTAAAACAATTAACATTAAAATAAAAATAAAATATCAAGTATATATATAAAAAATATTAAATTGAAAATTTGACATCTTTAAAAATATACATAAATAATTATTTATTGCATTTAATAATCATTATAAATAAAATAATTTTTTTTATAATCTATAATTTATATGTCCTTATTTATTTCAATAATTAAATGTTTATAACGATGTACTATCAATATATATAAATAAAATAATAACTTCAAATAATAACTATATTTAATAAACATAAAAGAAAAATTTCAATATTTCATATGTAAACATCAACTTAAAGAGATTTTTTTTTTTTTAATAACAAATGACAATTTAAAAAATATAATATCGACTTATCGATATTTACAATACCCTCTAATCCACCGAAAAAAAAAATGTCTTTGCAAATAACTAATTGATTAAGAAATATCGAAAAACTTCTCAAATTTGAGTTTAATTTTGGCTTTGCCAATTTCTTTTTCTTTATCAATAATCTTTCTGCTAAGAATTAAATTAAATATCTTTTCATTTATTCTTTTAAATTTTACCTTTGCTTTCCTTACATCTCTTTCCTTGTCAATATTCTCTCTAAGAAAACCAATATTATTTATCATTCCTTCTATAACTTTAAGTCTAACTTTGGCTTTTCCAATATCATTTATAAAATCTATATTTCCTTTAAGATAATTTATTTTAAACTTCTCTCTACTCATCTCTCTGAATTTTACTTTAATTTTCTTCAGATTTTTATTGGGATAAATTATCTCTTTAAGAAAATCTATTTTAATTTTCTCCTTACTTCTGAATTTAAGTTTTATTTTGGCTTTGCCTAAATCTCTATTTGGATCAATTTCTACTTTCATAAAATTTACATTACATATTATATTGTTAATTCTTGTAAAGAATATTTCTTTGTAAATATTAATTTTTGTATAAATGTTTCCACAATTAATGGTACATTTTTGAACTAGATTTTGCATTTTATCTTTAAATTTATTACTGGTATTATCCGTAATCTTTGGTAATTCATTGTCTGATAACTTTAGATATTTTTCACCTAAAGAATTTAATTTTATTTCTACAGATTCATCAACTCTTTTATCCTTACTATAGTATTCATCAAAATTTTTAGGTTTCTTTATAGTCTTTCTTTCAACTACCTCTTCAAACAAATTACTCTCTCTTACATTATCATTATTAATTAATTCAAGAGACTCTTGAGGTTCTTTTAAAATTTTATCATATAATTCATTATCTTTATCAACCATTTTAACATACTCTTCATTTTCATTAATATTTTCACTAATCACGTCTATGGGTTCTTTATATTCTTCCATTTTTTCATCAACTAATTCAAGATTTTTACTACAGATTTTGTCAGACACTTTTAATTCTTTCAGTTCTTCATCAACTTTTGTGTCTAATCTTATAAAATTATTATCTACCAGAGTTTTTGATGCAACTTTTAATTCTCTAGAAAGATCATCAGAGTTGGTTTTCAACCCAGCTTTAAATTCATCAGAGTTGGTTTTTAATATAACATCTACTTTCTGTAAAAATTCATCAGAAGTTCTTTTTAACATCTCTATAAAATCTGCTTCAAATTTCTCCATAATATCTCTTAAATCATAATTATCACTAACTGACATTTCACTACTGTTGTCCATTATTATTAGAACTACAATATTATATACTCATAAAATAAATATAAGATATATATATATATATATATATATAATTTTTTAATCTTATAATACATAATAGCTATCCGACAATCTAAATTTTACTTATTTGAACTCATGAACTTCTTGGCTTTTAAAAAAAAAAAATCTCATCTATCACCATAATATCAACAAATTTCTCTAAAATATATATAGAAAGGGAGTAACAACTGATATCACTAAATAACATTTATTTATATTTAATGATAATAAATATTCTACACTTATATCATATTAAAATGTGGATACTTCATATCAAATTCAATATAACCTTGAAATATTTAAAAAATACAACTAAATGTTCACATGCCTTAAAAATAACTAATTTGATAATATAGTGAGATAACTTTCTCATTCAAAATAATGGTAGTTAAATATAAAATACTTAAATTGATACCTATAAATTTTCTGGACCTTAAAACTTAATACCATTTTATATACATAAAAAAAAAATATCCACTTCACTAATTATTAACTTTTGTGCCCGAAATATTTTAATAAAATTGTACTAATGCAATTTATTATCAACAAACATTCACTAATTGAACTTCATGTTTAAAAGTCATTTATAATGAAAATATAATATTACTATACCTGTTTTTAAACCTTAATTAATAATCAATGTAATAGATTATTTGTTACAAACAATAATCAATTAATCTAGTCCTTAAGTTTAATGTTATATATTTAAGTTATATACTTATCTATTCCTCCAAAGATCTGATAGATACTGACAACTAAAAGATTGATTAGCACTTTACAACCTTGATGTAGATAAAAGAATTCAATCATTATTCCCAAAGCATACAATGCTTCATAAACACTTAGATGATTATCACATTTCATTCTATCCAATTTACTACAACCCATAATAATTTTCTGAAAACACTATTACATTACCCTGCTTATATTTAAGTCTTAGGGGCTATTACTTATAAAATATTTCCTTGCTCATCTTAAGGAGACTTAGAGGCAAATATTATACATACATCAAAATAATTATACCTTACTCTCTCTGGAGTTTTAAAGATAAAATCATGGCAGGACCACTGTTAGCTGCTTCATGATAAATAATAATAATAATAAACATCAAAATTTGGGTTGGAGCAATGAATGAGATTAATCAATCACAAATGACGTGAATGCACTACACCCTTAAGACAATGACAAAATTTCCCCATCCAACATCAATACTTGCAACAGAACCAACCAAACTCCAACAATCAAATATCCCATCCAACCTTCAAAATTATAGATTTTCTACAACATAAACTTTCCAAATATGGAGAAAATTATTATGCCGTACTTTAACACCATCATTAAAAAATAATACAATAATATTATCCATCACCATCTAAACATAAGGCTGAAATATTTCCATTTATATAAAAAAAATTAAACACACAAAAATGCTTCTCTTTCTTTAAATTATACATCTCATATTAATATATATACTACACATCTCTCAGGTATGTGGGGTATTTCAAGTCCTAATTAGCTTATTTCGAGCCCTAGTTGTTGCGCCAAATGTAATGGAACGTATATGAGGCAGCCCTACGATTGGGCAAGCCAAATGTAATGGAACGTATATGAGGCAGCCCTACGATTGGGCAAGCCAAATGTAATGGAAACTATATGGTAGCTTACAATTGGATAAGCTAAATATATTGGAACGTCTATTAGGTATTCCATTAAAATTAAAGAATGAAGAAAAACAAAATTATTCCAGTTATATTTAAATAAATTGTTTAAATGCCCTTCCAGCTAGCTATACATAAAACAAATCTAAAATCATGTAAAGCAATGAGACCTATCTTTATAATTTATTTTTATGGTTGATGTGACTAACTAATCAAATATATATATATATATATATATCAGAAACAATAGGACTTTTACTAAATTCAAATATACACATCTAATTATATAAATTTATGTACCTCTAAATATGTGAATGAATAATAATATGTGTAAGTGACCTACAAACCAAATAATAAATGAAATATGAAATTATCTTTTATTAAATTGTAAATTCAATTAATTTAATAATAACTTTGGCATTAAAAGAAAATAAAAATAATATAGTATCGCTCTTTTAAATAATTACAAAGGCATTATTTATAAAAACAAATAGTACATCCTTTATTTTATGTTATAGTTCAACTTTAAATAATATTGATGTTTTAAATATAAATACAAAGAATAACTATATGTATATACTTGTAATAAGTATATATAGATTAAATATATAAAGACATATTTTTGCCTAACCATTATAATATAAATATAATAATTCATATATAACTTCAACCTATAAATTACATTTTAAGATTTTTAAATTATTTAAGATAATTGTCTGAACATCTGTTATACGTCTAATATTATTATAAAACAAGATGCTTAAATTGACCACTTATAAAACGTTGTATTTTATAATAAAAAATAAATAAAAGTAAATAAAAAAAAAATATATATCAATCTCAAAAATATATTTATATATTATTCATACATATATAAAATTATTAAATACCTTTTAAAGTTCGTTTAGATAATTTTCCTGTCAAAAGTTAATTTATTCCATGAGTTCTTTTATCCGTTTACTTTTATTATTAGAATGCATTCTATCGAAAGGCGAAGAAATTATTATATTAAAGAAAATTGTTAATCCTTAGATATATGCATATTTTATCCGTTTTAAAATTTCCTTCCTTTTTAAAAAAAAAAAATAAACAAATTAAAATGTTAAATCCAGCATGTCACTTCCAATTACTTCCAGATTATGATTAAATTGACGATTATACATTTAAGATAGCTATATCTAGTTTCAACTCCAGACGCGACAAAATTTATACATTGAAATTTTTTAGTTGTTCCATTGAAAATTGCCTTGGAATAAATGAAAGCGATGATGCAGCCTCCTGGCTGCGATTCTTGATTAACCTGCCATAATTTATGTATTTACCATAAGATATATATATATATATATATATATATATATATATATATATATATATATATATATATATATATATATATATATATATATATATATATATATATATATTATTTCAGTATTTTGAAGAATAGTAAATTTTATAAAAATAGAATGTAACAAAATTTTATCCTTCAGTTGTTTGTTCTATATCTATTCCAATAATAATAATAATAATAATAATAATAATAATAATAATAATAATAATAATAATAATAATAATAATAATAATAATAATAATAATAATAATAATTTCCTTATTGTTGTTGCTGTTGTTCCATGCGCCAGCAGATGCTATTTTAAAACTCATGTTATATATGTTCTCTTTTTAAAACAATTAACATTAAAATAAAAATAAAATATCAAGTATATATATAAAAAATATTAAATTGAAAATTTGACATCTTTAAAAATATACATAAATAATTATTTATTGCATTTAATAATCATTATAAATAAAATAATTTTTTTTATAATCTATAATTTATATGTCCTTATTTATTTCAATAATTAAATGTTTATAACGATGTACTATCAATATATATAAATAAAATAATAACTTCAAATAATAACTATATTTAATAAACATAAAAGAAAAATTTAAATATTTCATATGTAAACATCAACTTAAAGATATTTTTTTTTTAATAACAAATGACAATTTAAAAAATATAATATCGACTTATCGATATTTACAATATATATATATAAACAGTTAGATCTGTTTCACCTATTATATTCTATAATAGTGTAATTTGTTTCACTCAGATTTTGTATGTTTCTTTGATTGAAAACTTTAGTGTGCTTATATATTGGTGAGTATGTGTGTGTATAATAACCTTGATAATTATAATATATAAAATACAGTATTAAATATTTATATATGCGCATATTCATTTACGTTTGTTAAAATGTAAACATAACGGTGTAAAGTTAGAATTTATGTATATAACAAAATAAGGTTAAATTTATAAAATTATTTAATTAAGTTTCAATATTCATTTTAAGTAATATTCAAGTTCTATAATTTCCAAGTTCTATTGTTTGTTTAAAATTACACAAGCTGGTAATTTGTTTATGAGTTTTAACATTTCATCTAAAAATAAATCTTTTGGCTAAAACTTGACCCATTTAAAATTATAACTAAGACAAATTATAAAATTCAGTCTGGCATTAATGGTCACTAAATGCTTTGCAAAATGCTAGGGAATATATTTTGACTCTGGATGTAGCTATGACGCAAATTGAAATAATAAAGCTTTTAATTCCAGATTTAACTATGTCAAATATTAAAAACTAAGTGGACATTCAGTTAAAGTTCAACGTTTAAACCAGTAAACAAGTGATGTGGCAAAAGTAAAAGGAGGAAAGACCTACTGTCAAAAGTCCAATATAAAAAACGGCCTGCAGTAGCCATCGGTATTCCCTTCTTGGTTGTTACTGTTGAAAAAATTGTTGTTGCTGTTGAAAAATATTTCAGCAAGACCAGTGCTGAAAAAATCATTAAAAATCTGTTTCTGTCTTACTTTAGCAAACTAAATTCTACTAAGCCACCACTCAAGCTGTCAGAATGAAGTCTGTTGGCTAGAAGACAATAGACAGCCATTTACTCTTCCCAAACTTCTGCTACTAATAAGAGAAAACATCAACCTCAGCAGAGCTCAGCCCATGATGAAGAAAGAAGCTAAACCTGAAATGCCAGAGTTCCTTGAACGAAGTGGTAGAAGAAAGCTTCCACCAAGTAAATTTACAAATCTGCATCCAGACTCAAACCTAGAAAAACCACAGCCTGATTTGGTAGAGAGAAGAAGCACATAAAAGAATACCTTAACAGACTTTACCGGTAAATCATTCTGCAAAATATTTAATTCCACTACTAAACCCATTATAAATTAAAAGTTAGCTAACTAATCAATCTCGTAATTAATTATATCATTTAAATGTTACACTAAACTGTTTATATTAAATTTATTTAAATCTTAGAGCACTCTCAAAATTCTTGCTTGATTATTAATATTTTAAGTAAGCATAAATATTTAGTTCTATTAAAAAATAATGACTTTATTGATCGCTTATGAAATTTATTCTTATGCCATCTATCTTTAGTTTTAATTTAATGTTTATTAATTTATGCTATGCTCATCAGAATGGAGTTTTGTAGGTTAATAATTATCAGAGGCATGATTAAGCACTTTTTATTATATCAGATTATTGTAATATAAATAATACAGGTGAAACACCCTTCTGAAATCAAACTATTATTTATGCTAGAGTGAATCAGTTACTTACAATGTCTAAAATAAATTATTTAAAACGCATCTTTTGCACAGGTTATTTAAATTGAAAATATTTGCACAAGTTATTTAAAATGTATATTTTATATGTGCTATTTAAAATGCATATTTTGCATATGTTATTTAAAACACATATTTGTATAAGTTATTTGAAATTGATATTTTACAATTTATTTAAGATTAATATTTGAGTAATTTATTTAAAAAATCAATATTTTGTGTGAACTATTTAAGAGCTCATATTTGACATAGATTATTTAAAATCAGTTTGTTTAATATTAGATGTAAATTATATGACATATAATTAATGTTTCAAGTTCTGGTAAATCTTTAAATTTTGCTATAACTCCATTTAAATAGAGAATAAGAAGCTATGCAGAGAGACTTAAATCAGATTCTCATTATCGCCGTTATCATGTGATTTAATAATCTCATTTATGGACTGACCGGGAGTAGTAGCACTGAAAGAATCTAAGGTTTTGGTGTAATTAATTTATGAAAATATTAATTTAGTATTGCGAATGGGTTGCTAGTTAGCATAAATATGCATATCACCTTGCTATACCTATGATGGTCTACATCAGGTTCATTTTCATGTCAAGTCATACCTCTAAAGTTTAGGCAACTGTGACATTTATTTGTATTTGAGAGAACCAAAGCATTCCAAAGAGCTTGTAAGCCACACTTCTGATCACTTGAATAAAAAGGCCTCTTCATATTATAGCAAGCACACCGGTCTGGAGAACCATATATTAGGTAATAAACCTCAATTAAGAATACTTTTGAGGTGCACTTATTCTTGATACTATAGTTTAGCTTCCCTAGAAAGAAACTTTGGCTTTGATCTGATTCAGAATCTGAGTTAAGGCATTTATCTGTGTAACAATTATATATGATATCATGCAAATATTATAGTTGAGTTTAAACAAAGTAATAATAATATAATCTTTATCAGTTTCCAATAAATTGACCACTCTAACTATTATTGATTTCCACTATATAGAACATAGTGTGAGTTAGGACATGGAAGATGGTATGGGCTTATTGCTTCAGGATATTATTTTATAACCCATACCACTCACCTGTATGTGAATTCTTTATAATTACCTGTGTAACCCTGAGTCACTCACCTGTGTGTGAGCACTATATAGATTGTTGTAATATATTCTCCATAACCCTGAGTATTCACTCACCTGTGTATGAGTAAGTTATACCCAATTTATTTTCCTTTATAATTTATTAAGTAAATTTAAGAAATATAAATTTACCTCAGTCTCCATTCTTGCTCATTACCTTATTAATCACTAGTTAAGTTATATAATATGTATTGGGGGTGCCTCATGTTTTACTGCTTCACTATTGCTGGAATGTGAATAAAGAGATATCGAGTGTAACCCCAGGCATTTCATTCACTATGAGTTGACATGGAAGCATGAGTAAGAGAGTTGAGGTATGATCAGACATAGGATGTTACTATCCTGACTTAGTCAGTCTTTGGTTCTTTGTCTCAGACTCTTGTGCTATTGAGCAAATATACAAACCTGACCATTACTATATATATATATATATATATATATATATATATATTGTGCCCTTTTCTATAGGTCAGAAATGGCTGATTACAGTAAAGTATTAAACATTTTAAATTTTAGAATATGTTCTCTTGGGGTGTTGATTATATTTTATTAATATTATCTTAAAAGTATGATTTGAAATTAATGAAATTATGTAGCACATAATATTATAATGAATAACTTTAAAACTGTTAAGTAAAGTTAAAAATATTATTTCATATGGTTTCAAAAGCTGGCCATAATAAATATTTCAGCTATAAATATGTAAAAGTATGTTTAAAAGTTCGTTTTAATAGTATTAAACTGATAGTTTAATTTATAATTAAGTAAATGTTATATTTAAATTCATAAATTATATTTAATAATTATAATTAATATCGTAATATTTTAAAAGTAAGTTTTATGGTAGTGAAAGTTATATTTAATTCTATATTTTCCAAATTATATTCTTCCAAATTATATAATTGTATTATTTTATTCAATACAATAAGTGTAGCAATTTAATATTATTCTTAGACAGAAAAATTGGATAGTTTGTCTAGGTTATATTAGTTATATTAGTCATGTGATTTATGATTTAGATTAGTCAAATTCAAAGTATTTTAGAATTGCATTATAGGATTGGATAGAATTATCACCTAGCATAAAGCAAATATTAAATATTAAGTTAACTATCGTGAAAAAATTTTAAATAGCATAATAAAGACGAAAACAGTTAATAAAAGTTAATACTTTTGTTTAAATAAAAATGGATAAATTAAATATTAAAAGTGGGATAAGATAATTAAATATTGTTTAAAAAAATATTTTAAAATATTTAAGTGATTTAGTAAAGTAGTAATTGATTTAAAAGTTATATTTTAAATAATATTTTTTTTAATTTTTAATACATCATAATTTTTATTTTGAAATTCTGTAAAACTGAAACATATGCAAATTTGGTATCGAACTAAAAGTAAGAATCAACCAATAGGATAAGGTATTCTTACAGGGTATAAATACCATTGCAGTTGATTTATCAGTGTGTGATTAATGATGTCTTAAAGGTAGCTGAATCATATCAGAAGCTATCGAGGTGACTGTAATTTTAATTTTATTATTTTAGTCAATTTTAGTGCTCTCTTCTAATTTTTTATTTGCAAAGCTAATTGATATTTTAAGAAAATATTTTGCAAAAAAAGAGAGTGTAAACTAAAATATTTTAATAACTTCATTTTATGTGCTAGTTTTTTAAAAGTTTTCTTACCGGAAGTATTTCATCAAAATCTAATTTAGAACTTCACGATAATATATTGGTTATACCAAGAAGGAAAATATATTCAATTTATAATATTTTAAAAATGTATATAATATTTGTTGATACAGTTTCATTAGTACTGAACAAGAGGACTGTTCCAATGAATAAAATAGCAGTATGGACATTGTATAAGAAACTTAAATGGAAAAACTGTATGCCATCTAAAAGTAAAGACACATTATTTTATATTGTAAGATAAGCTTGTCCAAAAATAAGCAGTAAGACAAGAATACTTTATGATATTTTTATAGAAATATCATATTAAGAGTAGATGTTATATTCTTTGTGAAGGAAACATTAAATAATTATACAATAAATTATTTAAAAAAAAACTCATGGAGAATATTTACTCAAGTGTATATAGTATAAAAAAAACCTAGAATCTAAAAGGGTTAATATGTACTTATAAAAGTTTGTTTGGAAAACCTGAAAATTAAGATGATAATGAAATGCTGGAAATAAGTACTAAATGGAAATAAATTTACTAAGGAAGAAACCTATAAAGAAAGTAAATATATATGTTTAAATAAAAGGATTACCATGGAAATATATTTATATTGCACAAAAGTTTATTGGATATATCAAGCTAAACCAAATGGAATACAATGCATTACTACTCCAATATAGAATATTTTAAGAAGCTTCGCAGGATTATTTTTTAGTGTTATGATTTCAATAATCATCATCCTAAACTATAGAAGTTATAAACTATTATTGTATTAACTATTCCAGAATAGATTGATGATTATTTTATTTTATTTTTTAGATTTCAAGACATCATAATATTTTTTATTATTCTTTTTTTTTAACCTGTTTTTGTGTATATCGGAAATTTGTACAGCTCCTGATACCAGAAATATTTTCTTATTCATCGTTATAGCAATGGAGGAGAGTGTAGAATTTCTTTGAGGAGATCATTTAAAAAAAAAAAACTTTTGAGAAAGAAAATGGATGTATTTGAACCTAGGAAAAATATACATTTCATCTGATAATTATGTAAATATACTTTTAATTTATTTACTATTTATTTTAAATGCAAATTTTTGATTAATAAGTATAGGAACATGGATATTAATTATTTATGGTATTAGAAACCTATAGTATAATATTTAATAGTTTAAATTAGAACATTTAAATAGAAGCGTGGATGTATATTTTTATATTTGCGATGTTATATATAGTTGAAGAAAAGAAGACTGCAAAAGTGATAATGATGAGCTAATGTCACATGGTACTAACTAATGAATTATTAATATTTATTATGATGTATTTTTTTGTTTTTTTACAGATTGCCTATTTAATAATGTATGATGTATGAATGTTAAAATATATGCATTATACAACACTTTTAAAACATTGTGAGATAAGGATTTATATGCATACTATGATTTTATAATAGTAATATAACCCAACATGATAATAAATATCTGTGTGATTCTTTGTAAAAATCTTTTATATTATTGGATGTTCAAGTATTATCTGATTAGTTTGTATGATGATAAGAATATAGAATAAAGGAGTAAGCAAACATTTCTTATGGATTGCTCTAATTATAGTTGAATTTTATTTATTATTTGAATATGCAAGCTAGTAATTTGTTGATGTAAGACCTGATAAATCTTTAGCAAATAAGAATAGGATAGTGACCTGGTATTAATAATATAGTAAGCATGAATCCAGGAGATTATTAAGTTAGGATATTTAGGGAATATGAACAATATTTTATAATATTTGTAGATGTGCATGCAGTTAACAAAGCCCTGCAATTGTATATTTATTTTGAACAGTGTTTATTTTTCTTGGAGTATTGATGTTCAATAAAGCTAAAGGAATAACTTGACATCATTTATAGTATTTGAGGATATTAGACAGAATGGTCTTGCCTCTAGTTTTATAAATACACTGTGCCATGGTGTATGTTTATTCAATATGAGTTATGTGATGTACTCTAGTTTTTCTTCCTATCCTATAAATCTATTCTCTATCTAGATTTCCAAATAGTAGCTATATCGTACAATATGGTATATTTAAAAGAAAATAATAGATGATTTAGAGTTAAAGATATGAAATAGTTTGGAATGAGGTGAGTTCATTTACTTGTATGGAGAAATAGAATTTGTATGAAATCCAATGGACTTCAAATGAAAAAATCATAAAATATGTTATATATTTATTTTATTTTGGAAATAAATATAAGATCTTAAAAATAAAATATGTAAAGCAAAGTTGCTTTTGAAATATTAAATAATATTAAAATATTTATTTCAATCTTTAAAAAAAATGACTACTGCATCTTATTAATTTAATGCTATAAAATAAAAACATTCTTGCATTGGTGGTCAGGAGGTCAGTGTGACTGTCTTGCACTTGCAGGTAGTTGCCTGGGTTGCGGGTTCGCATCCTGGCCGATGCTATGACACTTAAAAAAAAGTAAAAACGATAATAGTTTAGGTGCAATTTATATTTATTCAATAATAGAGAATGTATCAGTAATTATAATTATATAGTACTATAATATTGTTATAATGGAATATATTATAGTTAATAAATAATGAACAATAGTATCCATAATTTAGAAATAAATTATCAATAGATATTTTACATGATATCGATAATATAGCTGAAGTGAAATTGTCTAGTAAAAAACAGGATATCCATGTTTTAGATTAGTATTATTTTATGTTTATCCATATTATATTTCTATAGATGTTTAATAAAAAAAGACATACTTGAACAATAGTTAAAGGAAGTAAATATATATTTGAGTAAGCATTAGACAAATATAATTTTTTTATAAGATTGATCAAACAGGGATTAATAATATTGTATCATTTTTTTTTTATTTAAGTCGGAGTAAAAACTTAACAGTATCGAATATAAAAAATGTATAACGCCGCAAATCTTTAAGACATTTTAAATGTACATATTGTAAATAAATTGTTATGTTGTTAATGTTATAATAAACTTTGTTAAAATTTTTTTTCTCCAATTTTGTGTGTTTGGTTTATTATTTTTTCCATCTTCATGAATTTGGACACAGAGTCAATAAAATTAAACACAATATTTTTTGCACTGAAATAAATAAAGAATTATTTTAAGAAATGTAATATTTAATTAAGTAATCATAATTGTATATTATCTTATGGTCATAAATTAGTTATCATAATAGTAATTCGAATTATATGCTATCCATTGCCACATACTTTTGTTTGTCAGAATATCAAATGCCACCACGTATGTATTATATTATTACATGAAGACAAAAATTATATTATATTATTTGATTATTTTATTATTGTAATAAAATATAACGATAAGAAAATACATACAGAATTAGTTATACAATGAAGAATATTATTATTATTTACTATTATTAATTTAAGTGTAGTAGATTATGACATAAAAATCCCTTTTCATATTTTACTACCTTAGTTTTAAACTTAACTTAGAACAATTTTATGAACCTGGATTTTTATAGAGTTAAAATATTATGAATAGAAGATTAGTATTTAATTATTGGTTTAATCTGAATGAGTAGAAGTTATTAAAGTTGTAAGAATGCTATAAGTTATTATTTAAAATAGCAATAGGGGGATAGTGTTCTTATGCCATTGAGGTAGTATCCTGTAGGATATTGGCTCAATGTTATCTATCTTGTCACCTGTTTTTTCATTTCCAAGTCTCATGAAATTATTAAATATTTATTTAATTTATTTTATAAAATGAACCTTATTCGTATTTTTAATTTCAGCTGGTGAAATATTTAATTTTACTGCTGAATATTTTATTTATTAATTATTAACTGAGCTAGAAAACGTTTTATTTAATATAATATACTACCCGGAAGTGAAGATGCAAACAGACCAGGTTAGAATATATATATATATATTGTAAAGGTTGTGAAGACCCACCCTTTACACCAAGTTCCACATTATCATTAAAACAAAGTAATTTGGGGTAGAGAAATGTGTATAAATACGTTTGTGTGGATATTTCTTTAAAATATGATTTTTTTTTCCATTTTTTCATGTGAAATGTGAACTGTTAACGGCCTAGGATGGATTATTTTATTTAATGGTTGTTAACATCCCTTCAATATGTTTTGTTTATGTATTATAATGAGTGATATAGTATCAGGGTCTTTTCCTAGCCTTTAATAGAGGAATGTTTCAAATAATTATTTTTGTTTAGTCTTGGTTTGATTTGATAGGGAATTTGTTTATATATTTATTTTCTTTCATTATTATTATTATTTATATATTTCAATATTTGTCGTATGTATGCAAATAGAAGTAATGCTATAAGAGAATACATAGTAATGTTTTACATTTGGATTTATAGTCCTTCTATTACCACTATAAATTGCTACTTAATCAAGATATGAAAAAAAAGAATCATCCTTTCATGTATGTTAGATGTATCAAGAACACAGCTACTTTTCCTGATTAACTGACTTACAATTTTATTATGGTGTTTACTGCAAGCGGAATCACTTTTGCATTGATTTAAAAAGGAACCAGAATCTGTAGACACACTGATACATCGCATCGCGTCATTACTAATAACTAACAGAAAAATAGGAATTTTGTTTTTTTTTATCACGTAAATCTTTTATATAATTTTTTTTAATGAATTTTTCCTGGCTTTAAAGAGGCATGTTGGCAAAGGTAATTCTACATTTCTTAAAATAATATTTGGTAATACCAATATCCAGCAAACTAAAAGTAATAATGTTCAACAAAAGTGTTATATTAATGCCAAATATTTTATTAAAACCAAGTAATATATATATATATATATATATATATATATATATATATATATATATATATATATATATATATATATATATATATATATATATATATATATATATATATATATATATATATATATTATACAAATAAAAAGAACATACACAAGATAATTCAGATAGTAATGTTAATCCATAATGAAATGTCTTCTTACATTGGTAGTACATTATAAGTTTATAGGTTAGTATTAGTCTGCAAACTTTTATACACAAATTAGGGTATGAATTTCAACTAGCTTCCCGGTAAGCTTCACAAATTTATGTAGATTGTAATACACATGTATTTCTTGGTTGAAGAGTTCATGGCTATTGATTTTGATCATTGTCACTATCTTTTACATTTCTGGTGTATACTAAGGCTGGATGAAGGCTTTGAGAGTCATCTTTATGATGAAGTGTGCCTACAAACATTCTGGTTTCCATCCACACATAGAAAATGAGTTCAGCAATATGATTTGTCCTATATAGAAACATCTGACCACCATTGTGAGAACAACACAATAATGATTAGCCACTTGCTCTCTACCAAGGATGATTTGAACACTGCCAGCACCAAACATGACAAGAACAAGATACTTCTGCCATATTTATTTGTTTTTTTATAACCTTGACCAGTTTCTGAGTTTATATTATTGTTATTAGAACATGCAATTTGATAATCTTGTATATTTATATTTCTTTTTTGTTACAATAACTCTTTTTTATAAATTATTTTATAAATTATTTAGTGTTCTGATCAAAATCATTTACATTTACAATTTCTTTTTCTTTTTTTTTTTTATTACCCTACATTATTTCCAATTTTAACTTTTATTTTTAATCTTTCATCTTAGGTTTAAAAAAAAATTATATTAAGCAAAAAAAAAAATCACATCTATTGAACGATTTTTAAATTTTACTTTTTCTAAACTTTTAAATATTGGCAAATACTAATGCAGAATTCAAACCCCAAACATGAATCTGAACATTCTAAGAGGGGTTCCCTTCTAGAAATACTAAGTTCAAATCTAAAGTCAAATTTCACAGCGCCACCTACGTGATAATGCATCTGATGCTACTATTAGTATAACCTTTTACCAGTGCCTGGTGGTCAGAAAGAAACAAACAGACTCTATACTAAGATAAGTTTGGGTTGTTAACTAATGTCTATGGATGTACAAAAGAAATGTAGAAAATAGACATATAGACCGAGACAGTGATAGGAATCAATATAATAAAATATCAAAAGTAGTTTTAAATTAT
This sequence comes from Epiperipatus broadwayi, assembly GCA_028023455.1. Lineage (NCBI taxonomy): Eukaryota > Metazoa > Onychophora > Udeonychophora > Euonychophora > Peripatidae > Epiperipatus > Epiperipatus broadwayi. The sequence continues at coordinate 700,578 of JAQFVV010012778.1, forward strand.
TTCAAAGATTCATTTATATAGAAATATAGATAAAAGCCTGAAATCCAGGAGCGTTGATGCTAGACAAAATCGATGAAATATATCGTTACCAGGCCGCTACAACTTTTTTTCTTTTTTTATACAACAAGGTTTTTTTTTTTTTTTTCTAATATTGATTAAACGAATAATTTTTATTTCATTTACAACATGATTTCTTTATTATTAAACAAATTTTGATATTCATTTTCATTACTTTTTGTGGGTTTTTTGTTGGAACCTGATATTTTTTCAACAAATTTTGCTAATTGTATTTTTTTTCTTTTTATCATTTGAAAACTTCGGACCGTTTCACCACGTCAAAAAAAATTGTTTGAATCCCACCACTGAAAAAATACAATACAATTATTTGCGACTTGTTTAGAACTTAATTTTACCTTTCTTTTATTTTTTTTTGTCTTGACTAAATGCGGTTTTTCTTATTATTATTAATTTTAATTTTTAAACACAACTTGTTACCACTTTCATTTAAATTATGTTTGAATTAGCCTTTGTTTTTTGGCTACTATAAGAAACAGCTTTTTGAGAGGGGGTGGGGTGGGGGGATTCGTACTGTTTATTATTAACAAAAAGGCAACAACAAAAAGAGTCAATAATTTTAACAGCGCTGAAAAAAAAGAATCAACATTGGGACTAGTTTCGAATTTTGATTTCTTTTTGGTTGACATAATTGTTTTTCTTAATATTAAATCCAAATTTACTTTTGTGTTTTTTCCAATTCAAAAATTGTTTTCAAACACCTACCCCCACCCACACTCGGAAAAAGAATTGTAACCAAAAAGTCAAGAATTTCACCTTTTTCCCTTTTTTTGAAACATATTTTTCTCATTTTTACTTTGTTTTCTATTTCATTTGAATTACTCCCCCCTTTTTTGCCTTCTACAATAAACTGCTTTTGGGAGTGGGGTGGGGTTTATTTCATAATTTGTTATTCTTAACAAAAAGTCAACCAAAGTTGTCATTTATTTTAACCCCGCTGCAAAAAATTGAATCCAAATACTTGTCAATTTTGAATGAAATAAAAAACAAACAAAAAAAGAACCCATAACTTTGGACTTTTTAAAATTATATTTATTCAATTTTATTGCTGTAATAAAAAGTGGACATTATGTGTGCCTGACAAAATAAAACAAAACAAAACACAATCTCACACACTTTCTGTACTTGGCAATTTATCTGAAGAAAAGTTTTCAAATTGCATGTTCGTCTCAGATCTTTTAGTGGTCTTGAATATTTTCCCCACCACGCTGAAATGTGACTTAGCATGTGAGCTTTGGTGAGGCCTGTTGGAACATACACTATTCCAATTTTTTTTACATATTAACCCTTTTTTCGGGAAGGGTGGGTTGACCATGTGAAAGTGAACTGCAGTTGTAAATACCTAAATAAAGAGTCATCATCAAATGTAAGTCTGACCGATACTTAGCACCCTTTTACTTTGGCCAACAACCGCTGCCTCGGTTGGTTACTTTACAGCCTCCTGAAAATAAGGGCCATGATTTATTTTTGTCTGTCATAATTGTATATATGTATTGGAGAAATATTTAACATTTACATCTACATTCATTCTGCCTTATCAGGCAACTGAGAAGTAAGACCATGGCGTTTCTTGATCTTCAACTCAGAAGTAAAAAGCCAATAAACTCACCATGCTGGCTAATGCATGTTGGTGAGCAGCCCATCCATTTTCATGTACTATATGAATAAACACATAGTAATAACAGCTACAATGACAAAAATGTTTGGAGTGGACATTATAGTGTATTCAAAAAGTAATGAGTAATAGTTTCATTATGAGCACATGTAGAACATGTGGCATCGATTTGTATTAAACTGTTCTTGCCAATAAAAAAAACATCAATGGAAAAAGCTTTAATATTCATTTTATAATATTAATATAATTTATATTCGTTATTGCTTTTAACAATGCTTTTACCGACCCACTCTTTTAAAACCACTACTGGATGTTTCAATTGCCCCAACAGTTTTCCTCAGAACTATAACAAACACAATACATGGTAAAAAGTAATAAAGACCATAAATGATATTAGTATTACATGGATTTGGCAATGCAAGAAAAAAGATACAGTTTTTAATACTAATTTCAATGAAATGTTCCAAATATTTTAGTTCTAAGAACGAATTTATGAATTTTTGATAAGTGAGGAAATATTCCGATGAAGCATTGACTCAGAATTATCTTCCAATTTGAGAAGCCGAAGGTCGCCATTACTTCATCGCAATATTTAAGTTTGCTTTTAAACAAAGAAAGTAAGGTCATAATGTATTTAATCATAGATATTAGATTTTTAAAACGATCTTTTATATCTGAAGACTTGGAAATATGGACTGACGTGTTTCTTTATCTTTAACTATCATTTTATATTTGTTTAAATTTAAGTCATCCATAAAAATCTTGACAACAGTTTTTAATCTTACTATATCATGATTTACCTTCATAACCTCTCTGGCATTGTGCTATTTGAGATTTATTGTCTACCACATAAATTTGAATTTAAGCCATTCTTAAATTTAAGCTGCAGTAGGATTTTAAATTTGGAAATTGAAAAAATATATATATATATAAGATTTTTGAACATACTTTAGTTTTAATCATAACCGTCTCTCTCATTATTGATAAACTCTTAATGTGTAATTTCTTTATATAACATATAAGAACCGCATCATTTGCAAAATATCTTCCATTTTTAGGCCCCAAAAATGATTTTCTGTGTTTTTTAAACATAAACGACTCTTCTTTATGGCTCTTCAATGAAGAAAATTTCTTTCATCAAATATAAATTCTTTACCAGATGCACGATTTCCAATTTCTTCAGTGCGCAATATAACTTTTCTTTTGAATTCAGCATCTTATGTAAACTGTTTTCCCTTTATTAAAGTAATAAAAAAAACTCAAAACTAAAATAGGGCCATATATAATATGATTAATATAGTCAATTTACAATGAATTTAAAATTGTTAACTCACTATAAGTAAAAATATTATTTAATACATCAACTGTTTTTTTTTACTCCTTAATGGAAACTTTTTAAGATATTTCTTTTTACACAATCACATGACCAATTTCGTTACCACAGCATCTCCCAATGACATTATTTACATTACATTAAATATAATTGTTCAAATACATACACAAAATATAATTAGTAAAACACAAATATACACATAAAAATAATTAAACTTTTTTCAGTCCTTTCCCCCCTTACAATATATATATATATATATATATATATATATATATATATATATATATATATATATATATATAATTAAAAAAAAACAATAATAATAATCCCTTCTATTTTTAAAAGTGTAACTCTAAAGTGTCCAATAAACTATCGCCTTCACCTCCAATTGTGCTGGACCTTTAATCATGTTTACATATTTGTTTAAATTTCCTTGAATATACAAATTCTCATAACATTTTTTCTTTGTAATTTTTACATACTTTTATTATCTGAATATTTTGTTTCCAATTCATTTTATGTCGAGTATATCAAAAAGGTACATATGGCTCTGATCTGATACATTTTCAGTTCATTGCCCTATCATCCTCCTTACCTCATTCCATGTCTGTCTTCCCTGCCTGATATATATATATATATATATATATATGATAAACAAAAATGCAAGTTAAAAAACTTGCTATATATATATATATATATATATATATATATATATATATATGATATTGCAAAAATCACAACTAATTTTATAAACAAACCCTACCCTACTTTTAATATTACCCATCATTGTTGAGTTACTCTACCATTTCTCTAAACATTCATTATTTTCCCATCCAATCTTAATATCATCAGGTAACTTTACTTTTATCAATGTCTTAGGTAAATGATCTGAATATGGAATTGAAACCATCTTTCTAATTGTATGTCTAAGCATTACACTATCTTTTGTATTATTATTATTGCTGAAAAAAAAAATTAATACATTTTCTTTTACATCACATAATATTATAATCATTCTTAAATTCCAATTTCTGTTCAAATGTTTCTTTTATATTCAATGTTAACCAATCACTTCTTAACTTAAACCCTTTCAAAACCGCCATTTCTGTGATGATGGCCCATAAGAATTTAGATCAATTGATAAAAGTGATAACAGGGAATCCCCTGAATAAACTATTTACAATCATAATAGTTTGTGCATGCATAGGGTGTAAAGCAAAGACATAATTGTTAGGGAATGGGAGATCAGAAAGAAGATATTAAAATATTTGCTTTGAATTTAAGCTGCACCTTAATATTATGACTTCAAAATTTGAATAAAAATTGCAGCTTAAATTCAAAGTAATATGGCAAATGCTTACGAAGAGCAAAAAGATGTAAAAAGAAAATACAGCACATATTATTTCATTATATGAATATAACTACTGCAACTAAGTTAGCTGCATATAAAACTGTTATTTTACTTATTGTATGGATGTGAAACTAGGATATTTTACTGACACAATACAAAGACATTAGGATTTTTTTTAAAGATTCTATAGAATTTTAAAATTTAATAAGAAGATTATAAAACCAATCAATATATTCTTCAACTTGTTGAATTTGATATTATATAGTCCACTATTATAAAATCATACCTTCATTTGATCAGGCATAAGAAATGAATGATCAACATATGCTAAAAGGTTATTATATAATAGATTTTCCTATCGTTTCAGGCAGATCCTGTTTGCTTTATAAAGACCAAATTTATTTTTGTATTTATTATTTTATTCCGATTTCGGAATTAATTAAATTTGATTAAAAATCCTCAGTAAGTGAAGCTAAATAAGAAATTAAAAGCTTTTAATATATTTTGTAAAACATTCTGGTGAAATTGTTACTATATATTACTATTAGCATAGCATTCCAATTCCTTTAATTCTATATATTTAAGATACACAGTTTAGATTGACCAACAATATCTACACAGAGGCAAAACTCCTTCTAGAGTCACACCACTCAGTGCATGCTCTTGTAATCAATGGATGCAGGGATGGTTTGTACATATATTCTCTATTTAATGCCTACTTATCCAATATCCCCTGGCTGTTTTATAGCTTGTGGATTTCATCAGTGAGGAGCCTAGTTTGGGGATATTGGATTAGTAGGCACTAGATAGGGGATTCTGTCCACCTACAAGGCTCCTCAATGATGAAAGTCACAATCTAGAAACTAATCTGGGGATATTGGATGAGATGTCACTAGATAGGAATTGTATGCACAAACATTCTTGTATCGATTGATTAATCTGCCTTGCACTGAGTGGCACTACTGTATGGAGAGTTTGACCTCTGTGAAAAACGGATTGTGTAAGTATAAAGAATGGTGATCATTTAATATTTCTACAGCTTGACGTCATGAGTGATCATAAGATTTATTCCCTTCCCGTCTCTCAACAAGATTGATATTTTTTTTAATTTAAATTTTTTTGTGCAGCTTGCAATGGTTGATTTAATTAAGCCAGAAATACTGAAAAACTACAGTGAGCTGTATGTATATTAACTGTCAGTGAATGATATGCGGTCAAAGCTAATGTATAGATGATCTCATTCCATACTTAAGTTTTCAGAGGGTTAGTTTAAGTAGAGCTCCCTGGCGTTTCCGTACTTGCGCATTAATTTCATCTACATTCAAGCTACCAAATATTTGTATTTGTAATAAATGACTTAATGCATTTTTTTTTTTTCATTTTATTCAACAATCAACTATTTAAATTTCTTCAAAGTATATGTGTTTAGTTGCACATCCTTTCCCTTAGTTAAGGCATTTGAAAATTGTTAGCAGTTAATATATTTGTATATATTGAGGATTAATTAAATCTATCTATTTCTTCACTTTTGTCTTTATTTATTAATGTCTTCTAGTGAATGAAAGGATGTTGTCATATTTCTTCTATGCTTCCTTAATTGATTAACTTCTTACTATTTCTTTGATTGAAATTAATTTACCCTTATTAACTGCCTTGAGATTGATTTAGGTCAACGCAACACACATATATATTAGTACTATTTAACCTAATTTCTTGCATTCACAGCCTTGATATTTTTCATTTCGAGTACTGATTGTAAAATCATACCTAGTTGAGATATAAATTTTAAATTAACGTTACAGACTAACATTGTTTTAGTAAACAAAAAATATATAAAAAAATCGAATTCAGACTTTCACATGACTCTCAACTTTCCAAGGCATCTCATATGATGATCAGCTGTATTAAACAAGAAAACGTAATGGAATAAAAATATCTGGATACAAACATTTACTAAATAATGACTAGGAGTTGGGGAGAATTTGAGGCTCTTCGTATCACATATTGCTTTAGAATTGTTAATCAATTAAAAATTGATATATTAAATTTAGGAGTGATATAATTTCTAGTCTTTAACCTAATAAAGAATTAGTAACAATCATTAACGTCTTTATCTAAAATAAACTATATCCATTTTAGGAATAATATATTTTGTCATTTATATCTATTTCTACAATTCAAGAGTAAACAACATGTTGATGTCATGTGATGCAGTGAGGAATCTCGCAGCAATAGCAAACTATAATAGTTTCATTTGGAGTACGCTATAGTTATCAATGGATGCAAGAAGGTTTGAGCATAAAATATCTATCTGCCGTCTATTCATACAATATTTCCAAACTAGTATCTAATTTACCCTGGAGGGAGGGGCACTGCTATTTTAGTAGATTGTGGAGGCATAAGAAATGGTGGTCATTTGATGTTTAATTTTTAAGAATGTATTCTACAAAAGAAGTTTTAAATAAATGTAAAAAAAAAACCCTAACCCCTGGATAAATTTGTAAGCATGTCGGTAAGAATATTTTATATAAAAACCATTTGCATGTGTGCATAACATTACTACACGTGTACTAATAAATGTATGGGCCTAAAATCAACATACATATATATATATATATATATATATATATATATATATATATGAATGTAAAATTGTTTTTAATCTCAAATAAATACAACATAAAATAAATACGTAAATTTTTTATTAAATATAAAATTATCAAAAGGATTTGAAAATGTATTCCTTTTTTTTAAAATATCTATTTAGAATCAAAAATAAATCTTGTGGCTGAAATAACAAACATCTGAGTAACCATGGTAACAGATTGATTGATAGGTAAGTGAAAATCTACATCACCAGATGATGATATTAACTTATTATCATTCTATTGTAATATAAATTATTTGTCTTCAAATCAAAACATCATTAAATGGGTACCTCAGTGTTTTAAATCTATTCATTTTTCTTTTTAAGAAATCAAGATATATAAATCTTCTGCACTCAGCGGAATCTATAGGAATCTTCATCACAGAAAGCAAACTTTAATTACTTCAGTGGAAAGTCTAGGATTTCATAGAGACCGATTTGAGTGATTACTACATTAGTCGTTGTAAGAATTTAGACGAGATCCAAATAAATAGAACTTTTAAGCATCTCGACCTTTAGATATTTACTATATAAAATATAGTTACTTTAAAACAATCCATTCTTTTAGTTTTGTAATGACGAAAGGTGTTCCACTTCTGTCAACATATGGTGTGAATATTTGTCTAAAATCGGGAAAATATCCAAGTCCGGTTTTTAGCTATGTCAAAATCGGGTCAATAAGTCACATTTCAGGATAAAGACAATTAAAAGAAGTCTATCTTTTATTACAAAGACTAACATTCTTTCTGGTATGTGTGAAGTACAGTTGGCATTTTAAGAGATTTCATCTCAATTGGTACTAGCAGTGGTATCGTGAAATAATTCCCATTTGATGTCACTGTTAAATATTGTTTACTTCAGGACGACGATACTCTCCAATGGGGCATCTTCACTAATATCAAGTGGAAAATACGTGCTCCATGGAATAAAAAATATGCCATCGGACATATCTACATCATAAGATGGTGGTACACACAACAGTAGCAATGAAATTAAAAAGGCAATGATGACAAGTACCACAAGTATAAACACAACTTGAAAGCTGTCCATGAGACTGGAGTGAAGAATGATTTTCAAAAAACTTCTTTACTCAATATTTCCAAGAAGCTGAAAAATATTGCTGCTTGAATCCAAGCACAAATGCAGCTGTGACGTCATAATAGAAAGTCACTATTTATTATTTTATTCAATAAAATTATTTATATTATTATCTTGAATAAACATTTATTTTTTATAATTATTTATTTTGAAGTTGTTAATACTTTATTGGAATTATCTTTAAAAATATAGGTATACTAAAAGTTATTTTGTTGTAGCAAGACGTTTTAATAAATAATGATACGTATGCAAGTATAATAAAAATAAAAAAAAACACACTTATTTAATGTTATTAATAGACTTAATTTTGTCAATAAACTGATTTATTATTATTATTTTTAATCGCTTATCTATTATTTGAAGTTTAAATATTACCAACAACAAACTCTTGTAAACAAGGATAGCAATTCTAATTCCACGCACACATACACATCCACACAGAGAGAGAGAAAAAGAGGAATAAAATATTAGGGATGTGGTTTAACAAATAATACAATAAATAAGTCCGCATAGCATTTTTTTAATATATAAAATTGATAATTTTCATTATTATTTGTTACATCTCATCTTGCCTTTTCAATAATGAACTACTCCAGATCATGTCTTATCTTATCAGACTGAGCATCACCATCTCGAACTAATGCATGTACAAATAGATAATACATAACTAATGGCAAGGACGGGCCAATACGTGATGATGCCCACTGAATCCGAATATTTTCAATTAATGATGGAAATCTGGCAATAAATAGTCAAGCTTTTTGAAATAGGCTCAGAGAATTACTGTCACGGAGCTCAAATACAGACACCGATGCCAGTCAAGCTGTCATATACGGCCGAAAGGGTCGCCAGGCCTACTCATAAAGCAGGCTGTTACAGAACAGCTAGAAGTGATAGAAAATCTAAAAATGCACATGAAATCACTTCTGCTGTAGTTCACCTTAAATTTAAGGGCTATACCACAAGAACTGTTGCCTCTGGAATGTGTCCATTGTAAATATAATGTAAATGCACAAATAATTCCGCAGCGAAATATACTTTCTTAAGGATGTCAAACTTTACTTAATTGGAAACACCATTATTGTATTATCAATTATCTATCTAATAATAGTGAAGAACGTTGTATTTTAGTAAGTTATCCTTGAGATAACATTTGTAACATAAATTATAATTCTGCCACTCACATGAAATTTTAGTTTCAACTCAAAATAGAATATCTTTTTAGTAAGTTCATTACAGTCCATTCCCTTCTCAGGACTAAAAAAATTGACATGAATTTATGATAATATAATACCAGGAATCGCTAATCTGCAGCTCGCGAGACGCAAACATAACGCATTTTATAATTTCAGTAGTAATATATAAATATTTACATGACTCTAAAAAAATAGAGAGAAATAGAAAAGCTATTTTTCTTATTGCTTCTAGGATTTAGCGTTATGACAAAATAACAATTATTGGATAAGGTAATTTTTAAATTGTAGAAGTTTATGAAGAATTTAAGCCGTCAATTTTTTTTCTTTTTTAAAAAATTTCAATTTTCGTTAAAACAAATGTTCAATAGTACCACAAACTTTGAGAAGTCAATATTTTTTATCATTCTATTTTTCATCTTCTTTGCCACAATTTTTTGAAAGGCATGTTTAAACCAAATGCAACTGCAGATTTAGAAGGTTGTAAAATCCTGCATACTGATTCTTTCCATAATCTTGCTTTCAGTGATTTTAAAATTTTAAGAATGCACAATTTGAGCGTGCATTATTAAACAAAGTAAATAAAGTTTATTATCTAATCATATAAATATCATGTAGTCAATTTTACGAATAAAATATCTCAATATCATACTACTGTAGAAAGTCTACACATGCGTACCTTAAATTTAAATATGCTAATCACAAATAATTATTAATATATACCCCTCCCGTTAAGACTTTTTCGTGTGTTGCTGTAAAGAAAGCGTAATAGTTGCGCCTATGTTTTGTCTACTACAGAGTAGCCGAGTGCGTGCGTACTGTTGATAAGATAATTGCCAAGGTTTAAGTTCGTGGTTTGCAACGTATATGTATATATTGCAGCGTACCAGAATCAAGGGATGGACAACTTTGTTCGTTTAAAATAAAAGTTAAAGGATTATAATTATTTAGTGAGCACACTTACAAATTGATACCCACGGAAGCAGAAGCGTATTTATACTCTTTATTCTTTTTTTTATATGTTACTGATGTTTAATAAATCTATTTTGTTACTTCAAATTGTACTTGAATTTTATTTAATGTTACCGATGAATTTCCAATAAGCATTGAGATAATACCCTCAGGGCATAGCAAAGAGATTAACTTCAAATAGAATATTTTTAATATACTATATTTGGGAAGTCCGGTTTCAATTTCGATTTATTGGAAGATTCTATACACAACTAATTTCCCTGCAGTACTTTTATGTCTTTTATTTTCATTTTGACTTTTTAAATGTAACAATAGAACATTGAAAATTGTGCTGAAATTTTAGCATAGAGTTATTGGTCTATTTTTAAAAATTACCAAGATATTTAAATCCATTTATATTCTAAAATTGATAATTATATGCAATGTTTCACGAGATATTTCTTCCAATATTGACTGCTAAAGCGTTCATGTATACTAAATACTAATAAAATATTCATACTGGTTGCATGAAGCAGATTAAATCATTTTTCGGATTAGCTTTTGAATTGAAAAAAAAAATACCATAATTATATCATACTGTAAATGCAGAAACCAATATGATTTCTTATTGTGCTTTTAGTTACTTCAAATTGAAATTTATTTACCAACCTGAACCATAACTGTATATGAAGCAACCTATAAGTATTTCAAATACCATTGTCAAAAGTTATACGCAATTTTGGAGATATTGCACACAATTGTTTACTATCAGATGTTTTGAAATGTCTTGCTTATAATAATGTGTGTTCTTAATGAATCATGTAAAAAACTGCTGAATACACATAACCAACTTTACCGGTCATCGCTTAATTTCAAATCTTGCTAATGATATGGTATCAAAATTCAGTCATTTTACTTAACCAAATCCATAAAATCAATACATAAATCCTAATTTGGCTCCTGTATTTTTCTCTTACATTTCTTGACAACAAAACTTGATGTCTCTACTGTTCCATGATTCTCTAAAACCACCCTAAATCACTGCAATATCTCTATCTGAAAGCAAGTTATCCAGAAAATATTTTTTAAACTACTTGTTGTCATAAACAAGTATTAATCATTTAACAACTTTACAAGTCCTTTCTACCTTTGGAGTGTAATTAATAAAAATGATAATGGTAACTTTTAAGATAAGCATGAACCATATCCTGAACCATATAATTTTTAAAAATGATCAATGAATTTGAGCCAAAATATGATCACCCATATTTAAACTTTTCAGGCTTCTTCCTCAGACCCTGCTTCTATTTTTGGAATCACAAAAAGCTCTTGTGATTTCACTAAGCTAGATTTTTTGTTTGAACTATATCTTTAAATGACTCCAATTATGTATTATTATCCAAAAGATATCAAAATAATTTTTCTACTTGTTCGAAATTTCATTAACCTTTAGAAGACTCTCAATAATTAAAAATAATTTTATTATAACAAAATATTTTTTATTATATTATTTACTTTATATATACAAAATTAGTAATTTTAATGGAATAATTATCATCACATTTTAATTATTTCTATTGATTTGTTATGATTATTGTTTAATCTATAAAATAATAGCATAAAGACAGTACATATCTATAGAATAAATAAAGCACTGTACATGGACTGGAGATTTAATATCTGTCATAATTAATCTTCAATTTCCAAAATGGTCTGCTCTCACCTCTTTTCGATATTTATACATTCAAGGGTCATAATGACACCTGTCTATAAAAAATCCCTCATTATAACAATGAATGCCAATCAATGTTCTTTAAAATAAACTGTTCTATGCATCAGTGTAAAAAATTATGAACTGAGTGGGGGGAGAGAGGAGAAGTAATAGGTTGCTAGTGTTAAATTGGGGTTTTAATTTTGAGTTGGTAGTGGTATCTATCCATAAGCGTTTTTGGCAATAAAGTGGCACTGTAAAAAATAAAGTATGGTATAATAATAAAAAATTATGGATGAGATTGAATAGAATTTTTTAAGGGTTGAATTTGGTCCTCGAATCATCCGCGAATATAATTTGCATATCTTATATTAAAAATTGTATAAGTGATATATGATTTGATCATCATCATCAATCTTAATTAATTCTAATTATGCTGCCTGGATAAGGAATACTTTAAGAAAAAATTATGACAAGGGTAATTATTTAGAATATTATCTTCCCATATATGTAAAATTAAATTGCAAGACAACAGAATAGGAGGAAAATGACATGTTAACCATATAAAAAACACCTAATGAGTGGGAATATTAGCTCACTACTATTCATGATAAAAATTCTTTAAATAAGAATGTAGATATTAAGACGCATGTGTTTACCAACACTAAGACAGAGTAGAAGAATAATGCATAAAGTTGAAGGAAAAATTCTTAGTTGTACTGCCTTGAAATTTAAACACCCTCAAGCGATACTGTAATCAGCTATGAAAAGAATGAATACACGTAAATAGCTTTGAAGCACAAAACAAGCCATAATATTTTTGTGTGATGTCATGTAAAGTGGCCTAGCTCAATGGGTTAATAGAAGATATAAATGTTGTATTAACCTGTATAGGATGCAGCTTCCAAAATTGGCATTTTTATGTGTTTTGACACATAAACAATGTCCCAAGTGGCCATGCCTGGATTTCAGGCTTTTACTGAAATATATATATATATATATATATATATTTCAGTAAAAGCCTGACAGTGGTATTATATATATATATATGTATATATATATATATATAATACCACTGTCTGCTTATGTGAGACAAAGATGCTTACTAAATAATTGTTGAAAATACATTCAATTAAGTGACAAAAAGGTTTTAAAAATATATATTCTATCCCTCGGGCTAATATAATATTATGATAATTTGCTTAAAAGAGATGGGAACATGTGTGAGGTGCTTTGAGTAATTACAAAAGTTTATTAAAACATTTAAAATTAAGGGTTATAGAATATTTATTGATTTTGAGAATAGCCCAGACAAAAGCTTACTAAGTGATAAAGTGGGGATATGATCAAGGCATTTATTTTATAATAATAGTTAAAGCACAGTGGAGGTTGGTATTGCTAATACTGAATTTATTAAAGGTTGGAGGGTGTGACACATTTAAGTCATAGATGCTTTGTAAAATTATATATAAATAAATGGGAAATATTTGGAATGACTACTGAAGGCATCACACAGCTGACCCGTAGGGATGTGTTGTCATAGACAGCCGAAGCTTGGACTCATCCACAATTTAGTGACTGGGTGACGGCTGTGTCTAATTTCCAGGTGTGACATTTCGCACACACTCTGTCTAAATACAGCAGGAAACAAAAAGGGAACTGACTTGGCCATTTAAAATCCTTGGAAAGAAAAAAAGCGGTCTCAACAACCAATTAATTTACCAGCAATAATAGTCAAATATATATAAAACATACCATATGGATTCACTTAGATCGGGAAAAATGCCCTATCAAATTCCCAGAAATTCATTTAAAAGGGTCCACACATTCTCAACATCAATTACGAACTTTGAAATTAAAGTAGAATACAGTATTTTAATATAGGAAAATGCATGCTTGTGGGTTTGAAAAGAAAGTATAGATTTATTTATGCAATCATGCATTTGTGGCACATTTTAATCATTGACCTCACACATACTCTCATATTTGGTTAAAATCAATAAAATGTAGATTTTAAACTGTTTGATTATATATATATATATATATATATATATATATATATATATATATATATATATATATATATATATATATATATATATATATATATATATATATATAAAAAGAAGATTAGAATAGCCTTCAAATGAGTGATTTGCAAGTTAATAAAATTGGGAATTATTTATAAATTTAAAATATGCTTTAATATCGGCATCTTACTTTCAACAAAGGGAATAATTCACTCTGTCAAAGACTATTCTGACATATTATCATAATAAAATAAAAGAAAGCTTAATAAATATAAAATATTCACCTAAGTATAAAGAGCAAAACTGTTGATTTTATTAGAACACGTTAAAGGAATACATAATAAAGTCAAATGAAATAAAAGAAAACAATTTAAAATAGCTATAACATGTTAGTTAAAAATAACAAGAGCTCTTGGGGTAATTTGGGATTACCTCTGGGGAAACATTTGCAGGTAGATTGATGGTTAGCAGGTTTTATACAATTCAGCAGCAAAATCTAGAATTTTTCATATTTTTGGCAGCAGCATCAGTTCTGGGGATACTTATGTGATAGCTTTCGATGGTCTAGAGCAGCGGCCGGCCATTCCTGAAAGGAAAATAGCCTTGTTACTAGCTCTACTCCATCATTTCAAGGTTAGCAATTTTGAAGGTTGGGTGATTCATAGATGAAACTGTAAACATGGTCAATTAATTTGGAGATGAAAACTCGGCTTCAAATTTAAGTTTACAGGCAGGTAGCTAAATATCTCATGAAAATATATTTTGAAATCTTACTTGAAGAATATTTGACTAGAATATTTCTCTAGAATAATTTCACTAAAATCATTTCATTAGCAAATCACTACAATGGAGAACAAAAGTAAAACCTCCTTTTTATAGTGGAATTGAAGAATACAACTGCCCTGGAGCGTTACAAAAATATTTCAGACTTTGCTTACTTATCAGCTGAATTTAATCCTATCCAAATGTCTAAAGGAATTCAACAAAATTTTAATTAATTTATATTGTTAACTTCCTTGTCGACATTCGAATTACAAATTTGATTTAATTAAAATAACTTTTATTAATTGAAAGAAAACATTAAGTGGACATCTGCTGTATTTTTAGATAATAATTAAAAGTATTGTTTCTACCAACCCTCATTTATTTTTACAGAAAATATATGGCATTATTTTAAATCCAAAAAAAATAATAATAATAATTTTTAAATTTTAATATTTTAATCTACCTACTAAACGAATATGAATTTTATTTTAAATCAAAAATATATTATGACTGTAATATATTTTTGTAAATAGATTCAAACAAAATAATTTTAACTAACAATTTATAATTTTATCATAAGTTTTAAAATACATATCACAGTGAGTGTCAATTACAACTTATATTACCTACTTTTAAATAAATCTAAATTATGTGAACATACGCATAATGCATGACATTTTATTGATTTGGGAATAAGTTATACTTATATATAACATGAGGGTTGCACTTGTGGTTTAAAATTGTGTGGGATTTTCAGCATATAAATGCATTGCAGACACACTACAATACATTAGGGTTCAAACTAAGGTATGAGGGTAGGAAATACATGAGAAAAGGTGAAATGAAGATCTGCAAAGCAGATCTTACTGTTTCAATATATATATATATATATTTCCCAGGTGCGAATTCTATGCAAAATAGAATAAAATTTATAATTATAAATTATATTTAAACTTATTTAAAAGGTTTTATATTGCAATTATTCTATGGCTTTGCTCAGTTGAGATTATAGGATATGGTCTTTATATATGAGGCCAAAAAGGATGATAAAAAAAAACGTCTATGAACAATGATACTATAAGGTTAATTTAAATAAGTTCAGAGCATCTATTCAATACCAAAACTGTTGCAAAATTGACAATTATTATATTTATTACGGTATAGACAATGATGAGGATTGGGTATCTTTTTATCCAAATCACCACCTATTCTAAGCAAAGTAAAATATATTATTAGCATTGTAATACTGAGATTTATTACCACCAGACAAATTAAATAACACTTGACTTATAATGACAAACTTATATCTTCTATAACTATGCTATATTAACCAGATGTGTGTGTGTGTGGAAATGGAGAATCGAATGTATATATAATCAAGCAATTCATATGGGTTATTTATTCAATATAACATTTATTAAAATAAAATCAAAAATAAACAATAACTAAAAAAATATTATTTATAGACCTTCATAACCAATTACATCTCTTCTATTGTAAAATCAAAATTGACTACTATTTAATCTGGACCAACTAATGATTGATGGTTTAGCATGAAATATGTATATTGGCGATTATTTATCTTTTCAGCATATATATGCTTGAGTTTATCAGTGTTATTAGAAAGAGTGGAGAGTGGTGGGTCATGTGCAGGTCTGTGCTCATATACCCTATATTACTATTTAATATGTTAATCTTATATTTTTGAATATGTGTGTTTGATTATATTGTAAATATACTGTATTTCTGAAACATATTTTATTAGATTATTTATAGAACTTGGATGATGCCATAAATCAATCTTCTTTTATGCATATAATAAAAATTTATACAAGACATATCTGTTATAATCAATGTATACAATCTAACACTAACTACACAAAATTAAAGACAAGCATGGAAAAACACTAACAAACATTTATCCTTATACTTATATATGTGAGGGTTAATTAATATATCCAATCCCAATCTAAATAATCAACTTGTCTCTGACCATTTCTACTTTCAACTTATAACAGACACAGTTTTAATTCACTATTTTTTAAATAAAGTTCATTAGCGAAATTAAGCATAATAAATACAATTAAAATAATAATAATAATAATAATAATAATAATAATAATAATAATAATAATAATAATAATAATAATAATAATAATAATAATAATAATAATTTATAGCATCACACACACTCTAATATACATAATCACCTTTATTATACTTTCTAGATCATACAAACTATATTATTATATTATAATATATAAGAAGTTACATTGTTTTGTTCTTTTAAAAAAAAAATGGAAAAAAAATAGGTTGTACATCTGTTGTAATCAATAAAAAAAAATAGTTGTCACTATCCCATTATTACATGTTAATTTTTTTTTTTTTTTAAAAAGTTGAAAGTTGAAAGAAACATACATATTAATTTCAAAGACAATAGTAAATTATAACATAAAAAAATGCCTATCCGATTGTTAAGCATAACTTGTTAAGAATGATAAGAGTTTTTTTTATCCTAGAATTTCATGACGGGCATTAAAAATTACATTTGCATGCATTGAAATTATTTCACTATATATACACAAATAGCAAAGTTATACATTAGAAAATTATCTTCTTGATATAAAATTAAGTAGATAAACTTTTTCATTTTAAATTTTAATTTGCAGAAGATTGATAGAAAATGATTAGAATTGAATATTAAGTGTTTGATTCTAGCGTTTAACAAGAAAAATATATCCAGCTTTACATTAAATACTTTTGTCATTTTAATATTATTTACTGTTGGCAATACCTTAAAATAAATTATAATTACTTATGTTATGTGACATCCAGGTATTTTTAAAGGTAGTGAACTTGAACCATCATTTGACAGAAATTTGGAGCTGATTTCCTTCTGGGTCTATCTCTTCATGGTTTTATTACTCCAGTAGTATAATAGAAATTTTCCATAAATACATCATTAGAATCCTTGCAATGTTTTTTTTTTTTTATTTGTTGTAATACTTTCAGAGAGTTTTTTGATTCTTTTAAGTTTTGTTTTTTTTACATTTTCTCCCTTGGAAATTTTTACTTTCTTCAAGTTTTGAAAATCTTTGTCTCTCTTCACTCACACTTTCTGTGTTTCTATGACAATCAACTTTGGAAGCTTGCCAGAAATATTATTTATAAAAATTTTAACAGTACAATATTTGAATATAATAAACATAGTAATAAAAATATTAAATTTTACTTATTAATTTTAGAATTGTTATTTACTATTACAAATAATCTTTATCATTTTTAAAACATAAGATTTTAAGACAATATATAACATCTAAATAAAATATAGAAAAGAAAATTCCAATTAATAATATATTTATGCATCTTCCTATTATGACATGTAAGTCCTCTACTATACACAAACATCTACCACTAAACATATAGTCCAAAACTCCAGCAATCAATAAACCCATTTAATATTTTAATTTTTTTAAAATCCTAATTTTAACTAGCAAATTACATCACAATTTAAGTTTAGTTTTCCTAAAAACTCAATTTTAAATATTAAATTATATCTCAATTCATTTTTCTCAACTAATTACCTTTAGCCATTGTTAGCACAAATGTGACCTTCCCACATTTCTTTCTGGTGCCTACCCCAAAGGTTACAATCCTTTCTCTTTATGAAAGAAAAATGAATTGGATAAACAACAATCAATATTAATAGCACGTCAAATTTTACATTAAGATCATTCCTCAATTAGAAAATTATGTTTGTCGTTTAAACATAAAACAATAAAAAAACATTTAATGCTTTTACAAACACTTGTTCCTATTATATTTTAGCAACATTATATAACAAAAAAAAATAACTAAATTTTATATTGAACAATATGTATGACTTTTATTAATCATGTCTTGCAGAACATGGAACCAAACTGCAATCATTTTCAATAACTTTAAAGCTTGTTCGATTATTCTTTATTTCCTTTCTTCTGACAAGTTTATCTCTAAGAGACATTATCTCAACCTTCTTTCGTCTTGTTTTTACCTTTCTATGCCCTATCCTTTTATTTCTGGATGTCTTTAAACCCATGACATTGATAAACTCTACATTTACTTTCTTTAGTTTGATTTTAGCCTTTCCAACTTTTTTTTTTCTTCATCAACAATCTTTCTACCAAGATTAAATTAACTATCTTCTTATCTATTCTTTTAAATTTGACTTCTGCTTTCACAATATCTCTTATATAATCTACACCTTTATTAAGATATCTTATCTTAACCATCTCTATACTCATCTCTTTGAATTTTACTTTAATTTTCCTCATATGTTTATGGTGATTAATTACCTCTCTCATAAAATCTACTTTAGTTTTCTTGGCTTTGCCTAAATCTTTTTCCGGATTAATAACTTTTATAAGAATATTTACATCAAACTTCTTTGTATTCTTAATTTTACATTTTATTTTTATTTTACCGACTTCCTAGCATGACTAACACTTTCTATTAAATATTTCATACTGCATATTATATTTTTAGTATCTCCATAAAATATTTTTTTAAAAAACATTAACCTTCACCTTATGTTCTAAATAATCAAGAACACATTTTGGAATATAATCTTCATTTTTACTTTTAAATTTATTACTAGTGATATCAGTAATCTTTAACAACTTATTTTCCAAAATTTCTGGATACTTCATGTCTAAGGAAATTTTTTCTTTCTTCATTGATTTATTTGAACTCCTTAAGCATGTCTATATCTTCAATTTTCTCTAATTTTTGAGTCATGATTAACTATTTCTCTAAAGTCTTTGTATACATTTATTTCATCACTGGCTAAACTAACATTTTTATTAATCTGCATAACTTACTCATTAATATTCTCTTGCATTTCTAGCTTCATTTTGGGAATTTCTAATCTTCTTCTATCTTTGTTTCTAGTTTAATTTTTAATTTTATCTCCAACATTTCTGACTTTATTTCAACTATCATCTCCTCTGATTTCTTTTGACTCAATTTTATTTCTATTACTATCTCTGATTCCTGACCTTTTACTTTCTTCCTCCACAACTTGCATCTGCCTAACTGTACTAGCATTTATTTCTATCATTTCTTAATTTATTTCTGAAACCTCCAATTTTATTTCTGCCATCCTCTCCTCTGACTTATCTTGATTCAATTTTATTTCTTTTAGTTCTGACTTCAATTCTACAAACATCTCTTCTGACTTTTTTCTATCTTCTACTTATCCAGACTTTAGTTCTGCAAACATCTTTTCTGACTTTTGTCTATCTTCTACTTGTCCAGACTCTAATTTTGCTTGTCCTGACTTTAGTTCCTTTAGTTCTGTTAATATATTTCTTAACAACATCAACATATCACCAACTAGAGGTTGAGGGATAATATCTATTATCCTATTAGATTCAACATAGGACATATCTATAGCTTCATTTTTTGATTGAAGGTCAGGAGACAATGCAGCGATGTCTGGAGATGGTGTCTCTTGAGACGTTTCCAAACTATCTTATAAACTAAATTTTTCCATTTTGTAAACTCTTAAAAATTGATTAATATTACTTTAAGAAAATAAGGTTTACCAGATCCAACCTTCACCAAATCAACAATTCAAATTCACCATCACTACCTAAATGATATAAAATTTTCACAATTTTGTTTTTCCATATAATGTTCGATTTTTCCACACACACATAGGCAAGAAGACATTAAGCTTTAACTGGATAACATTAATCCAAACATAGCTGGAATTATAAATTAAAATTTTATATGATCCACTATAGTTATATTGCAAACTACACCGCATTCAAACAACTGATAAAATATCAAAATAATTTGAAACATATTCATTTATCTTTATGCTGTATTGGATGTATTCAAATATTATAACCAGCATTTATAACAAAAAAAATCATAACCAAAATAAAATAAATGATGACATGCATTTATTATGACAACTGATATACAATTTTTACTTAAATACGGTAAATGACAATGTTTGCATAAGAATATAGAAAATAGCCTTTTAAGAATGAGCTATATATTGAAGTTAGATATTCATCCATTCTTCTAAAGATCCAACATATATTGACAGCCAAAATAATTATCAGCAGTTCACAATTTTGAAATGGATAGAAAAACTCCATCACTGTTCTTAAAACATACGATGCTCAATCAATACTATGATGATCATCCCATTTTAGTCATTCTTAGCTACCACAACCCATAATACTTTACTATAAACAATATCACAATGCCCTGCTTACATCCAAGTCTTAGGGGCTATTTATAAAATATTGTCTTGCTCATCTTTAGGAGTCTTAGAGACAAATATTATATATATATATATATATATATATATATATATATATATATATATATATATATATATATATATATATATATATATATATATATATATATATATATATATATATATATATATATATATATATATATATATATATATATATATATATATAGAAGAAGAACTATGCCTTGCTCATTCTGGAGTCTTAGAGGCAAAATCATGCAATGATTACTGTTAACTGCTTCATGATAACTTATATCTGATATCATAATTTTGGTTGGAGCAGTGGATGAAAACAATCAGTCACCAGTGATATGAATACACCATATACTTAAGACAATAACAAAACTCTCCATCCATCACCAAAATTTGCAACACAACCAACAAAACTCCAACAATCAAGTATGCTATCTAACCTTCAAAATTATAGACTTTGTATAACAGAAGTGGTTCCAAATATGAACAATATTAACACTTTATAATTTAATACTATCAATAATTCTATGTTTATCTAGCTTCAGTACTATATTTAATTGATAAGCAAAAGATATATATATAAGAAAAAATGTTATCAACTTTAACATTTACTATAAGTTGTGATATTTATATAGCTTTATAATTAAAACTAAGCTCTCATGGCTGTATTTATTTATTTCACCTAAAATGTTTTTTTTTTTAACTATACATCTGACATTCACATATCTATTACACATCTTTCAGGTATGGGCTTATTTCAAACTCTAATTTTCTTCTTTCAAACTTTAGTTAGTGCTCCATTTATCCCTAGTTCCATTTCATCAAACATTTCCATTACTCTTTTAGATTCATATATAAAAA